>OX638371.1:99002550-99404808 GCA_951812925.1 Calliopum simillimum
TACAAGCAAAATACGTTAAATGCTATTTCTCGCAAATGTTACAAGGTATTTTAATGAAATTTGGTACGAAGGTACTGCTTAATAATATCTTGTAACAAACGAAAAGTGGGCGGGATCGATTAAGTGCCACGCCCACTTTTTAACCCTTGAAAATTTTGATTCAATATTACTCGAAAACGACTCCGGCAAATTTGATGAAAATTTAGGATCTGTTACCTCTTTAAACAAGTATTAATGTGTCATATGCCATTATATTGGGAAAACTCGTTCAAGGGCGTGGCACCGCCCACAAAAATATATTGCGCTATAAAAAGAAAACTACTAAAGCAATCTTTCTGAATTTAACTGTAGGGAGTCTACTTGCTATTAGGCACCTACGACCTGAAAGTAGGCAAAATATCGAAAGTGCGCGTGGAACCTCCCATACAAGTAAAACACATTAAATGCTGTTTCTCGCAAACGATACAACATATTTTGATGAAATTTGGTATGCGAATCTGGATCAGAACGATCTAAAGCATAATAAAAAGATGGCTTTGTTTAATAATTGCCACGCCCACTTTTTTATCAAAATAAAAATTTTTGTTAATAACTCAGGCACAAAAAAAAATGGAATGAACTGTTTAATTCTTATATGCAGTCTTATGTACTTTTTGACGCTAAATCCGTCTTCATCAGCAGAACTGTCACTATACCTGCAGGATTTTGAAATATCTTTGCTTGAATTTGAAGAAAACGCTGTGTTCAGTCTTACAGCGTAGCTACAAGAAAAGGCGAAATTCTTTTTTATTAATAGCATCGGATAGTTACACTCTTCCTTATCCAAATATCTTTTCAGAGTTTTCCAATAGGATTCTTATTTTCCGAGTTATGATCCTTTGAAGATAAGATATTTCAGCCGCCATACAAAAGACAAAATATTTTGGGTGCGTGGCATATCCCATTTATTTATTTTAGGGCATTCTATTTCGCCAAAAAAAATTTGAGTTTTTGATATTTTTCTATACCATTCGATGCTTTCCGAGTTTTTTCTTATTATTATTCTCATCGGTTTATTTATCATTTTGAAAGCATGACCGTTAGAAGTGAAAAGATACAAGTTTCATAACAAAAAATAGCTATGAATAAAAACATCGACTAAAATAATAAGATTAGATTGTTGACCGAGCAGGGATCGGTCTCCAGGTACTCGTTCCTAAGTGTTAACCCTATCTCCATATCGAATTTCAGTGAAATCGATTAGTGACAGCGTATATTTTACTCAGGGGCGTGGCACCGCCCATTTTACCCATAACTTTAATACACTATTTTATTTATTTAGCAATCATTTAAATGTACTCCAATCAAAACAATACTGCACAACAGCCCAACAGTAGCTTATTTAGGTAGTTTCGATTCAAGAAAGATGCTTTATCCATATGCAAATCCATATAACATTGCAAAACAATTTTCACCATAATTCTAGTAGTATTTGTCACGTCTACAACAAACACAATCCCTGCAGGACCGACGAAGTCAATTGTCTCAATAGTCCAATTTTTTGTCTATTGTTTTTTAATGATCCAAAAGAAATGTAAAGTCGGTCAAGTGTATCAGAATTGGTCCGAATGTAATACATAATCCGTCATTTGTACCAAAAGTGGCCCAATTGTGTATCGATTGTATGAGTGAAATTATAACTGACTACGTACTGTTTGGCAGTTCGTCGATTGGGAAGAAGAGCAGATAATGTATCGGACTAGTGACTTGCATTGCGTGGAGAAGCCCGGGTTCAAATCTTCCACTCGGTAATTTACAATTCCAATTTTTAAATTTCTATTAATTTGTACACAATTTGTCTGAAGAGTCTTTGGAGCGGAAAATGAAACATATGTTTGTCAACATAGCCGGGGTATAAAACAAAAAAAAAATTAATAAAAAAATGTTCGTCCACACATTGCTCAGAAATATATAAGAAACTCTTTAGCATATTTAGCTATGAAAGCTTTCGACATTTTTGTGCAAAATTTGAATTTCAAATTGAATTTCTTAAAATTTATAAATAAAATACTTAAATAAAGGCCTTTTTCTGGTCCGAATGTAATGCATAAGGAGACAATTGGTTATGCCCAATGACAAACAATGTGAAACGTAAATAGAACTTTATATGTAATGGCACCAGAACTTGGACTATTCGGTTTCTCCAATAGAGAACTAGTTTTGGAATAGTCCGTGATCTTGCAGGGTTATTTTAATATTTTCCAAATTTTTTGGAGCTACAACGCCCGTGAAAAATTGTTTGTGCTGCTTTTTTCTACGCAACCAACATACAAAAAGAATAAGGACCTTTTCATGAGTGCTGTGATTCCAAGAAATTTTGAAAATTATTGAAATATTATGTTTGATGTAAACGAGCAAAATACAAAAAGAAAAACAAGTTTTAATGGATGTTGTAGTTCCCAGAAATTTGAAAAATATTGAGAATTTGAGTTTGAAGTAGACGAAATAAAATACTACACTGACTGCGATTGGTGCAGTGATTTAGAGACGCTGTCACTCTCGTTCTAGAGCATTTCATGGACTTTGTTATCTCCGCTAATGTGAGGGCAGATGCTATAGTCTCCCCTGGGGAAATAACGTAGGTAGACCGTTAGTGGTGTCTAAAAAATGTTTAATTACGGATATAGTCACATTATTTGTATAGACTATGCGAAGGCTGGGCTTACCATTTCCTTCAGAGACCCTTCTCTTCAACCGTAAGGAGCTTAATAATGGGGGTTATCGTGAATCAAGATTCCCGGGGAATATTCTCAATCTACCGTGCATTCTCTATTGCAGTTTAAGAAAATTCCCCGGGAATCTTGATTCACGATAACCCCCAATATTTTAATATCTAAAAAATATTTTGTAAAAGAAAAATCTCATGAATTACCAGTGTGTTGAGCTCTGCCCGAAAGTTGAACGTGACAAATAAATGAATAGGTCTCGCCTCATTATTAAAAGCTAATTAATGGGATTTTTTGTCGCCCAAAGTAAATGTTTGTTTTTTGGCGCATAACAATAAGGCTTCCTCTATTTTCAAAAATCTCAGTTAATTAAGGCGGCATTTTTCCGAAAGACTCAATGGAAGTGCAAATGACAAACGAAAAAAAACTTCGCCGAAAGCAAAGCGGATGTAGGCGGGACACCATTAAAGGTCCCATATGCATTTTCGCACTTGTGTCAATGAGAGTTTGTTGTTGTCAATGTGTAATAATACTCGTCTGTGTGCATGTGTGTACTGTTGGATTTTTCCATATTCTATTTAAAAATTTCGTTGTAATTGTTTTAATACACAGTGTATGTGTGTGTGTGTTTGTGTTGTGGAAAAAGTTTTTTAATTTTCCTAACTTTATTTTTTGTGGGCTGAACAAAAGCGCGTCGCATAATTTTTGAATATGAAGGATTTTGGTAGAGCATTGTATAGAGGCGCTATACGAAATTTCCATTTTCTATTTGTTGAATTTCCTCAGATTTTTTTTTTGCTATTTCTTTATTTGTTTTGAATGCAATTGTGTGCGTGTCTATGTGTGTGTTTGTGAATTTTTTAATATAAATAATAAAGTCATATGCATATGTTTTGTGGGAATGTTTTTGTTGTTATTACTTTACATATTAGCTTTAGCCTTCCTTCCATAGCAGCATCGTCTTTGATAGTTGGTTATTGCACCCTACACTCGGGATTATTGACATATTTCCGCTCAGTTTTTCTTATTCCAACTATAAATTTTTTAAATATTGAGTAAATAGCGAACTGAAAGTGAAGAGAAAAAGAAGATTTGGAGTATTTTCAGCTCAGTCAGTTTTGGTTTTTCGATATTGAGTGTTAGTGTGCTTTTTTTCTAAAAAGTTTAAAAAATTGTAAAGAACGCAGGTACGCATCATTCTCCGCTTAAGTTTCTTTATATTACATACAAAACATATAATTTTATCTTTATATAATTAAATCAATAAACAATTAGAGGGGCTATCCACCAGTTTCAACTTTTTAAAACAAAAATTGCTATTTTCATTGTGATATTACTGTTTATGCAACATTTCATCATTCTTCGTTTAGTCATTCTCCGTCGATTTTTTTGCAACATTTCATCATTCTCCGTTTAGTAACCCTGCACCTCTTTTTTTTTTAGTTAAGTAAAATTTAGTCTAAAACACTTAAATTAACTTATTAAAAGTCAAACATAAATTTTTAGGGTTGCCACCTAGTTATTTTCGCAAATCTTATATAATTCTTACTTTTTTTGACTAAATTGAATTTTTTGGATTCAGAAACGCTCAGATAAATTTTTTTGAAATTGTACACCCGGGTTTTTTTGTTAGCTAAGCAAAACCATTTATTTAAAAAACAAAAATTTGAGTTTAGTCTTAAACACTTAAATAAACTTATCAAAAATCCAACATTAATTTTTAGGGTTGTCACCCGGTTAGCCTGGCTATTTTTGAAAATCTTACTTAATTATTTTGTTTTTTGACTAAATTGAAATTTTTGCTCTCAAAACTTTTCTGAAATTGTGCAAAAATTTTCAGGGCTGCCACTCAGTTTTTTTTGTGTTTGTTTTGGTACATTTTTCGGAGATTTACCCATATATCAATAAAAATCAATAAACAATTAGAGTTGCCATCCACTAAATCTAAATTTTTTAAAATAATAGCTACTTTCATAGTGATATTTCTGTTTTTGCAACATTTCATCATTCTCCCGTCAAATTTTCTCCGGGAGAATGGTTCTCTAACGAGAGATTGTTATTTATTGTTTAATTCATTAGACTAGTTCAACTTATTTTCCTTTTTATAATTAGGGGCTGTCCATTAACATCGAAAAGCTCTTAGGGGGGAGAAAATTCTATTAGAAACTGTGCAAATGCCTATTATGAATTCTGCTTTCAGGGATGCCATCTATTTATATTTTATTTTACTTAAATGGTTTCTTCTGAGTTAAAAAAAAAAAAAATGCAGTCTTATAACGCTTAAATAAACTTTTCAAATATCCAACATAAATTTTTTGGGTTTGCTTAAATCATCTTTCGGTTCGGTTGCCGTCAAAAATTAAAATTTGGTAAAAAAGAAAGATTCAAACCTAAAAATTTATGTTGGATTTAAAAAAAGTTTTGTTTCTTAAGTAGTGAAAATATGTTCAATTTATTATAATATTTGCAAAAGTTTTAGCCATTTCAAATTTATTACATTAATTACGAACAACATGTCGTATGAGTAACATTTAATTAGCATGGAAGATGAAGTCTTTTATTAACCATTCCATATAAATGGCTACAATTTTTACATACATCAAAAAGGCATATTAAAAGAGATATATGCAAACACTTATTCCGATTTTAAGGCTAACTTCAAGATAAGTACATATATGGTGTAGGGTATCTTATTGTCGGCAACGCCAAAGATAACACTCTTACTTCGTTTTTGTTTAATTTCGACTCATTGTTGTTTATTTATATTTTGTTTTGTTGTTGCTGTTTTTGTTGTTGTTGAAGCTGTTGGCATTCGGGGTTTTGTTTGCATTTCAAATTGCAAACAATGCGTTTGTTTTTCAAAAAAAAAAACCAAAAAAAAAAACATGAAAAATCATATGCAAAAGTCAGAAACAAAATTAATTAATTTATCTCTCTACGATTTCAAGAGTCTTTTGTTTTAAATTTTTGCTTATTAAAAAATATTTGCATTCCTTTTGTTTTGTTGAGTAAATTTTATTTTAAATTTGGTATTTTTTAGAATCCTTAATTAAGGGGGTTCGTCTTTTGTTATGTTAAAAGAAGGCGTGGCTTGCCATTAAATTATTAAGAAATCTTATAGACTAAGAGCCAGCGCTTGGCTGACCCTCCTCATAGTATCAAAGCTGAATTTTTTTGTGAGTGTTCTTCCAATAGTAGGTATGAACTTCTGTTCTAGTGAATTCCTGAGAGGTGGTGCCTACGTGAGATATCGGGCGCAAAAGGTCGAGAAAAACAGTTTTTTGCAAATATCTCGCTAACGGTTATATCTACGAAAAAATAAACTTCCACAATTTTGTAGCTCATTAAATTTCATATCGAAAAATGGCGCAAATTGTTTTCGCACGACCTATAGTTTAAGAGATATGGTCCAGTGAAATTGGACCTTCCGATCCAACATATAAAATCCATATTTTTTTTTCCTTTAGTCGGTCTATTTCATAGTTTCAAAGTATGCACCAAAATTCGAGACCAATTTCACTGTCGTTCAAAAAGTTATTCAGGCACAAAGGTCGAGAAAATTAGTATCTCGATTACGCTTATTTCTACAAAAAAATGGTTCTCCACAATTTTGTAGCTCAGAAAATTTCATACCAAAAAGTGGTGCAAGTTGTTTTCGTACGATCCACAGTTTAGGAGATATCCAATTTTAAGGTATTTTCCGCATACAAGTGTACATAGTAATATGAGTGTTGATTTTCAAAGTACTATAACTACGCCTACGTCATAGTATCATGGTTGAATTTTTTTGTTGGTATTTTTCCAGTAGTGGGTACCAACTTTTGTTTTAGTCAAACCGTGAGAGGTGGTGCCTTCGCGAGATATCGATCATAGTTATAGTAATTTGAAAATCAACTTTCAAAAAACTGATTTTCTCTACCTTTCGCACCAGATATCTCACGAAGGCACCACCGCTCATGGTTTGACTAAAACAAAAGTTAGTACCCATTATTGGAAAAATACCCACAAAAAAATGCAGCCATGATACCATGACGTAGGCATAGTTATAGTAATTTCAAAATCAATTTTCAAAAAACTGATTTTCTAGACTTTTGCACCCGATATCTCAGGAAGGCACCACCTCTCACGGTTTGACTGAAACAAAAGTCAGTACCCACTATTGGAAAAATACCCACAAAAAAATGTAGCCATGATACCATGACGTAAGCATTGTTATAGTAATTTCAAAATCAATTTTCAAAAAACTGATTTTCTCGACTTTTGCATCCGATATCTCAGGAAGGCACCACCTCTCACGGTTTGACTGAAACAAAAGTCAGTACCCTCTATTGGAAGAATACCCACAAAAAAATGCAGCCATGATACCATGACGTAGGCGTAGTTACAGTAATTTCAAAATCAACTTTCAAAAAACTGATTTTCTCTACCTTTTGCACCCGATATTTCGCGAAGGCACCATCTCTCACGATTTAACTAAAACAAAAAATAGAATTCCTTATTAGAAGAATACCCACAAAAAAATTCAGCCATGATTCTATGACGTAGGCGTAGTTAGAGTACTTTGAAAATCAACATTCATATTATGAACACTTGCATGCGGAAAATACCTTAAAATAGGATATCTCCAAAACTGTGGGTCGTACGAAAATAATTTGCACCACTTTTTGATACGAAATTTTCTGAGCTACAAAATTGTGGAGAACCATTTTTTTGTAGAAATAAGCGTTAGCGAGATACTAATTTTCTCGACCCTTGTGCCTGAATAACTTTTTGTACGACAGTGAAATCGGTCTCGAATTTTGGTGCATAATTTGAAACTAAAAAATAGGCCGACTAGAAGAAAAAAAATTATGGATTTCATATGTTGGGTTGGGACGTCCAATTTCACTGGACCATATCTCCTAAACTATAGGTCGTGCGAAAACAATTTGCACCACTTTTCGATTTGAAATTTAATGAGCTACAAAATTGTGGAAGTTTATTTTTTCGTAGATATAACCGTTAGCGAGATATTTGCAAAAAACTGTTTTTCTCGACCTTTTGCGCCCGATATCTCACGTAGGCACCACCTCTCAGGAATTCACTAAAACAGAAGTTCATACCTACTATTGGAAGAACACTCACAAAAAAATTCAGCTTTGATACTATGAGGAGGGTCAGCCAAGCGCTGGCTCTCCGTCTATTACACTTATCATAAAAAGGAAACATTTTCTAAAAATCTTTCTCATCATTCCAATAAAAGTTCAATCAAAATTTAACAAACAAATGCAAAGGCCTAAATTAAAAACTACCTTTCTGCCCCTCTCCCACACTTTTTCTAAATGCAAAGCAACATCAATTATTTGAAACTCAAAATGCCAATCAATCAATTGGCATAAACTAAAAATCGGTTAAGTTAATTATTCCATCAAATAAAAGTTGCCAAACTTTTAATGATATCTTTCGTTCAACGCCGCATAAAAATGCAAACCACAGCAAAAAGTGTAAATGTGGTTGGGTAAATCAATGGTTTCGGCAAAATTGCAATTTAAATTCAAAATCCTTCACTACACTGTTGTCAATAATGATAATGCGTTTACGTTTACTGTCATTAGTACGATTTACATACATAGGCACAATGAATTCACATTGTTTACTAGTGACGCTTATATGTATGTATGTTATCATATCCTTTAGAAAGCAACTTGGAAGGCACATGGTAATGTATCTATAAAATTTGTTTCAAGTTAAAGCATAGCAAATCATTTAATCTAAATCTTATGTTCGCTGTCATGTTTCACTGAGTGGTCTTTAAATGCTGCTACAACTACAATAACAATAGCAACCACAATAATTGCAATTAGTAGTAGTGATGGAACTGTAAAATACAAATGATTTCTTAATTTATTAATTAAAACTTAAAGCGCTCACATTTTATAGTAAAATTGTAACAAGGAGCTTGTTAATTCAACAGAAAAATTTAATAATTTGACGCCAAATAAAAAGATTAGATTTTTAACTGTCAGCTGATTGAAAATGACAAGAGAGGATTCAGTAAATTGAAAAAGTAATCTTGTTAAGAACCAAAAAAAAAAAAAAAAAACAGAGAAACATGGAAAAATTAATGGCTGAAGGAAGTAAAAAAAGAAGAAGAAAAAGAATAAGAAGAAGAACTAGTAAGGGTGCTGCCTTTTACCAGGCCAAACATTATATACCCTACACTGCAGTATTTTGAATTTTGCTTATATAGAGTGTATCATGTCTTTTGTCCGAATTCACCCAGTTTTTGCTCAGAGCTTGCATTTATAGTTTTTAGTGTCTGAGTGAAATTTGGTTGGATTATCTCAAAAAACGTTTTCAGTAAAGCGTTTTGAAGCTTTTGCTTATATGGGAGGTGCCATGCCCTCTTGTCCAAATTTGCCCAGTTTTTGCTCAGAGCTTGCGCTAACATTTCGTAGTACTTATTTATATGTACTAGAGTTCGCCTTGTGGCCGAAATTCGACCATTTCGATTTGACCACAAAACAAAGGAAAAAGTTTTTATGCCCTTCGTTGGTCGATAAAACACAAAAAGCTTTTAATATTCTTCCTTAGGGATCAGGTTATCTGCATCGGTGCAGCAGATAAGTTGCAATATCGTACTTTCCATTTAGAGGCGTGTAACTCCTACTAAAGAGCAAACAGTTTTTGATATCTTTCTATACCAAAATTCATAAAAATCAATCATGCTGTCGTGCTAACTCTATATCTACATATACCGAATTTCATAAAAATCGTATGCAGTATTTTCGCCGTGAGAGCGTTTTTTCCATTTAGGGGAGTAGCACCGCCCACTGAAAAACATAATGGTCATATTATCGTTCCTTAGTGCTAACTCTACCTCCGTACCAAATTTCGTTAAAATCTATGCAGCGGTTTAGCCGTGAGACCATTTTTGCATTAAGGGGCGTGGCACCGCCCACTGGAAAACAAAATGGTCATATTATCATTCCTTAATGTTAACCCTACCTCCGTATCAAATTTCGTTAAAATCGATGCAGCGGTTTAGCTGTGAGAGCGTTTTTAGGGGCGTGGCACCGCCCACTTTAAAAAAATATATAGTCCTATGCACTGCTCCTCCTCACGACCTTTCCAACAAAAAAAAAATCAAGCAAATCAATTGAGATTTAGGTATAGAAACAGGGACCTAACCGATTTCGTTTGCCTATTTATATATAGATTTTGGTTGTATTGTCGTAAAAAATACTGTTAAAGTTGCGTTTTGTATATATATTTTTTGTATGGGCGGTAGGCGTGGCCGTTCGCCGATTTTGCTCATTTTCAATCTCACGATCTAACTTTGACGACGGTGGCAGTGTACCGAATTTGATTGAATTATCTTGCTCGATTTTCCCAAAAAATGTATTTCCACGCACACCCAACCAGACGGACATGAATATATTGACTTAGAAGGTGACGCTTATCACTTCTCCTTCTCTGCGTGACAATCGGAAGGATAAAGTGAGTTTACCCTGGGTGTAGGGCATAAAAAATATCCTTGTGAACGATTATACAGGGAGGGTGAAGAGGCCCAGACTAACAAAATATTACACCAGGGGGTCTAAAATATACCACTGAGGAGTTATATGATTTAATTTAATGAGCTTTTTAAGGATGTATTTAAATTGTAGGGCTTGGCTATACGAAAGTCCAACCATAGCTGAGTAAAACCTCTGATGGGTTTTGCAAAGATAGCTGCAAACCGGTTTTTATCGACCTATAAAGTTTTTATTATAGACTCCTGTACTATCTCAGAAACTTTTTTTTTTTTTTTCACTAAAATTGTTGTCAAATGTCCAACAAGTAACTTTTTTAACATACTATGTCAAAGATTTCATTCATGTAAGTAAAATGTTGGGCCTTTTTTAGTTTTTCGACCATAACTCCAAAAATATCAGTTTTTTAGAAAAACACTTAACAAGGGATTCGGTCGTTAAATGAAAATTTTTGGCTTTTGGGCGCCTTTGGTCGGGAAAAAGATTTGTTTAGTCAAATGCGAAGCATCGTACGAAAAAAGTGTATAAGTCTTAAAATGCTTAGAATCATCAAAGAAATTACGTGTGAATTTTTTCAGAATTTTTTGAGACATTTTAAATTTTTTGAAAAATCTTAAAATATCCCAAAAATTCTGAAAAAATTCACACGTGTTTCTAAGACGATTCTAAACATTTTATGCTGTACAATTTTACAGCAGAAAATTTTTGGTCAAAATTTATATTTTGTGATTTATGGTCGAAAACTAAAAAAGACACAATATTTTACATCAACCGTTGTTATGCAGCTAACTTTATAAAACCCATCGGGGGATTTACTCAGCTATGGTAGGGCTATCGTCCCAGTATAGACAAGTCATTTCCCTAATTTTACTGTTGCACTGTTTTACAGGCTAAATACATAAATGTCAACTTTCCCTCTCCGGTTCTTCTAGTTGACGAGATATAGCTGTGTAGGGCTTGTTAGCTTTTTAAGCTTTTTTTATCTTGAAAGTTTAGTTTAAAGTTTTCTCGGACAAAGTAAACTCAAAGAGCCCATAGAGGACAAGTGTACATATAGTACATGCATATATGAAAAGGTTACTGATTGAGTAAACTGATTTGGATTTATTGGGCCAAAACAAATTCATATACAAAATTTTTCAATGAGTTTCTCCAAGATCTCTGCACACACCTGCTTATTCATTTAATGAAATTTTATATTTAGTGGCTAATTATAACACAATTTTAAACATTTATTCATATTCATTGTAGGAAACTTTTGGACGTGACATAAATATGTAAACCGCCAATACAAGTGAATTCTAATATTTATGACCAACTAAGATTCTCTACTCTAATTTTCACACCGCATTTTCAAAAGCAACAGGATGGGTACGCGTACAGCATAATAATTATGGTTGAAGAAGAATAGGAATTCTAACAATTAGTTGTGCGTATTCGCACATCGAAACACTTCCTTTAGCTACATTGTCTTTCCTATTGGCAGGTCGATATCAAAGTCCAAGGTCTAAACTATGTATCGACTTGTAGGCCATAAGCAATAACTCTTTTTTTTTTGCAGTGTGTTTTAAAATTAAATTGCAAAGTATCCATAAATAACTGAAGATACCACCGCCACCAACCAGTCCATGATCGTACATTAATTCGCTGTTGGCGGTCTTTGCCAAAAGCATTTGACCAAAGTGCACAATATATTTCTATTACAATTTTGTATTGTTGTTGTTGTTGTTATTTTGTTGTTGCTGTTAACAATAGAGCAGCGGCTCAATTACAAAGGAAATCATATAACAATAACAACAACAACAATGTAAATCGCGATTAGAATTATTATCATATCATTCTACGCTAAACACCTCGTTAGCTTCAATTGCAGTGCGCTATGTCCGTCTCAAAGATTTCGCTGCACCATCAATGAAATGAAAGTTTTTGCGTGGTATGATGGCATGGCGCGTAGATGCCTGCAATGAGACCACCAATGTCGCTTCAAGCAGAAATATGAAAGTTAATCGTTGGAGGTTTTTTAATATTTATTATTTCAAATAAATAAAGACTTCTAGAATGTCAAATCAGTCCGTACGATATGCAATATTCTTTTTAGATTTTTCGATACCCTCAGCACTGTATGTATGTATGTGTTCTCCTTTAACTCCTAGGGGGAGCATAGGGTCAATATGAAACGTCTCCATTTGTTGCGATCCCTTACTATGACTTTGATCTCTTGCAATGACTTTCCCGATTCTTGAATTTCCTTTTCCAGCGACCTTTTCCAGTTGATACAAAGAGAAAAATTTCTCTAAAATCAAAAGATGAATTGGATTTGTACTTGCAAATATTTATTTCATACACATATATCGAGCTAAATTTTTAAAATGAAAAATGGCGCTGCTATGCTAAATCCTGAAAACCAAGAATAGATATCATAAAAACCGTAGCACCACAAGAAACTAATTTCTGAATTGTAGCATTTACTGATAATGGTTTAAAAAAAAACATCAATTTTAAATCACTATCTTCAGTCTTTTCTCTAATATCCTAAAGAAGACTTGAATGGTTCTCAAAAAAAAATGTACCATTCAATGTCCCGGCGCTCAAACCCATGTTAAAATTTAAAATTCGATATTTTAACTATCTAAAACAGATAAACAATTACTTAAAAAAAAAAAATTTATTTTTAATATTTTACTATGAAATCATAACATAAAGTGTTAAAACGTCATTCTCCTTCCTGTCCCTAACCGCTTCTTAGTGCACTTAATTTGCCCGTTTTGCATATTACGTTATTTCCTAAAAAACTTTTACGACATTGTTTGCATACATATTTCAGCTACTGTTTTTCTGGAAGTTGGTCCCTCAATTTAGACTATCTCCGCTCAGTTTTTCTTATTCTAACTGAACATTTTTTTAATATTGAGTAAATAGAGAACTCAAGTGAAGAGAAAGAGGAGATTCATTGTATTTTCAGCTTAGTCAGTTTTGGTTTTAGTACAGTGAGTATTCGCGTGTTTTTTTATACCCTACACCCAGGGTATATTCACTTTGTCTTTCCGCTTGTAACGCAGAGAAGGAGGCGTAGCAGATATGGTAAAGTATATATATTCTTGATCAGCATCACCTCCTGAGTCGATATAGCCATGTCCGTCTGTCTGGCTGGCTGTGTGTGGAAATACTTTTTTTGGGAAAACTAGGAAAGATAATTCAATGAAATTCGGTACACAGCCTCCGTCGTTAAAGTTAGCTCAGGGGATTGAAAACGAACAAAATCGGTCAACGGACACGCCTACCGCCCATACAAAAAATATCTTCAAAATGCAAATTTTAGAGTATTTTTCACAACAATGCTACCAAAATACACATAAATACTACGCGCAAGCTCTGAGCAAAAACTGATTGAATTCGAACAAGAGGGCGTGGCATCTCTCATATAAGCAAAAGCTTCAAAACGCTGTACTGAAAGCGTTTTTTGAGATAATCGAACTAAATTTGCCTCAAACACTAAAAACTATAAATGCAAGCTTTAAGCAAAAACTGGATAAAATCGGACGATAGGGCGTGGCTCTTCCCATAAAAGCAAAAGCTTCAAAGCGCTGTACTGAAAATATTTTTTCAGATAATCCAACCAAATTTCACTCAAATACTAAGAACAATAAATGCAAACTCTAAGGAAAAACTGGTTGAATTCAGAGGGCGTGGCATCTCCCATATAAGCAAAATTTTCAAAATACTGCTGTGTAGGGTATTTAATGTTTGGCCAGGCCAAAGGTAACACCCTTACTAGTTTTTTTTTGTAAATATAAAAATTTTGTTGAGAACGCAAGTGTCATTCTCCGCGTAGGTTTTTTTATGTTACTAAACATATTATTTTATCTTTACATAAGTAAAACAATGCACTTGAATAAACTTTTTCAAAATCCGACATCAATTTTAATGGTTGCCACTTAGTTATTTTCCAAAATTTTGTTAAAATCATACATTTATTGAGCAGTTTTATATTTTCGGTATCAGAAATGCTCAGATAAACATTTTAAAATAAAGAAACACTAAGATAAACTCTTTAAAAATTCAACATAAAGTTAGAGTTGCCACCTTGTTATTTTCCAAAAATTTGTTTAAAGCATGTAGTTCCGCTTTAAAAAATTAAATCAAATCAATTAGATTATTGGACATATGTATAAGTGTTTTTAAAATAACCGGCTTATTAATTTTTTGAAATAATTCTCAAGCAATAAACCAATTCAAGGGGGTTACGTTTCATGTGGGCTTCAAAGAAACGGAGAAAAACAGAACAAAGTCGGTGAACATTTCTTCGTGAATCTACTTACCAGTGATGCAGCTGTAGGGTAAAATCGCAAATTGCATCCAATAAATAAAAGAGAAGTTAGGTACTGTTACACTATGAGAACCAATAGGACATGAAGTCGTGCCAAACATATTTCAAACATATTAACTATGCATCTGTTTTTTTTTTCGTAGTGTTCGAGTAATTTAACTCTTTTTTAGATTTCTATTACGTACATACTGCACCTATCTACTTTAGCAAAAAAAAAAAGAACACAAGACATTTATTATCTGAGCATGCAAACATGGACGATTGACCACCCACGCCGATGCAATTGCAACGGCTGTTGCAGCGCAGCTACAACAAATGATGCTGCTGATGGTGTGCGCTACACCAAACCAATGAACTTCATCACAAATGCCACCCACAATGAATTGGTTGCAATTACACATCCTGTTGTTGCTACTTTGTTGTTGTTGTTTGCCTGATTTGATTACTCGAATTTCTATGTCGATCTGATGTAGTAGCCGCTGATCCGCGCTGATCTACGCTACCGAATTCAAATTCTTTAACTCAGCAACAACAATAATTCAATGTTGCACTCTTTGAAAGCAACATGTATCGCATGTATCGTATTACTCCTCCTGTTGTTGCTGCTGACACAATTGAAATGCTTGCGGATTTTTACTATTTGGCATTAACTCATTCCGCCGCGCCGCCAATCCTCTTTATAATGACTATTTGGCGCATGTTTTATTTTTGGTTTTCTCGATGCATTCAAGTGAAATATGATGTCATATTATGGCGCATATTTGAGTACATGAGTTTATTTTGCAATCAAATGAATATTAAAATGTGTAGGAATTTCAAGTGCCGAACGATTTATTTACATCAAAGGAAAATTGTTGTGCCATTGGTTTTCGGAATGTATCGATTCATCAAATATGCAATAAATGGTAAAACATAATCCTATTTATCCCAAGAGGAATAATTTCAAGCACTTCTGAACAAAGCACTTTAAAAGCACGTGTCCCCATAGAAATTTAGAAGCACTTACACAATGATTTTTTGTAAGGCTGCAGTAAGAACAACATGGGTTCGACCCCAGCTCTGGTGATGTATGTAAAGGTAAGTAAAGGTCTAGTAAGCACTCGAATTTCAAATTCTGTTTGGACAACATTTGCTTAATACACAAATTTAATACCTGTTCTTCGTATTGGACAATGGTGTAGCGGTCTAACGAGTTTGTAATTGTAAGTAAAAATAATATGTTTCTTTTAATCACACGAACGGTCCTCGCTTCAAATCCTGGTACTGGCAATTTTTTTTTTTTCAATTTTATTGAAAGAACGTTTACCGCCGCATTACAAATAAGCGCTTCAAAAGGACTTTCCCGTAAGGCTGCTGTAAGCTTAAGATCGCTTATATCTTAGGACATGCAACATTTGAAAGAAAGAATAGTTCTTACCGATCGGAAGCGTTTTTTGGTGAACAAGAAGAACTTCAGAAGGGTTTTTGAAACACTTCTTTTCCCCTTGGGTTATGCAAAATACAAAAGCTTTCAATAAACTTCTATACATTGACAAAATGTGCTGTAGGTTTAGTGTTTTGTACAATCTGACTTATTCTATTGATTCGTAGTTCTAACTTCTAATCAGACGTGAAATTTGAATGAGTTTTTCCGAGAAATCTTTCATGCTGTAGACTCTACAGTGGAGGATTCAAATAAGTTGTGGTTACGTAGTTAGTATCACCCGCATTTCCGCTGCAAGAACATTTGCCCCAGCTCTTCTTTCACCCTTGCACAAAGATAAGAGAATTCCACCCCTTTTTTTGGTCTTCTAATACAATATACAAATCAACATCCGCTAAGCAGCAGTCCGAGAGGCATATTTAAATGTACGCTTTTAATCCCTTTTCGGTTGACATGATGTCTGTCTTTCACCCAATGTGGTGCATTCTTCAGTTTCCGTTTTCCGCTTAAAGTTTTTTAATCAAAGTTGGCGCGCAATTCATCACGATGCCACGTGGCAGAATTAACGTCATAATGAATTGTAGGCACTCGCCGCCGCCAACTCCATTAAAAAGATTTTCGATATCAATTCTTTTTTATTAGAAAATTTTGATTTTTTTCCTGTTGTTGTTGTTGTTGTTTTCATTGAAGTTTTTACACAAATACAGTGCTAAAGCAAGAAAAGAGCATTCACTTGCAATGACATAGAAAATTTCTTCCCATTTTTGCCTTCTTGTTTTCGGGTGTTGCTTTTGCCACCCAAAGTGTCAGACGGAAGTTGAGTGATGAGATTTTCTCAACCATTAATAGACTTTAAGACTTAAGTGTATGAAAGTGTGTGTGTGTATGTGTTTGCGTAAGTGCACTCTACATCATCAACTTAATATAGAAATATACATGTGATTGTTTGTTGTGCTTCACAGTGTGTGCGTGTGTGTGTGTTGAGGCATGTCCTGCGGCTTTGTTTTGTATTGTGAAACATAAAAGTTCATGTGCAACAAAGTAGCGCCAAACATAATTAACGAGATTTTTATATGTCAACAAATTTATGATTTATTAACCTTGCGTTGACAACAATCATAAGCGACACAAACACACACGCATATGTACACACACCAATGTACTTGGATGTATATGTTTTCAAACAAAATTTACTTTGTTAATACAAACATTGTGTTAATTATGACAAATTTGATTGAGTATGATATAGGGGGAAAGCGTATGAATTAGATTTTTAGGAAGTCAAGAAAGAGTCTTATGTATAGCATTACATATTCTTGAAAATGTTATGAGAATTCTATAATTATACTACTGATAATGATTTCTTCTCGAATAAGACTTCTTTCGACAGCATATTGATGATTCTAGCTCAATCACAAAGATACTTCATGCCAAAATTGTACTTTTTATTAACATATTCTCAGTTACCTAGCATGTCTCTCTTTCGAAAATAAAATTTTTAATTTAATATATAAAATTTAAAGTTTGTTTGTGCGTTTTATATAAACTCGAAAATCACTTGATCAGAGGAAGGTTATAGGCTAGAAAAATGTGCAGTGCCACGCCCATCAAAAACTGAATTCTATATATCTCAGAAACTGTTTGATGCACAGGAATAAAATTTAGCACATTTGCAATAGGCAGTAAGCCAAATAACACACAATAAAAAATAGGCGGTGCCACTCACATTGAACCAAAATTCGATACATCTCAGAAACTGTTATATACCTGTTTAATAAAATTTGACACATAAGTATCTAAAGGGCAGTAAGCCAAATAACACAAATTAGATAAATGGGCGATGCTTTGTCTCTTCAAAACATAATTCGACATTTTCCTGAAACTGTTCTAAGCACTTGGATGAAATTTGTTATTTAATTTAAAGGCACCCTGAAAAAATGTATCATAGTTTTGATACTATTTGATGAAGATGAATAAGATTTGGTTCGTATGTAAAATGCACCAGGATAATGCTTACCGGGTAATAACACGTGTTCTGTTTCAGTAAAAATTTGAACTATTTCGACATAAAATTCAAATTATGTATGAAAAACATACGTATATGTTTTTGACACTAAATATATTGGTTGTATGCATTAATTTCCATCGTTTTTGGTTTTTTTTATTTGAGACTTTATTTAAAGAAAATGATACATTGTATTTTATTCAAAGTATTGCCCATCGCTAGTCACTACTTTTTCCCATCTTTCTGGCAATTTATGGATTCCATCCCAGAAAAACTGCGCCGGCTTGGCGGCCAAAAACGAATCGAGCCAATTTTCGATATATTGAACTTAAGCGAAGCGTATTCCTGATAGGGCAATCTGCATCGATCGGAACAAATGGTAGTCTGATGGTGCAAGGTCTGGGCTATAAAGCGGGTGAGGCAAAATTTCCCATCCGTTGTTTTCCAGGTAATTTTTGACTGGGGCAGCAATATGTGGCCGAGCGTTATCGTGGTGGAAAATGATTGACTCGTGTCTGGTCGCATACGTTGGCCGCTCTGCCTGGATTTTCTGCTTCAATCGGATCAATTATTGACGATAGAGTTGAGCATTAATGGTTTGGCCACCTGGCAATAGTTCATAATGGATCACACCTAGCTGGTCCTGACCAGGACGTTCTTTGCCTTCGACATCAAAATCACCACTTTTAAACTGTCAAAACCGCTCACGACAGCTTGATTCAGCTGGAGCATAGTCCCTATAAACTTCTACAAGAATGCGATGACTTTCGGCAGCTGTTTTCTTTGAAATATAGCAGTGAAGTAAAACTTCCCGCAAATGTTGCTTTTTCGGCACGAACTCGGACATTTTGGAGCACAGTAAAATTTATGATGTGGATGAAAATTTTCAAATCTAATGATGCAGAGTTGTTGACAGATGCCTAGGCTTCAGATATGACGTTTCTGATCTAACATTTAAGTCACCATGTACTGATGGCGACATCTTTTGAAAAACGATGGAAATTAGTGCACACACCCAATGATTTAATAACTTTGTTGGTACAAAAGTGCAACCTCGTTATCGTAACTAATTCACCATAATTTATTAAGTTGAATTATGAAGTGCCTTCGTAATTTAGTGCCATTTCTAATTACTTGACTTGGAAGTTAAGAAGTGCAAATGATAGAGTATCGGTCTAATGATTTGCGTTGCGTGGAGATACCCGGGTTCAAATCCTTCAATCGGTGGTTTTCAATTCCAATTTTTAAATTTCCATTAATTTGTCTGAAGAGCCTTCGGAGCGGAAAATGAAAGATGTGTCTAATATAGCCGTCGTATAAAATAATAAAAAAATTAATAAAAAACAATTTCATTCGCACTGGGATTTGAGCCCGGAACACAATGCTCAGAAATATATAACAAAGTCTTTATCACATTCGTCTAGGAAACCTTTTGATGATTTTGTGTAAAATTTTTTTATTGAATTAAATTCCCTGAAATTTATAAATAAAAGGTGTTTTTTTTAGAGGTTTGTTTTTCGAATAGAGATAAAACTGGCATTTTTTGGTCAAATCTGGCAACTCTAATGTCATTTATGTTCAGTAGGCTGACCCAAAAAAACTAAAGGTGTTCCGATTTTAGGTGCTCAGCACTCAAAATGTTCGGTATGGTCTAGAAACTACGTATGTAAATTTTGGTAAAAAAGTATTGAGATTTAGCACTCGCGCAAGCTCGATAAGTAGCGCTGCCTTGATCGTACGAGATTGGGGTTTTTTCAGCCCGTGGAAATTGATAAAAAAGGATTGGAACAATTTTTTTTTCTATCCTACTTTATGTTTTCGAGGTCGCTGAAGACAATGGCATTGCGAGTTTTTGGAAAAGATTCCAAGATTTCAAGATATTTAAGATATCTCTCGAAAAAAAAAAAAATTTGAGATTTTTGTTAGATTAAATTGCCATTAATCGTAGGAACATTTTTTATTTTTGTTTCTCGGAATGTAGTCTTGTAGCCTAGATTGTGACAAACAAAATGAGTGGTCGCACAATATTTTTTGACAAAATCTTCTCGAGATATCGGCCACAGACTGAACCGCCGTCCTGCCGTATTGCCGGTCACTGGGGATATCTGCCGATTTTACGCTATTATCATTGATTTTTGAGATCCTACCTTGTACTTTCGACGTCGCTGGAGATGCGGGAACATTTATTTTCACGATAAAATGCAAGTGTTTCAATACATTCAAGATATTCCTATGATAAATTTCCCTAGTGGGGTTTCCAATGAAAAGCAGAACTAGCTCTAAAACCTCGACATAATTTTTCCGCGCATGATTCATCTGGAGCTAGTGATTGATGACCATCGCGGTTTTCTTCTGGAAAGGTGCCAATGTCTCCCAAATTTTTCTATCTTCCACTGAAGTAATTTTTCTATCTTCCACTGAAAAATTTGGGAGATATTGGCACCTTTCCAGAAGAAAACTGCGATGGACATCAATCACTAGCTCCAGATGAATCATGCGCGGAAAAATTATGTCGAAGTTTTAGAGCTAGTTCTGCTTTTCATTGGAAATCCCACTAGGGAAATTTATCATAGGAATATCATGAATGTTTTGAAACACTTGCATTTTATCGTGAAAATAAATATTCCCGCATCTCCAGCGACGTCGAAAGTACAAGGTAGGATCTCAAAAATCAATGATAATAGCGTAAAATCGGCAGATATCCCCAGTGACCGGCAATACGGCAGGACGGCGGTTCAGTCTGTGGCCGATATCTCGAGAAGATTTTGTCAAAAAATATTGTGCGACCACTCATTTTGTTTGTCACAATTTAGGCTACAAGACTACATTCCGAGAAACAATAATAAAAAATGTTCCTACGATTAATGGCAATTTAATCTAACAAAAATCTCAAATTTTTTTTTTTTTTCGAGAGATATCTTAAATATCTTGAAATCTTGGAATCTTTTCCAAAAACTGGCAATGCCATTGTCTTCAACGACCTCGAAAACATAAAGTAGGATAGAAAAAAAAATTGTTCCAATCCTTTTTTATCAATTTCCACGGGCTGAAAGAACCCCAATCTCGTACGATCAAGGCAGCGCTACTTATCGAGCTTGCGCGAGTGCTAAATCTCAATATTTTTTTACCAAAATTTACATACGTAGTTTCTAGACCATACCGAACATTTCGAGTGCTGAGCACCTAAAATCGGAACACCTTTAGTTTTTTTGGGTCAGCCTAATGTTCAGTTTGGTTTGCCATTTCATCATGAACAAGTTGACAAAAGAACAACGCTTGCAAATCGTGCAAATTTATTTCGAAAATAATGGTTCAGTTCGCGAAGTTTACCACAAGCTCCGTCCATTTTATGGTCGACATAATCGTCCATCAGAGCAATTAATTCGGTTAACCATGGGTCGTTTTCGCACTACGTTTACTTTATGTGATAATTCGCATCCGCAGAGACGTCGAACAGTGCGCACCGAAGAAACAATTGCCGCTGTAGAGCAAAATGTTGAAGAGGACCCGAATGAATCGATTCGCCACCGTGCACAGCAATTGGAGCTTTGTTTATCAACTTTATGGAAGATTTTGCGCAAGATCTTGGCTTGCGACCTTACAAGATCCAGCTTGTGCAAGAACTAAAGCCGCGAGACCATGCAATGTGTCGTGATTTTGGTGTATGGGCCGAAAATGAGATTGATCTCGATGCTGATTTTCATCGCAAAATTTTGTTCAGTGATGAGGCTCATTTTTGGTTGAATGGCTACGTCAGCAAGCAAAATTGCCGCATTTGGAGTGAAGAGAATCCACATGAGACCCTTGAGACGCCATTACATCCACAAAAACTGACCGTTTGGTGTGCTCTATGGGCTGGTTGATTCATTGGGCCATACTTCTTCCGAAATATTGCTGGAGAGTCAGTCACCGTTAATGGAGACCGGTATAGAGCCATGATAACCGACTATTTTGTTCCCGAATTGGATGGCATGAATGTGGATGAGTTGTGGTTCTAACAAGACGGCGCTACATGCCACACAGCGCACGTCACAATCGATTTATTGAAGGAAACATTCGATGAGCGCATAATTTCGCGGAATGGACCTGTCAATTGGCCACCAAGATCGTGTGATTTGACACCATTGGATTATTTTCTTTGGGGATATGTGAAGTCGCTCGTCTACGCCAACAAACCAGAAACGTTAGGGGACTTGGAAGCCAACATTCATGGCGTTATTGCCGACATACGGCCCCATATGCTCGAAAAAGTGGTTGAAAATTGGACCTGTAGAATTGGCTTTATTCGAGCCAGCCGCGGCGGCCATATGCCCGAAATCATATTTAAACATTAATTGCATAAAATAATCCTTCCAATAAAGCCAAATTGATGGACATTAAAACGATTTTCTTGTGTTTTATTTCAATTCGAAGTTCTATACCTCTAAAAAAAACACCCTTTACAACAAAAACAAAAAAATTTAAGTTTTTATGGTCCGAATGTAATGCATAAGGAGACTATTGGTTACGTCCAGTGACAAACAATACAAAACGTAAATAGAACTTAGCATGTGATGGGACCAGAACTTGAACTAGTCGGTTTCTCCCATGAAGTAGTTTGCAAAAGAGTTTTGGAATAGTCCATGGTCCTACAGGGTTAATACGAAGACCATAACTTCAATAGTTATTTCTACTTCTGACGAGATCTATTTTAAATCTTTGCATAACTCTCAACACTGCTACTGATTTAGGATATTTTCGACCAATTTAAAAACTATCATTAAATGTAATTAAAAAAAGCAATAGAAGATAAATGTTAAGAAGAAAAGGTAAAACAACTTTCTTTTTCCCCTTATGAGATTTACTGTCAAAATTAAATCTTTTTCGGCCGCTGGAGCCGGGAAGTATTTAACAACTAGGTTAACTAAGCTTGTAACAGCTAAATCTCTCGTGAAAATGCAGTTTTGTGTTGTGGTATTTGAAAAAAACTCTATCAAAAAAAGTTTTGTTCGAATCTTTTAAAATTTTTAAACATGGCTTTTGTACAATAAAAAATTATAGGACCACAGAATTTAGAGAAAAGTTATAAAGTTTAATCATTCTAAAGAAGAAACCATTTTAAGAACCGAAAAGTGGTCATGAATATGGAAAAATTTTTTATTTTAAAATTTAAGCTGTTAAACTTTTTATATGGATATTAAGCCGCTATATTCGAATTTGCAATTTATTTCTGTTTAAGTTCTGTAGTTTTGAAGATATTATCCATTGACGGTGGAAAATAATGATACGAAATAGAATTGTCAACATCTCCAAAATTGCAGAACTTACAGAACAATTCTAATCTACCTATAATATTTTGGTTAACGAGAGTCACTATAACTATATTACGTATATACAATTTTCCATAAAATAAAATTGCACGATTTGGACGCGTGTTATTTCTTTATGAACGAATTAATTGGTTCGTAAATGCTTATCATATGAAAGTAACTATATGTTACCATATTGTCAATATTTATGTTTATTTTATTAAAATACCAATGTCTCAATGTCACTAAAAGTCAAACCAAATCAAAATTAATAACAGTAAAACTAATAGTAATTTCTATTATCTTAATACCTTACCTGGTAATTTATAAATATTTACCACATATGGAGGACGTTATCAAAACCATATCAATTTGGTGAAACAACGAAATGACATTATTGCGACTTATTGAAAAACCAATATCATTTGTATATCAACATTTATTTATTCATTCATTCATTCAGCCATTTTATATTTTCCATCTTATCAGTTAACCACGTTATGTCCCATCGTGTTCGAACAAGCATGGCCGCCTAATTAACAAAAACACACAACATACATCTATCTATTTAGTGTGATTCCATATCTGACTAAGTAGTAATTAAATGTGTTTGCCAATGATTACCACCACTCCGCCCCATATAAGCCATATCAATAACTCGAACCCTACCCAAAGAGATTGTCATTTGTTCAACATTTGATGGGCTTCTGTCCACATTACTCTGTTGCTGCTGCTCCTCCTCTTCCTTTCAACGCTTGCGAATGCCAGTTCATGTTAGCGAATGTTTAACATTCGAAGCAACATTTTGTTACAACAAAATACAAAAAAATAGGCATTATTGGTAACAAAAAAAAACACAAAAATGTCATAAATTATCAACATTTACATAAATAAGGCGAAAGAGAGTAGATGCCTTCAGTCCGAGTTGTAGTTAGCCATATTACGCGCGACGTTAAAAGTTCTGCAGTGGTGTAGGGTGAAATGGTGTCGTCGTCGTCATCAGCATAAGCAGCAGGTGATAATAGTGGGTTTGGTTTCGTCGTTTAGTCACGCAAACTTAACTGAACTCAAAAAGCAACCCACCTTGTTAGCCATAATTCCACGAATGGCCGGTTTATCGCTGTGCCATGCGTCCAACATGGTGAAACGCGTGTTCAGGCCATAAATATAAAAAAGTATTGTTGCAGGTATATTGTAGTCGTAGGTACTACGTTTTGCCCTGATAAAGAGGGATGATTATTACCAAGTTATAAATGTGAGGTGTAGCAAGTAGTTCGTGGAGAGCACAACAAATAAAAATAGAAAGCGTTTGTTAACACAATTTTGATAAGCAAATTATTGGATTTGTTTTTGGTATATGGCACAACCTTAACGTGATTAAATGAAACAAAATTTCGAGTACACAGCGTAATTAAAATGAAAATATTTAGTTTTGGGTCACGAAGACGAGAATTAGCTACAATAAACTACAAAAAGAAAAAAAAACAATAAATTCTCTTATCTTGGTTCGAACTTAATTTGTAGCATTAATTGCATTAATTTACAAATTATTCGACTTCAGGGACAATCATGTATACGAGTATATTTGATACATTCTACATGGAAACGTACCATTTTTTGAGGTCGGCCATCACCATTTTTCGAAACTCGCAAAACCAACGCCGATATTTGAGCCGATTTCAAGAAATTTTTACCGTCCTGCTTGATAATTTTTAGTATACATACTTAAATTGAAATATAAGGTTGGCTAAAAAGAAAGTTCAGAAAAGTGAAATAGTTTAAAAGTTTAAAATACGATAACGCTGTAAGTATTGGTCCGATCCTGAAACTCTTTGTTGCTAACGGTAGTTGACATTTCATCATTACACAGTCCGGCGATTTTGAAAAAGTTAAAAAAGTATGAAATGAGAGTAGGCGATTTTTATAGATTTTTGATCGTTTAGTCCGAATATGACCTCCGATTTGCTCCATCACGTCTGAAATCCGAGTTATCCTTGACTTGATGTGCAAGAAACGCTATTTTCAGAAATATGGCGTGCATCCTGAAAGTAGTCTAGTTCTTTTTTGACAGCGGCATTGAATAGCCCTGAGCTTCCTCTTTAAAGCGTAATTTTAACTTTTTCAATTGAATCATTAGTTTGCGAGATATCATCGATTGAAGTAAAGGTATCGATAATACCTGTAAAAGACTATATTCTATTTGTATACCTTTACTTCAATGGATGATCCAATTGAAAAAGTGAAAATTAAGCTTTAAAGAAGAAGCTCAGGGCTATTCAATGCCGCTGTCAAAAGTGAACTAGACTACTTTAAGGATGTACGCCATATGTCTGAAAATAGCGTTTTCTGCACTTTAAATCAAGGATAACTCGGATCTCAGACGTGATGGAGCAAATCGGTGGTCATATTCGAATTCAACGAGCAAAAATCTATAAAAATCACCTACTCTGATCTCATACTTTTTTTCATCGCAGGTCTGTGTTATTCAACTGTTTTAAAATCACAAAAATTAGCGCAAAATCGGAAAAAATTCGTTATATTTTACTTTATTTCTTCCGCACCTAAATCTTGTCGACCATACACCGAAAAAGTAGAATTTTTGGTGACCCGCCAAAAACCGTGGGAGCTTAGCTGGGAAGTTTTAATGCATTCACCATACAGCACAGGCCTTGCACCTTTGGATTACCATTTGTTTCACTGGTTGCAGAACTATTTTGATGGCGTCAAATTGAATTCCCTAGAGGATTGCAAAAAATCTTCTCCGAGCAGAAACCCCAGGAATTTTTTAAGGACGGTATTATGGTTTTGTCCGAAAGATGACGCGAGGTGGTCAATAACAATTGAAAATATTTGACTCAATAAAGTTATTTTGATATTCGTCTCTTCTTATATGAGCTAAAATTGTATATATGTTTGTATATACTTATATGGGCATATCCGAAAATAATCTTCTCTTTAATAACCCAGGTTTTAAGAAAAAAATTTTTTTTCATGTTCAATAACACGTCCATTAAGTTAGCAAAGTGTAAGTTTTAAATAGTAAATTTTATTACATTTATTTTCCAGTCCTCAAAATTGTAGTATGTCTTACGGTTATCAAGTTATGAATTTTTGAAGTTGTATAATGTTGTGTTTATCATGAGTCGTTGGTGCGCGTGCGCTACCATACAGGGCTCCCACTTTCCGGACGGTATTTTTTTCAGTGATCCTTAGTGAAATTTTAATTAAAATTTTTTTGTGGAATATTTTAACCCATTATAACCAAGTTTTTGGTTAAAGGGGTCAAAACGACACATAGAAACGCGATATAATGGGTTAATATGTTCTAGAAGGTTAACATAAAATCAATCAAGGAACAATTTTCTAGAACATCTTAACCCATTGTATCCCGTTTCTATGGGTCTTTTGACCCTTTTATCCAAAAACTGGTTATAATGGGTTAAAATATTCCAAAAAAAAATTCTATAAAAAATTTCACTAAGGTTCTCTTAAAAAAATTCCGTCCGGATGGTGGCAGCCCTGTATGGTACCTTTTGTAGAAGACTTTTTTTGCGTTAAATGGCTGTGAGAGCCACCGGAATTTTTTTTCCAAAAAGTCACGTGACAATTTTTATACCTTACACCCAGGGAATATTAACTTTGTCCTTCCATTTGTAACGCAGAGAAGGAGGCGTGGCAGGTGGCAATTCCACATGGAAGCGCACACAACATTAAACAACTTCAACAAGTCATAACTTGTAAGCCGAAAAAGACACTACGACTTTAAGGATCGCAAGGTAATTAAAGTAAAATTTACTTTTGAATAAAAATATTTTAAAAAAAAAACATTAAAAAGGGTGCTCCAAGCCCCGAAACGTCTTCAAAAAAGTAAAAATGTTTTTTTCCACCTGAAATAAAATACTTTTTCACACTAACACTGGATAAAAGCACGAGGAGCTAAGAATTTTCAAATATGTGAGTATTCAAAAGTGGGATCGAACTACCGCCTGCTTGGAAATTTTCGGAATATCGGAAAATTATTTTACCACAGTCAAATACTAGCTTTTCACTAATTTTCAAAAAAATCGGAGGTGTCAACAGAAATTTTGATCGATTACGCAAAGATTGAGTCAACTACATTTTTGGATTAAACATTTTCATAAAACTTCCCAATGTGCAGTTCTATTTTTAAATTATTTTCGCGCTCTTTTTAAAAAGGCAAACAAAAAGAAATAACTTTATTTTTGACTCAAAACTTTCTTTCAGAGGGAAAACCATGAAACAAAACATGTTGTACACAATTCACCACTTTCGACTGTGGGGGTAGTTACACTCAACCCAAAAATTGCCACATTCCACACTTTGCAAGTCATCAACAACAAATTTAACAAAACTCTTCTTCTAATGAAAACAACGTATTTACACAAAACAAACAACGTTAGGGGTTTGTTACCCAAAATACATACATAAGGGTTGCGCTTGCCAGGGCCATCATTTAAGCCACTTTCTATTAAGCAAACTGTCAAAA
Organism: Calliopum simillimum; assembly: GCA_951812925.1. NCBI lineage: Eukaryota > Metazoa > Arthropoda > Insecta > Diptera > Lauxaniidae > Calliopum > Calliopum simillimum. Next base: position 99,030,320 of record OX638371.1, read on the forward strand.
TGAGCCATTAAACAAGTCATTATGGGGTAAATTTTGAATCACAGTGCTATGGGATCAGCAGTAGCCGTAACCGTTCGCACCAGCATCGCCAACGTACGCAAAAGAGGCGCAGGTGATGTTGATGCTGATGCTGATGTTGCTCAAACTTAAGGAGGAGTTAATTGAAAAACATGCAAGGATATCGCTGACAAGAAGATAAAGATGTTGCAAATGTTTACTTTTTACGACCAAAAACAAGTGAAGAGTTTTCTGCGCTGAAATCTGCTGTCTGGACGGATGGTAATGTTGTTGGCATCATTCAAACAAGCCGTCGAATTATTCTCAATTTTCATAATGCGGTGTGCGCGTTTTCATTAAAAATTACGCGTTGATAATAAAAATTTATTTTTTATGACTTTCGGTTTCGAGTGAGTAGATGGGAGGAAGGCATTTCGCTTTATTACTTTAATCAGTTAGTTATGTAAATTCTGTATTTAACTTTGATGAAAATAGCATTATTCGCAAGTAAAATGCGAGAATATTATTTCAAATGGAGTGCCAGGGCTGTAAATCAAAGCAACAACGCTGATCTCGAAAATGTTAAAAATTATGCCTTATCTCTTATAGTTCTCAATATAAAAATACTGAAAATTCCATAGTAAATTGAAATGTAAATAATAAGAGTTGAAGTAAATAATACAAGTTTTAGAGATCCAAATCTTTGAATTGCATTATACGCATGGTTTTTGAGTTATCCTTACCTAAATGTGCGAGAAACCTCGCTTTTTATATTTTTGATATTATAATCTTTGACCAAAAAACTTGTTATGGTTGTTCAAAGTACTGGTGAGTTTTTTTGGAATGTATTAATTTTTTTTTGGACTAATTTTTGAAAAAATATAATATATCACAAAAAATTCTAAAACAATTTACACGCATTTTTTGAACGATCCTAAGGATTTTATGCCTCATACACTTTTTACGTAAGATCCCAGTATGCCAGACGGTTCATATCTCCGCAAATCGTTTTTTTTTTGGGAATCTCTCCCGCCAACGGATCAGTAACGGATCCGTAACGGATAAAAAAGCGGAGATTTAAGCCGTCTGGCACACTAGGATGCCATAATCTTGCTTTACGAAAATATTCTTAAGAAAATAATTCGTACTACTCACATATGGAATTGCCCAGGTATTTTCATGTAGCTGCTAATGGACAAGGGTCAGTGGTGCTACCGTTAATTGGCTACTTGTCTTTTTTTGACATAATTTTGTTTTTTTTTTCTTATACGCTTGTCCTCATATAGTGATGACCATTTCTAACATTTCTCCAACTTTTTTTTGCCCTGTCTGATTGTTTTGCTGACACACACTTGATGGACATTCAACCAACAAAAAAAAAAAAAAAAAAAAAATGGAAAAAAGGCCGCACACGCACGCAATAAACACATGTGAAAGGACATTTCATAGCGGTGCATATCAAAGTGGTTATCGCTTAATGGATCGCAACGTCCTACTGTCAGACCCCCATATAAGTATGTAGCTTTGTTCTGTCGTCGCGTTGGTCAAGCGTGCATTTTTGTTTTCTCTTCACATTTTTTTTTTTATCCTCCACACATTATGATCGGCAGCCGATTGAGGTTCGTCCAAAAAATTGTCAACCTCATTTACTTTTTTTTTTTAATGATTAGAGAGTTAGAGTACTACGACGACGAGTGAGCACAGGTTGACTGACACATTTCAAAGTATCCTATCCAGCTGTAAAATATTTTAATGTTAGAGGTCATAAACCTATTGTTTTTCTTTTTTACTTTTGTCAAATTTGTTATAAAATATTTAGTTTTTTTTTAAATTTATATATTTTTTACTTCAATTAAATTTTGAAACCTTTATACGCGGAGAAATATTAGTGCCATAATTCTTTCTTCACTAAGAAAAATATATAACCATTTTTATCTTATAATTCTGGTAAAAATTTTTATGTTTGAACAGACAATTGCTTAATATAGAAATTTTATAACTCTTCATCATATAAGACAGTGATGTAGAGGTCTAAACAGTTTGTAATTGTATTTAAAAATTATATTTTTCTATCTATCACACGGACGTACCCTGGTCCGAATCCTAGTGTGGTCATCTCATTTATTTTTTTATTGTTTGTTTTCTTTGTTTGACTTTTACAATAAGGTAAATATCAGAAAAATATATAATCATTTTTACCTTATGATTCCAGTAAAAATTATCATTTTTGGACAGAGATATGCTTTATATACAAACTTTATACCTCTTCATCATATAAGACAGTGGTGTAGAGGTCTAACAAGTTTGTAACTGTAAGTAAAAATAATATGTTCCTATCTATCAGAAGGATCCCGGTTCGTATCATTTTTTGATTGTTTGAACCTTACATTAAGGCAAACATAAGAAAAATATATAACCATTTTTACTTTTTAATTCTAGTAAAAATATTTATGTTTGGACAGACATTTGCTTAATATACAAATTTTAAATCTCTTTATCATATAGGTCAGTGATGTAGAGGTCTAACAAGTTTGAAATTGAAAGTAAAAATAATATGTTTCTGCCAATCAGGACGTCAAAATGAAAAAAAAAAAATGTGCTTGAAAATCGATCATATTTAGTAATTTGTTAGAAAAGACCCCAATTGTTACGAAAATAATCATAAAAGAGAATAAAAGAAATGTCATTGGCATGATATCAGCTATCAAACACGTACTATTGAACAGCATGCAAAAACAAAACTTTGGGCGATCAAATTGAAGTTGTGCGCGTTTGTTTTTTAGCAAAAAGTTTTTTGCATTAAAGGCCAATACCTTCACAAAAAATTTTTGCTATACACAACCCTTACATTTGCAGTTAAGCATTTTAATCAAATTATTTTATAATCAGCTAAAAGGTACGACAAATGTCAAAAATCTTGAATCTTTCATAGACTATAACTTACAAGTTGGGCGTAGTTAGGCTATGACAAAGCATACAGGATGAGCATACTTACTCATTAAATAGACTTAAAAAATAAAATCTTGCCCATTTTTTGAACAATGGCTACTTTTTTTACAATGACTAAAGTGTTGGAATGAACAATTGCACTGAAATCATGAAAAAAAAATGTATGTTATCTTTTTTAATCACTCCCATTTTTTGACAGTAGTATTCAGTTACCACTGAAATGGTAAATACACATTTGCAAGTTGATATCTTTATTACAACCAATTTTTAAAAATTTTTTTTTTACAAAAAAAAAGGCACATTTGTATCGGAGGTGCAAGTATATTTTGTCCGATTTTTTTCATCTTTGAACCAAACCTCCGCATAAGAAATTAAAGTTCATATCCAAAATTTCAACTCGATATCTTTGAAATTACGGCTAAAATTGAATTTTAACATCCTAGATTGGTAAACTGTGGGCCGGGACCCCGGTTTAAACCCTAGTTCGGTCATCTGTTTTTTTTTTCGCTTGAACTTTACAGTGAGATATATATCACTTTGATTTTTTCAAAAAATTTACTATGCTGTAAAGTTATTCGATTTTCGGAATTTACTAAACAGCAAGGTAAAATTTATTTATCCCTATTTTGATTCGAAATTCTAGTAAAATTTACTAGAAATAAAGTAGTAACAACCATTTTTTTTTTCTTCGAGTTATTTTAAATTAAAAAATAATTTTTTCAATATTAATTTCGCGGTCATGTTGACCTTTTTTGTAATAAGAAAAAAGTTACACATAATGAACATTATTAATTTTTATAATGAAATACAGCATAATATCGTGCGAATCACTGACGAGAACAACAAGCAACATTGCATGCATACATTTGTTGCATTTTGCTGCTGTTGCTGCTGTTGATATTGGTTGGCAACATGGCAACATGACTGCACCGCATGTTTTTTTCCTCATTTTTTTTTCACTACATAAACAGTGGCCCAAAAAACCAGAAGCAAAAATATGTAGCGTACAAAAATTAATTATCCTTAATGCTTAATAATAGTGAAAATTATGCACAAAATATGCCGGACAATGTTGATGATAATGATGACTATGATGATACTGTGTGCAACTACTTTTGCTGCACGCACATTTGCGGCTGCGGTTGTTGCTGTTGCTGCTGCACTGCACTGCACGATGCTTGACAACACAAAACATGACAGTCATTGCAATATGTAAACTGCATCGACAACAACACGAGCAGCAACAACAGCATCGTCAGTCAGTGCTAACTTCCCTTTTCCCCACTTGAAGCGCACCTACCTACCTATTGTAATGCGCTTCCGGCTGCCTGCCTTTTGGCAGCATGCTGACAGCAAACAGCTAGTGAACAACAGGCAACAGGATGCTGCTGGATGTGATTTTGTCTTCCGTCCGTTTATCTTGACAGTTGCATTATTTTGCATGTATTTGTATAAGTAGTAATTATGTATGTGTATATGCAAAAAGTTCCAAGGGGAAAAGAAGCGCTTTACGAAGTGCTTTTTTGGCAATAAGCGCTTCCGCTTCGTAATACTCATTCTTTTTTTTTAACATAGCATGTTCTAGGATGTTCTCAAGTTTACCACAATCTTCCGGAGAAAAGCCTTTTGAAGTGCAATTCTCAAATAAAAAACAAACGAACTGACCACACTTGGATTCGAACCGGTGTTCGTCCGTGTGATGAATAGAAACATATTTTAACTTACAATTACAAACTTATTAGATCTACAGAACTGACATGTATGATAAAGATGTTTATGATTTATATGTTAAGAAAATTTTTAACGAAAATTTCTCTTCAACCAGAATTTGATATCCTAGTGCTCCTGCTACCTTACAAAAAATCATTAAATCAATTAAACAAAAATAAATTAATATCCAAAAAAGGAAATTAAAAACGTAAAATAAAAATACGGCTAATAAAAAAGGTAAAATATAAAACAAATGAAAAAAAAAAAAAAATTTCCCGCGTTGGGAATTGAACCCGTACTTGTGCAACGTGTGTATAAAATTTGTACAATAAACACATTTTTGGTTTTCTTTTTATTTTTGTTCTCTTTATCTACCTCTCCTTTTGAAAATATACTAAAATAAACATGTTTTTCCAAACAATATTTGGTATTTGAATGCCTACTGCAGTCTTACAAAATTCATTGAGTAAAACATTACAAAATTTCTATTGGAATAAGCCCTTAGAAGGGCTAGATATTGTTCCTCTTGGGCTTGTGCTTGTGTTCTGTGTTAGAGTTAGTAGTGAATGAATTTAAAATGTGTTTTCATAGGAAAACTAAGCCTTTAATTGCCTCTGTTTATCTGGAACTAGAAAACTTTTAATTCCTCTTATTATAAGTTTCTGTTTACTGACTCTCCGAATCATATCTCCAGTATTTATATATGAAACTAACTTTAAAAAGCTAAAATTAGCTCTTTTTTCACACATTACTTGACTAGGCCATTTGCGGAGCGCCCATTAAAAACATCCGCTGAAACGTATCAATTTACAAGCCTCCCAGACTTTGTGCGGATCCCAAACCCCCATCTAAAAATGTCCACCAAGTAATATGACAATCGTCCCTTATCAATTTTTTGAGAAAATTTAATATCCGAAAAACCATTGACATCACTTATTGACCACTTTTAGACAACGATTTTATTTGTAAAGATGATATGTATCGCACAAACGAATTTTTCGAAAACAAAACCTTTCACCCTCATTTTCGGACTTTTCTCATTAAAAACATGTTTTTGAAAATGTGTCTTAAATATCCATGCGTCCAAAATTTATTTCCACATCGAGAAAACAGTGTTCCGAAAATGTATCTCAGCCACTTTTAATTTTCGGAGCCGACCATGGTGATGTCGAAAATTCAATTTCAATATTTTTCTAGTGTTTTATGCTAAACAAAATATTTGGAATTGAGATCAAGCTCATATATTATCATGGTCTGAAGGTAGCAAATTAGACCATTTTTGCTTCTTTCCATTAAAATTTCACTTCCAATCTTTTGCCATAATTTGATCCAAACGCAAACAAATGGACCCAATATGATATATTTTTGGCTCGTGGCAAACATTGACAGGAATTCAACCAAATCAATCTCTTCCATGGTCCAAGGTAATGTGTTTGATATTCCCATCAATGAAAAAGTTCATAAAATTGGGTCCAAAAGAGCCCTTTTTAATTCTTCGGTGCGAACTTTAATCAGGGTAAAATCAATTTTCAGACCTTTTTCATCATTTGGTGAATTAAAATGATCCATTCTCCCACTCTTGCTTTGTTCAAATTGGTCTCTTTCGGGTCTCAAAATGTTACTACAAACTTTTCCCATCGATTGGTGAACAAAAACTTTACAGAAAGATCCCTTCATGATATCAAAAATTTAATTTAAAACTTTAATTTCCTTTTGTGTCTTAAACGAGCTGTATGTATCTGAGTTAGAAGAAATCCGTCATCTTTCCAAACAATTATTTTTTTAGAAAAAAAGCGGACGCGAAAAAATTGGGTTTTCATATCGCTATGGTCCTATGATGTTTAGTGATGAGCAAACCAAGATCATAGCAGTCTTAGTGTTGGTTTTCATATTGAACCTTGGTCTCGGTCTTGGTCTTGAAAAAATTTCTAAAGAGTGTTGAGCATGTAAAATTATTGAACCTTATTGTTTCAAAGCACCTGGGTATTTAAGATTGAAAAATGATTTTATGTTCGAAGGGCGTATGACCAAGAGTAAGACCTAGCAGTCTAAATTGACCAGGAGAGTATCGGGCGGTAAAAATTTTCTTAGTTATGAAGTTTTTGCGTCATATTTGGAGTTCAATGTGAACTTTTGAAACAACTAGGTATCAAACTGATCGGCTTTGTTCAATAATCCAAGGTCCTTACACATCTGATAGCTGCATCCGATAGAATGCATAATAAATTCTCATATCACTACTGTCAAAAATATGCTCTCTTTACTTCTGTTCTTTTCTATATTTTTGTTTGTTTGTTTCTTCAAAGGTGAACCCTCTCAATTTAAATCAATCAACTGCAACAGCACTAACAGTTATGCCGAATATAAATCACTTAATTGATTTAATCCAATATTTGATGTAAGGTTTAGACGACGCGTGCTTCCTTCGAAAAAAAAACTCCCTTTCCAACACTGGTTAATGTCTTCTTGGCTAAGCCCTCAAGAAATGATCATTAAAATTTTTGATCCAATCAATAAATTTTTCAATTAGGCTCAAAAACACATGCTTCAAACCGAAAAAATGTTTCGCTTGCTCTCGATCTCAGATCAAGCCGCAAACGTGGGCAGTTGCCGTTGGTTGTTCACTGCGACGAGTGGGTCACCTCAAGTTATGGTGTTAAAAACTGTCACCTGAAGCGATCTTGGCTTATGAATAACCCCCGAAGAGAGTAGGCTGCGCATTTAAATTGTGTGTGATAATTCACAGTCAAGAGTAGAGAGTGCGAAGAAGGAGGGGCGCGGAAGGGGGGTGCTCTCTGTTGCAGTTCAACTTGCTGTTGGTTGCTCCAGCATTTAATCTTTCACATTGTTAGCGGTGAATTGTCGTCGTCAACCAGCGAAAAATGAACCAATTTGTTAAATTTTCGCAACAGATGGTAAATTTGTTGCTTGTCTTTGCTGTGTTTTGTTTGTTGGATGTGGTGTTTGTTTCTGGATTGCATCGATCGTACAGCGGCGATATATTTTGGTGATTTCAAGCAATTCATTGTTTTTCGTTATTCTTTTATTAATTTCCAAGAATTATTCTTTTGTTTTATTTCATGCTTCTGAATTTCGCGCTGGGATATTGTGCGAAATGTAGACACGCGTGTTTCCTTCCAGTTACTGTGCCATATTATCCTAATTGGCCAAGCGATAAATCTAACTGAAATTATTCTGGGCCAGCATAAAAACGTTTGTTCTATAACGCAGGTGATAAATTGAATTTGTTTGTGGCTTTTTTTTCGCGGATACGATGTATGGGTTATGAAGGTCGTGGGTTTATTTAACCTAAACAGAGTGTATATTCACTTAGATCTTCTGTTTCCAACACAAAGTCCTCTTTTCTGTTGGATATTAAAATGTGTATATATTCTTGATCAGCGTCAACTACTCGGTACGTCTGTGGAAACCACGATTATAGAGAAACAAGATAGTTCCAGCTGAAAACAAAACAAAAAATCTATACTGAGAGAGTTAATATATTCGTAGTTAGTAAGACCGAATTTTCCAAAAACTTTAGAATTAGTGTAAGCGAACACCGTACAAAATTTCGCTAACTCAGACAGAATTCATGCAAATTCTAGGAATGATTTAACATTTTAACGACCAGGACTGAAAATGTGATGTGATTTGAAATTAACAATTAGTCAAAAGCGATACAATAGCGCCTAGTAAAACCTTCATCCAAGCAAATGCGGTGCTGGCAAACACTCTTGCTTTTAGTCGTTAAAGGGTTAAGCTCGGGAAATAATACGTGACCTTGTCTATGAAGAAGGGGCTCATGTGTCAAAAGAAGTTTTCGTGAGAACAGTTGTGAGATGTTAAAATATTCAGATATTAGTAAAGCACCATTACCAAAACAGGTGTTGGTATCGAAGAAACGTGAGGCTCCATTACCATAAAAGGAGTCAGCATCAAAGAAACTATAGACGAAAGTAATTGGAGATATTCTCTAATCAGACGTGGATAAAGGTCCATTAACCTCACTACCAAGGTCTCTAGAAAGACGACTACGAAGAAAAATACAAAAACTACTTAGTAATGATTTGCTGCCATGAAATAATGTATTTTTATACCCTACATCCAGGGTATATTCACTTTGTCCTTCCGTTTGTATCGCAGAGAAAGAGGTATGGCATATATAGAAAAGTATATACTTATATTTTTCATGTTGTTTGGGTGGTTGGGTGTCTGTCTGTGGAAATATTTTTCACGTGAAAACTAAGCAAGATAACTCAATAAACCACCGACCATACAAAAAATATATTCAAAATGCAATATTATTTGTGATAACGCAAGCAAACTACACTGGGGATAGTAAGTACAACCTATTAGATAAAACTTGGTGAGCTCCAACAAGAGGGCGTGGCACTCCTATATAAGCAAAAGTTTAAAAATGCTGTACTGAAAGCGTTTCTTGAGATAATCGGATCAAATTTGACTCAGACACTAAGGACAGTAAGTGCAAGATCAGATCGAAAAATAGGTGAACTCGGACAAGAAGGCGTGGCATTTCCCGTATAAGCAAAAGTTAGAAGATGACTCCAATCAGTATACCAAGTCGATATAAAAATTTTTTTTTTTCTGAAATTAAGTGCCAGAGGAATGACTTTACTTTTGCGAGAAAAATATGTGTGTAAGCGCATCTGGAAAGAATTTACCAACAAAGTTTTGCGTGCCTGAAATCCTGAAATCGTTAGCTCTTCCCTCTAAGGAGAAAGAAAGGACTAAAGAAATAAAGTATAATTCCGATAATGCCGATAGACTAAACTGTTAAAATTGTATTGAAATACGTGTAAAAGTGTAATTGAATAAAATTCAGCAACAAAAGTTGTTTAAATTTCAGCCTAAAATCTGTTTTCCTTTTAATGACATACTAAAATGCTCAACACTAAATCTTCAACATAATGTTATGCCAAAGTATGCCATTTAAAATGTTGAACTTGCTTGCTGTCCATTCGAGAAACATTAGCATGCAAATGGATGATACTCTAAGCAGCATCTATAGAATAAAAAAAAAAAAAATGCCCTAACTCTCATATTCCCGCATACAGGTTCACAAATCAATTTGACTGAAAAGAAAAAAGAAAGAAAAAATCTAAAGCCTAACGCGTTACCATTACGCACGTCTTCAAATGTCTATTAGAACCCTATAAAAATGAAATAAAATACCAATTTAAATTCGTCCAAAGGTAGCGCAAAAAACCATTTCGTTAGCAGTAAATGTATCCAAAAATGAAAAACAACCATTGGCATTGGCAAACAGAAGAAGAAGGAAAAAAATTGAATCAAAAATGTTTGACCTTTTGTCTCGTGTTAGGGATACGATTTCACTGGAGAGAAAGAAATCTTTGAGATTTATTAGCCAGACACAAATACGGAGGGTTAATGTTGTTTGTTATTGCGCTCGAAAGATTCGTTAGGGTCGTCAAGTGTGGAATATTAAAAACACCATTAACTTCATTTTAATGGCATATAAATAATAACAAGGACTTCTTTTTTTCAGTTATAGGAAAAAGAGAGTGGAATGAGTTGATTCAGAAATCCTTATGTTCCTTTTGATTTATGCAAAATTAGTTAACCAGCATTATTTAGAGTTCTGACTGAAAGTCGCTTGTTATAGAAAATTTAAGAATACCTCAAAATTATCTTTCCTTAGATTGATTTGATTGTTTCCCACATATTTTTAAAATTAACTACGTGGCAGTGGTTTTTGATTCACATTATAACAAATGCAGATCATAGTTCTTGCAAGGCATGAAACGTCCTAGTACGATTTTTTTCTATATCATTTTATACTAAGTATGTCATACTTCTATATCATACACTTTTTCCACATCTAACAATAGTTTAAATAGTTAAGGGACAAGCTCCATTATTATATTATGATAGAACGTACTTCATTTTTACACTGACAATAAGTAAATGAACACGTTCTTCCTAAGATTGGCTGACCCCATTATTCGGAGGCTTTTGAGCACAGTCATATTTTTGATGAAATATGCTCTCTTTGGAAGTTACGGGAGAATACATGAAGTATGGATTAATTCTGGAATAATCTGGCACCCCATATCTCCATATATGAAGGTTTAGAAATTTTACCCACGACCCAAATGGGTTACAAGATTTGGTGAAGAAAATTATGCTATTTTGTATTGTACATATCTGTGCAAATATAGCAAAACCAAATGTTGCTTGTTGTCACAATTGAATTGAAAAAATCACAATATCTGGGTTTTCAAGTTGTTTTTCTAAGGTACTACAAGCCTTAGAGAAAATCTGGGCTTGAAAGCTTGTAGACCTCACCGAAAACAATACCTTGGATTTGCAATTTCGCAAAGATATAGCTTGCTCAATTGATATGTTTGACTAGGTGAAAAAAGCTGATCTCGTGCTCGGATATCCATCCGCTTGAATTATGTTAAGACTCTGGTGACGTCTTGCCAGAGGTCAAATTTAAGTTTTTGATAGCATTGGATAAAGGATTAATTCTGAAGGGAACACAGAAAAATGTTATGAATTGACGAAATTTGTAACGAACCTTTTTGCCGGGGTGTAGCCGTCGGTGCCCAGGGTTCGTTTATAAAATTTTATTTCCTCGCCAAGGAAAGAAATACTTTTCACAATTTCCCGGGTGTTACTTCACAATTTTATTTCACAGTTTATATTTTCCCTGAAAAGCACTCTTAAGATATATTAAAATACAAGCTTAGAAACACGGGTGACAAATAGGGTAAGTATGGAGAATGAGGATAACAGTAAGTCGTAAATAACAACCGATATAGGAGTCGTGCCATCACTGCCTTCTTGTAGGCTTGTCGCGTTGCCGGTCTGTGTTTCTGTCCAGATGTCAGGATTCAAGAAAGTCGCGCCACCGCTGCCTCCCCGTTGTCTTCAACAAACCTTGTCGGTCTTGTTTGTTCACGAGAGGCCGCGCCACCGCTACACTCTCGGGTCAGGTCAGGAAACTCTCCTGAAAACAAAGCCTACGATCTTAGTCACTGTCCATTATAACGTATGTACTGGGTTTTGCTTGAAAGTCTCAGTTTTGTCCACGGATGGTTGAAATATTTGAAGAACACGTCTTACCTCGTTGCCGGTTGGGTTACTAGAGAGCGATACCATCACCGGAACTTACATTCCACCATTTCGTTCTTATCCACGATCAACTGCTTCCTTTTATTGATAAGATTTGACAGTTGGCACATACTGTTTCGGGACCAGGGCTGCTGCTGCACGCGATAATTGTGCAACTCTCGTCTAACTGTTTATCGAGCGGTTCTAGTCTATTTAGCTAACAATTCAGGTTTTATTTGTTAAATAGTGATTTATTTTAATTAAGTGTTTTAATACTTAATTACATACTGGATACGCAGGATATGGACACAAATGAGGGGCCCGATTTGCGTCTTCACAATTGTCTTATTTTGAGTTAGGTTGTTTTGTCAAATGTCCACAGATATGAATCGATAGTTCCAGACAAGTTTCATTTAACTTTTATGAAGCTACCCAAGGATTTTCAACATTCGTGCGGTATTTTCTCATAATCAATAAAATAATTTTACTTTTGATAGACAAACAGAGACAAAAAGGATATGTAACTTATATGATGAATATGAATGTCCAATAAACTTTTGTTGACTTCTGGTATCCTTTTGCAACACTTGATGTTTTGTTTCAAAAGTTTTGTTTTATGGTTTTCTATTTATTTTACAACTTTTGTTTGAAACAATCATTGTTATTGTTTCTGAAGTGTAGGGAAAAAAGTGACAAGTTGATACTATTGAAAACATTTTGTATGTTTTTTTTCTGAGATTTACAATTCTTGAGAATTATAGTTTTCTTTATGTTAAAAGCTAAAAAACATAAAAGAAGTCTTTATTGTCCCTTGGCGCTCTCGGTTTTAAGCTTAATACCACGAGTGAAAGAAATATACCTGTCGGCGGCACTCCTTTACCCCAAGAAACTCGCTTGTTTTCAGCAGCAGAGTTTTCATGTTAAAAATTTCAAAAATTCCGCTCATAATTTTTTTTTTCATTTTCAACTATCGTTCGTTACCATGTTGGCTGCCATTTGCTTCCGGCACAACAACATGGTAGAAAACACTTTTCCACCCACAATTACACCATGTTTTATTTTACTTATTTTTGCATATACACTCATACATATACACACACATACAGATAAATAATTGCCGGACAGCGGCATGTTGTTGCTGTTGTTCTTAATGATTGATATGTGGCTTGTTTTCATGTTGCTAACAACAATAGTGGAATTTTTATGCTATAAAATCCAACTACAACTCCAACAACTATCGCTTGTAATTTTCTTCATTCAAAAGGCAGAATTGTGCCTGTAAGTTGCTTCTTGACATGCAACACTTTTGTATGGATTATGGAAGCTTTTTGATGTTTCTTTTTTTTTTGGTCTTGACGATCAAAGCACTACCGCCAACAACTGCTTGAACTTTGAATGCAACGTGTTCAAAAAATGACTGACATCCGCCCTGTTTTTGCAGCGAATTTGCATAAATTTGATGTTGTTCCGGTGAATTTCTTACATTTTCCACAGTAGCGCAAGGTATTTTGAATACAAATTAATTGCAATTGCAATTGGCTTTATATATATAGTGCATATATGTAGATGCACTGATGTATATGTTTTCTTTTGTAGTCGGTCAATTATGAATACTAATGGTAATAACAATAATTTGCATACCAAAGTCAGTTATGATAAATTTTGATAAATAAGTTGAAGATTTAATTGGATCTGATGTGTTCTGAGAGATATTAAAAAATCGTTATAATTTAATGATTTAAGGAAGAGATAAAGAAGCTCTTTCTAACGAAGAATATGTAATGTTTATGCATTAAATAATTAATTAAGCAGAAGTTAAAGGTTGGAAGTTTCGAATAACATGTGGCGCAAAATTAATGTCATAATGTGAAAAGGCTACTAATTGGGTTATGTTTTCATCAAAAATATATCTGGAGTCGTAAAATTTATGATATTAATTTATCACTCAAATAACCACCTCCAAACCCTATTTGTGTTTTGTTAGCTTGGCTTCAGGTTGGATTTTACAGTTTCGTTGTTAGCCAGATAGAGGCGCATTTTTGGCAGATAAACCAGTGCCAAAAACTAGTACTTTTGGTTTTATGTTATTTAGAAAACCACCAAAAACTATTCTGTAATAGTTGAATGGCATAAAATTCAATAAAATATTTTTGAAAAGAATATTTAGTTTTTTCACGGCCATATCTCGTAAATCATTCTAGTACAACATACATAGTTGTATCTACAGCTATATATGTATGTTCAACAAATTGACCAAAAAAAATTTCGTTTTTGGCCTCGAATCACAAAAATTCCAAAATATTGTATTATGCCCTTTTTGTCAAAGAACATCATGAAATCACACAAGGAATAATTTTCTAGAACATCTAAGCCCATTATATCCTAATTTCTGGGTCATTTTGGCCCATTTTTTTGGTGTATTTTTCCTCCCAAAAATTGGGTTGAATTACTTATATAACAAAATTCTCCGCAGAATATTTTTGTAGAGTGCTTTAACCCATTATAGCACAGTTTTTTTTTTTTTAAAAACTGGTCAAAAAGACCCATAAAAATATGATATAATGGTTTAAGATGTTCCAGAAAATTATTCCTTACGTGATTCAATGAGGACCTTGCGACAAGAAGTTTGACCTAAAATATAGTTTAGTTTTACGGTGGGGTGAAATTTCGAAAATATGTTTCTCGTGGGCAAGTAGGCACTAAACGGTTTCAAATAATACACGAATACTATTGGCATGCTTTAAAGGATTGTTTAGTTTAGTCTTGGCTATAATTATGTTTTAATTGTTTGGAAAAATACGGAACAGTTTGGTAGCTATGGCCACAAATGTTATAATTTTTCGGCACTTTTAAGAGATAGCCTTGGCAAAAGTGCATTTGCTTTAAAAAAGCCCAAAGATACATGTGTTTACAGTACTATAAAAACACACCTAGAGCTAAACTAGTAAAATCCAGATAGTGTTTTACTAGTACCATCATGGAAAAGCACTCAAAAAATTATTTGGATTTTTATACCCCATACCCGGCGTATATTCACTTTGTACTTCCGTTTGTAACGCTGAGAAAGAGGAGTGGCAGATATAGAAAAGTATATATATTCTTGATCAGCGTCACCTCCTTAGTCGATATAGCTATGTCAGTCCATCTGGCTGGGTGGCTGGCTATGTGTGGAAATACATTTTTGGGAAAACTGAGCAAGATAATTCAATGAAACTTAGTACACTGCCTCCGTCATCAAAGTTAGCTCGTACGACTGAGTCGGTCAACGGACACGCCTACCGCCCATACAAAAAATATATTCAAAATGCAACTTTAGGAGTATTTTTCACAACAATGCAGCGAAAATACACATAAATACATCAAATTGTAAGCGCGAGCTCTGAGCAAAAATTGGGCGAAATCGGACAAGAGGGTCTGGCACCTCCCATATAAGCAAAAGCTTCAAAACACTATACTGAAAACGTTTTTTGAGATAATCCTAGCAAATTTCACTCATATACTAATAACTATAAATGAAAACTGAGAAAAACTGGGTGAATTCAGGCAAGAGGGCGTGACACCTCCCATATAAGCAAAGTTTTCAAAATATTTGGCCAGGCCTATGGTAACACCCTTATTAGTTTTATTTTGCTGGCAGTCTTCAGTTTTTTCCCATTTTTGCATTCGTTGATTTTTTGTGGTGTTTTCAGCTTATCAGAGAAATTTCTGTCCTTACCTTGCAGGCAAATGGACTAGTTTAGTTGTGGTTCATGAACTAGTCTTCTACCAACCAGTACTAGTCCGAGTTCAACCCCTTTTAAATATAAGCAACTGTTCTTTTTTGTGTGTTGATGTTTTACGAAATTTCAACTGACCCTCTTTGCATTACTTTTACACCAGTCCGAGGCTAGTGAAGTAGTCTTTTAACAACTACATAGTCTTCAACCATGTTTTCGTGTGTAGTAATCCAATAGTAATACAATACTTTTTTTGGTTTGAGTTTATATTTTCTAAAAATAAATTGAATTATATTCATAAAAACATTAACAAAAATAAATTCATTAATTTCATTTTTTTTACACACAATTTAATGTGACACAAACCACAAATTATTTCAAAAGCAAAAACGAAAACTGCAAGCTGATATCAAACTGGCCCCCACTGCATCCCCTTTGCACTAGTTTTGCGCTTGTACTTACGGTGAACTAGTATTTTTTGTAGACTGTCTCATATTTTTAATGCAGGGTAGTCTCTAAAAATTTTTAATTTGACAGTCTTCCACAAATTTTCAACGAATAGACCTAATGTCTATTTCGACAGTCTTCCAGTTTTGTCCAGAAGTTTGGGTAAAAACTAAAATTTTTATTTGGAGGGAAAATGATCAGCTATTCTTTATTCTCATTTTCTGTGACGCAAGTAAAAAATTTTTGTTTCAAAGAAAGCTTTTTGTGGTAAAACTGTATAAATATTTACAATTATTTATAAAGTTTTTTTTGAACGAACATTTTTTAACAAAATTTAAATTGAATGGTTTGTTATGCCATTCGACAAAATCGAATGTCGGTTGCAAAATTTTTGACAGAACCATCCCAATGAAACAACCGATATATGGGGTTGATTAACGTAAATCCGTTAATTATTTACACCTGCACTATTAAAAGAAGATATGACCCCTCCTCTGTTTATATGTGTGCACTTTTTATGATAGATGAAACGTTTTGTTTTTGAACTTTTTATTTGAATGACTACTACTTTCACAAAAAAAAAAAAAACAAACAAAATTTAGTGAAAACTCTTATCTTAATAATGTTCGGTTTCTTTTTAGAATAATGTTTTTCCTTTTTTTATGAGTTTTCCACAAAACGTCATAAAATGTGAAATTTATGCAAAGTGCATGTAAAGCAACAAATATCATGTTGTCTGGCTGCATTCACATTTGCGTTCGTCTCGCACGCATGCGCAGCGCCACAGCACAAGGTGTTTTAATTTCTTACATTTAACGAGAGTGAGTATTCCCTCTTATTGTTATTGTTATTATTATAATAATTACCTGCATTATAAAGGCTGTTTTTTTTTCTTCTAACTTTTATTCACCGCTGTTGATGTGTTAATTGTAGTGTTGGCAAATCGTTTTGTTTTGTCATTTTGTATTTTTTCTATTTCTTATAAATTCAATAATATCCAACCGGGGTTAACGCACAAACTTAAGTAAATTCTGGAAAAAACCGCACAACATTTTCCACACGTTGTTAGCAATAAACTGCTTCAATTTGACCAAGATGAACTGGTTATAAAGTTGTTACAGTTGTTGGCAGTTGTGGCTGCCCGCAAGCAGAATCATGTTGAAAAGGAGATCGGCGCTAATTAGAGGCGCGCACTGTCTTTCTGACGTATGTGTATGGGCAGGATGCACGCTGGACCATGCGTAAGTTTTATTTATACTTTTGTATTAGTGTTGACATGTGTTTGTATATGTGACATACGAGTAAATGTGGTGAAGTAGAGTTGCCAAATTGGAGAAAAATCAAACCCATCTTATAATCGTTATAAAATAAACAAACAAGATCGCATTAGATGGAGATGGAGATGTAATCAAATCAACAATGAACTATACTGCACTGTAATCAAACGGATATAAACTGACTTTACCATGACTTACTTTACCGTGCCTTACTTTATCATACTTTTTGTCCTGGCTGCACGGAGAAAAAAAATAGTACTTGCTACTTTATTTCTCATAAATTTTACCAGAATTTCAAGTCAGAATAGTGACAACTTTACACCGATATAAATTTCACCTTAATTTTTTAGTCAATTCAGAATGTATGTTTGCTAGTAATTTTTATGAAAAAATTGGCGTGATATTACCTTACTGTATAGTTCAAACAACAAAAAAAAAAAAAAAAACAAAAAAAAAAAAAAACTTAGCTGACCGGCGCTGGGGTACGAACCCTGGCCCTTCCGTATGATAGTCAGATACATATCCTTTGCGCTGCTCACGCATGTGATGTAGAAGCAAAAAAATTTGTATATAAAGGAAATGTCTGTCAAAAATAGAAATTTTTACTAAAATTATAAAAGTTAAAATGATTTTATATTTTTATGATATTTACCTTACTCGAGTAAGGTGACAATTATGACACTCATTTTTGTGCGAGAAAAAAATAAAGTTATTTTGACTAGAATTATAAATTCAAAATGGTCACACATTTTTTTTCTGAAAGTATAAATTACCTTACATAAAGTCAAATGTAGGAAATTTATAGTAAATATTCCTTTATTATTTAACTACATTTTATTTGTAAATATGACGTTACGGACCCATCTAATAGTTCTTACGTAAGGTAAATTATACTTGAAATTAAGTGTTGATTACTTTAATTTTTCGACTAGCCGATAAAGTAAAAATTATGATACGTATTTTTCTCCGTGTGATTGTGCTATTTGAATTTTCGAGTAAAATCTCAAAATTGATTTGCCTCCTCAACATATGTGACTGTCCAGAAGAAAAAGGACCAGATCTTCACCAAATCAAAAACCGTTTTTCTAAATGAACATAATATTTGGAATAAAATGACATATCGATCACCGGAAAATTCCAAAAAATTGACTAAGCTATGGCGTTTAGAAATCTTAAAATGAAAAACTGAAGTTTGTAGATATCGAAGTTCAAGGTTTTTTATAGAAATTTGAAATTTGATAATCGACCTCAAATCAATTGTAAAATGTCCAGAACATGAATAATCACTACTTTAAAATCGACCGACAAAAAAATTTACAAATTATGCCCTGCATATTTTTATAAAATTCCATAGGATGAACTTCTTAGACATCAAGCAACCTTTGCCCTATGTGAAATTTTCGCTAATTCAATTCTCCACAGATACCACAACTCAGTAACAAGCTGGCTGACAAATGTCAAGGTGCATACAACTCAGAAAATGTACATTAACCCCGAAATGCAAAATTGTTGAAAGATCAACAACAAATTAAGGGCATCAAAATGTTGCCACTCCAACAAAGGAAATTGATCTAAATCCAAAGCTACAGAAGAGAATAATCATCGTAAATGAAAACCAAAGAAACGACGAACCGACCGACAGACAGACGGATAGTCGAATGGTGCACATTCCAAGATCCGAGATCCGAGAGACTCTGAGTTGAGTTGTCAGTCAAAATGTCAAGACATGGTTTGTTTTCAGAAGTGTTTTTTCACATGTTGTACTGTCATTTCAAGCAACAACAAAATATAGAACAACAGAAAAAACAACAACAACAACTAGGTATTGTTACTACAACAACACCGACTAATTGCAATGTGTTAAACAAAAGTGAAGAAAACAAAGTTACCAACATGAAAAAGACAAACAAAAAAGGAAATAAATACAACAGCGAATAATGATCGCGAAAAACAGTTGATTCACAATGCAGCTGATGATGATGATCATCATCATCATGAGCACCATCACTGTTGGTCATTATCATGAACAAAATCGTCGAAAGACGTTAAGAAATTAGCGCGTTATAACAACAACAGTAACAGAAGTATAAAAAATAAAATACAGTCATTTACATGTCAAACGAGCTGTCAGCTCTACTTACGAGGATATACGTATGTATGTACGTATGCAACAACAAAAACAATAACAACAATATTAATACATACTGACTGATAAATGAAAATGATATAGGGAATAAGGAGTATAACAACTTTATTAGCACTTTTCGCTCGCGTAAATTTGGCGGTTGCGTAAAGTCATGTCCTTTCGACGCACAGTGGTGTTTGTCGTTCATTTTTAGAGCACAAAATATTGGTTCATAGATTTTGTGACCTCTTGAGCAATAGACAGGCCTACTTTTTATCATCTTCGCATATAAAAACAAGAATTTGAATTCCAACTTCTCTTTAAAATCTCTGTTAGGTTGTCCCTTTGTACTAGTGCGGTCCGAAAAATAAAAATTGTATTCAAAAACAGATGAGTGCAGAAAAATTGAGTATTCAAAATTGTTTTTATGTTGAAAAATATCTTCCAGTGGTGCTCGTGCTTTCATTTTGGCACTGTAGTACATAATATAGTAAGAGAAAAAATTTTTCATGAGATCTTGAAAACTACATTTGAATAATTTCGTGTCGTGTTTTCTTCATCTAGTAATCAGTTTTCTCTATCACATCAAGAGTTCAAGATATTCTATTCTAAAAGCTAAAAGAAAATTATTACACTGTCCGAGCAATGTTTTTGTAGAAAACTTTAAACCTCTACATCCCCCACATATGGGTAATTTGTATCATTTTCTTAAAAAATACAAAAATAACACCTAGAACAGGACGATATTGAGACATTGAAAAATATTTGCTATAAAATTTGAAAACTAAAATGTGTAAATTTTATCCCCAAACCCAAAAAAAAAAACGTTAAAATCAATAAGGACTTCTCACGTTGCGTATTTATTATGTCTCTGACACGCTTTCCTTAAGTTTTAAGAATTTTTCGTCTTTTGTAACTCTTAGCGAAATTTTGCAACAGAACATTTTTGTGAAATTATTTAACCCATTGTATAGCCCAGTTTTTAGAAAAAGGGGTCAAAAAGACTCTTAAAATCATGATATAATGGGTTAATGTGTTCAAGAAAAATGTTCCATGTGTGATTTCGTTATGATCTTGGAACAACGAGTTTTATCCAATATGTAGTTTTAGAGCTTTGCAGTGGGGTGGAATTTGGA
Organism: Calliopum simillimum; assembly: GCA_951812925.1. Lineage (NCBI taxonomy): Eukaryota > Metazoa > Arthropoda > Insecta > Diptera > Lauxaniidae > Calliopum > Calliopum simillimum. The sequence goes on from OX638371.1 coordinate 99,050,775, forward strand.
AAATACGCCATTTTTGGGGACTTAGCCCAAAAAAAAAAATTTTTTTAACTAATAGACATATGTTCCTTGTTTTTTTGTTACAGCCAAAATGTACAAGATCGATAGGATTTCGACATATGTATGAATTTTTGAAATTTTCGGTCGTTTTTTTCGAAGGTGGGTTCTCACTTTCTACGTCAAATCTCAAGCCATAAGCGTCTGATTTGGTCGTACTGAACCTTTAACTCAAGGTAATTCAAACACCTTTAAACTTTTTATATATAATTTTCCAAATGGACTAGTGGTTTAAGTGTAATAGCTTAAAATATATGAGAAAAGTAGATTTTTTTGGTCAAAATCAAAATTGAAAATTCACTCAATAAAAATATGCAAGAATAGAAAACAATCAAATACAAATTTTTTCTTATCTGGAGCACATCAATCCCACATTTGACAAGATACTAAAGTATATTTGCAGAAAATCAATGAAGAAAGGTCGGAGTATTAACCGATTAAGTGAAGCTACCGAAATTAAAATTTTACTCAATTTTTGTATTTTTCTCTACAAATTTGAAAAATTTTCTTGCTATTCAAGCGATTCATTTTTATTTTGATTATTTGGAACGTGGTTAGTAGAAAAATAATTTGTAATTGTTTTTCGCTTATGCAGTGTTGCCATATTCAAAAAAACCTATTTGTTTTCAATGTTTTCTTGTTTTGGCCTATATTTTCACCACGCAGCGTAAGATCCGAGTAGACTTTTGAAGAAAAAAAATTTTGTTCCGCAGTGTTACCAGACCTTTCACAAAATACTTTGTCGAAAACTTTGATAATGCTAGAAGTTTTTTTTTTGGGGTACTAGTGAATTCTTTCGTAGAATATTTGTGCAGAACACTGCAACCCATTATAACCCATTTTTTATGAAAAGTCGGTCAAAAAGGCTCTTATTTTCTTATGTGTTGCATTTTTTTGCACTTTTTTACTCGTTATTCTGAAGTTTTAAGCATTCTGTAGAGCATTTTAACCCATTATATGTATATTAGGTCAAAATATTTCAAAAATTGTTCCTTGCGTGGTTTTATGTTGACCTTGTAACAATAAGTTTTATCCAATATGAAGATTTAGAGCTTTACAGTGGGATGGAATTTCGAAAATACATTTTTTAAGGGTATTTTAACCTAAGAAGCAATATGTGGTGCTCTTCAGGTTCGAGTCATTATTTTTTCATATAGTTTGATTCGAGACGAAAAACTTTATATATCGTACGACTCATTATTGTGGAATTCCCAAAAATGTTTGTTTTTATTCTAAATTAGTCTAAGACTCAAACAACAAAAAGACTTGCCTTATAAAACTTTTAGCCCCACTGTTTGTTTGTAACTTCTAAATGACTACACACTGCCGACAGGAGGCATGCGTATTATACGTCGACATCTTGTTGTAGCCAGCCACTTTAGAATGTAACATCTCAATTGCGTGAAATTTGAATATTTTAAACGGCTCAATCAAGTTGATACTGGTAATTAAATTATCTGGAAATAATTTGTATCTTAAGTTGCTTTTGATTTTGATTTCACATTTATCATAATATATAAATTTACAAAATTTAAAATAATACAAAATTGTTCTCGAATTAGCGATATTAGCATTGTCTGGATAAAAACATATTTACATATATGGGGAAATAAACGTTGCTAAGTTCAATGGTTTACTGATAATATCTTCTGAGGGTGTCTTCAATGTATTTGCATTTGTGAAGTTTAGCTCTAGCCAGAGTATATGAAGCTTTCCATATTCTGCAAGGCATCAATACATTAAACTCTGTCAGTGTTAAACCTGAGTTTTGTTAATGTTTTGAAATGTTCTATAGACAATACTTTCCATATTTTCCATAAGCTGAAAAGGTATAATATAACTTCAGAACTCTCGTATGAGGTTTGACACCTAACTGTGCATCCTGTAAAAAAGTTTCTGGTCAGCTAACCAAGATCTCAAAATTTTTATCATATTGATCGTCAATCTTTTTCTATATATCATTAAGTTGGTAAAATTTGTTCGACATGACATACACATCTAAAGATTCACATTAAGCACTGATGTTTCACCTTAACAAAAAGTATTTTTATTATGTTTCATATCTAGTTTTTCGATGAACCTATTAAACAGCATTTCTTTTTTCCCAACTTTTATGTTCCCCACCAAGTTCGAGGACTTGTTTTTTGTGCCATTGCATTTGGTAGCTATGAGATACCAGACATAAATGTATGAATAATTTAGAGATAAGAACATGCGGCTATCACACAAAACTGCTGTTGTTGATGTTCAAGTTACCTGTAATCAAAATGAGTTATAACCACAATCAGAATTTAACATATTTTTGCCATTAGCCAGGTAAGCCATTCTTTCATTTGTATTGCCAGAGTGCGAAAGAGTTATGAAGATACTGATTTGAAGTTTGTGCAACATGCATATAAATGTATATACGTATGAATATACATTTGTTTATATGCATTGGGTGGAATATAAATTAATAAGGCATTTGTTTTTTTTTTTTAAAGATTATATAAACGTAGTTATATCTTTTAGAAAATAGTTTTCATATATGAAATTAATCTTTTGCAGAGGTTGCAACGATGTTTTTGCTTAAATCATGAAAACCATATCTTGGAAATATGAAAAAATGTACATTACAATAGTTATGGAACTAGTGCCAGAAAAAATTATATATCCGGCAGAAGATGATAATTATGAAGATTGAAGTAAATTAATCAATATGAGTCATGTCTGCCAATTATTTGTCGCTGATTTTCAAAATGGCGGCTCTTTAAAAATGTAAAAAAACAAATTGCTGTGGTTTGTAATAACATCGCGTCTGCCACCTATTAAAAAATTGGATAAGCTTAAAAAAATAAGGTAAATGCAAGCGGCAGACATTTTTCGTGCTGAGTTTCTGAGTTATTAATTTTCATCAATTTTTTTGATCGTCAGGCAGACTTCGTTTTTTGTAAATATAACATCATAAAGAGTAATAAAACCCATTGCTGCCATTCCGATATTGCTGCAAAAAATAACTGAAATTTTGTAAAAATGTAGAAAAAATCACTTTATTAAGTCATTTTATCGTGTCTGCCGTTAGGCATAATTGTTCTCTCGAATGACCTGAGCATGAAAGTGAAAACATATATTTGGCTTTATTTGCAAAAACCACGCGTAAGAACGTTTTTTTTTTTGTGTTTTTTAACGGAAATCAGAGGCCTTAAAGTCTGCCGTCTTGTTTTTATCATTTTAGAGACCCTGTGAAACAAAACATAATCAATAATAATGACGATGAAATGACATAGTAAAGCTTTTTTTTGGATTTTCTAAATTGTTTAAAATACAAAAACAGCGTTTTGAACGTCTGCCATCTCAAAATTATTTTTTGCTAGGAATAATTTTAATGAAATATACCAATGGCAGACGCGATGTTATGAAAAATATAGAAGAATTTTTTTAACAATTATGAAAATCGATTAAAAAAAAGCCAGCGCGTTGTCAGCCAACTACTTATATTTTCTTAGTCGCAAGGGTCGCACGTAATTTTTAAACCTCGGAGTTCGGCTCATAGAAATAAAAAAAATGTTCGTTCAAATCAATTAAAGCCCCATGCTTCAAAGTTTCATCGAAATCGGTGATAGGCCACCTAAAAGATTATTCGTTTCCAGGTTCTGACACGTGGTGTTTACATATACGCTATTTACTTTTGCTTAAATTGGAATTTCGTAAACATTTTTTAATTTATAAAACTTTCGACCATATTTAGTGTAAGAAAAACTAACTACAGACTTACTAGAACCATCGAAAAATTTCTGCTTATGCGATATCAATCTAAATAATAAAATTACATGATCTACAATTTTACCTAGTCAATCTAGTCAATTTTACCGGAAATTCAAGTTACAGTGTAAAGTTCGAACAAAAGATGAACCGTGGTCAATCTGTGTGATAGATAGAAACGTATCCTTTGCCCATATGTTGAAGAGCAAATGTCTGTCCAAACATAAATATTTTTACTAGAATTTTAATGTCAAAATTATTTATTCGTACTTTTTCTGGTATTCACCTTACTGTGAATAACTATAATTTTTATATCATCCGAGTGGAGAAAAAATAATGACGCGGATATAAAGATTTTGTTGAGGGATGGTCCACTTTCCTCCCTCAGCCTTGTAGAAATCCAAAATTGTCGAAAAAATGCGATGTTTTTTGCGTGTAATTGAAAATGGTATGAAGAATTTAATTGTGAAAATTTTTATCTAATTTTTTCAGCTTCAAGCTTGATACAAAAACAACAAGAAAACAAAAAAATATCATCCCTTAGAAATTTCTTTAACTTTTCTTTGAATGGTTTTTAATAACAGGGTAACATCTTGCATCGAAACAAAAAAATTATTAAAATGTCACAGTTAATGTTGACAAGTTGTTTTTAATTTGAATGACTTGTTTTTAGGTAACTGACAGGTGACAGTTAAGTTTGCGAGTATATCTTATAAGCAAGTTAAAAATATTTAGCATTTTAATTTGTCGAATATAATGTATTTGGTGCCATATTGGCTTTTATCAGCTTTAAAGTTCATAAAATTTACGCAACTAAAAACTTCAGCGACATCAGTGTTTTTTTCATAATAATGATATTTTTATTCAATTATAATACAAATGTGACATTTTTATCACAATCCAAGATAAAAACCACGGCCACGTGCATACGCGAGTGCAATGAAAATATTAAAACTAATAACTTCATATTGGACCAAAAAAAAAAAAAACAATCGGTATCTGGGGGCTGTCTCCGTCTCTTAGACACAACACAGTAACTCGTGTAGTCGTTTGTTGCGCAAAGTGCCGTTATCACATTGTGAAGCAACTTACATGCACGCAACATCGAAACCCCAGACCGACGTCCATAAGTAAATATTTGCCCACTCTAATCTGTCATTTAAAAGTCACACGCGTGAGAATTGTAAACAAGACATTATGAAAAGAGGAAACAACAACACAAAATCAGAGAAACAAAAAAACAGCCCTCAATTTAGTTGGTTGCAACCACCACCACCACTACCACCCAAGAATGACATCAAGGATTATTTCAATATTCAAAGTGAGCGGCGAACGTCTGTAGTCTCAGTCAAAAGTGGCCAACACAAAAGTGCTTGAAAAAGTCAAGGCAAAAGCAATACATAGCGGCTGAGTGATTCCTCGGGGACTGGCAGGCTACATTTTGCTTACGCACTCACTAACTTGTATCAGTTTTCAGCTTAACTGTAGTTTAAGCCACAACACGTGACATGTTCAGCAAATTTATTCAAAGGCAATTTGAATGATGAAAATAAACAACAGTTAACGCTTGTGAGATAGATATGACATCACAAGACCAAGTAACGCTTTGTAGTCGTCAGTGTTCTTCTTAGGTAGAGGTAGAAGTACACTTATTCATATTTCAATCAAAGGACATTTTGTATATATTAGTGTTTGTTATTGTCTATATAAATGTCTTGTTGCGTTTTGATAACAGACATTGGAAAAAGTTCTACAGAAATTATTGAACCTTATCTTTTTTAAGTTTTTTGAACTAAGCTGTATCGCAGAGTTTATAAAAATATTGCAAAATAATAGTTGGAAACTGAAAATAAAGTTGTATAACTTATATTGATGATTATTGATCATAACATTATGTTCAAAAACCCAAAAATATCAATAATTAATTAAATTAATTTATTTGAATACATCTTAAAACAATACTAAATACTAAGTACTATACTTTATTGTAATGTTCTTTACTAGACCTTTTTATTTGTTATGATGAATGAACCACAAGCTATAGAGGGAATCTAATATTAAAATGTTTGATTTAATACTCACAATCACAAATAACAAATTTTTAAAGATCTTGAAAGAAATATGTATATTCCCAGTGTGCCACACGGTTCATATCTTCGCTTTTTTACCCGTTACGGATCCGTTACTGATCCGTTTGCGGGAAAAATTCCAAAAAAAAAACGATTCGCTTTTTTTTTGGGAATCTCTCCCGCCAACGGATCAGTAACGGATCCGTAACAGATAAAAAAGCGGAGATTTGAACCGTCTGGCACACTGGGTTACACTAGTTTACAGCTAAAATGTCACAATTTTTTTTTCGATGCATTTTGAAACCTTGAGTCCGAAAAAAAAAAAAAAATTAATTTTTACAGAGAAATTTTTGAGATATGGACATTTTCATGGTGTCGAACGTGACCGTCGAACATATTTCAAGTAAAAACTGGTAAGGGTGTAACCTTTGGCCTGTCTAAATATTAAATACCTTACACTTCAGAATTTTGAAAATTTTGTTTGCATAGAAGGTGCCACGCCCTCTTGTCCGAGTTCACCTAGTTTTTGCTCAAAGCTTGCATTTATAGTTCTTAGTATCTGAGTGAAATTTGGTTGAATTATCTCAAAAAACGTTTTCAGTATTGTGTTTTGAAGCTTATGCTCATATGGGAAGTGCCACGACCTCTTGTCCAAATTTACTCAGTTCTCGTTTAGGGCTTGCGCTTACAATTTATAGTATTTATGTGTATTTTGGTTGCATTGTCGTGAAAAATGCTTATAAAGTTGCATTTTGAATATATTTTTTGTATGTGCGGTAGGCGTGTCCGTTGACCGATTGCACTCATTTTCAATCCCACGAGCTAACTTTGACGACAAAGACAGTCTACCAAATTTCATTGATTTATTTTGTTCAGTTTTCTCAAAAAATGTATTTCCACACACAGCCAGCCTATCAGACGGACATGGCTATATCGACTCAGGAGGTGACGCTGATCAAGAATATATGTACTTTTCTATATCTGCCACGCTTCCTTCTCTGCGTTACAAACGGAAGGACAAAGTGAATATACCCTGGGTGTAGGGTATAGCAAACGCTATATGCGAAACGAGCAAATTTAGTGCACTAGCGAGTAGTTTAGGAGAATGACTTTTCGCACTTTATGCAATTTTTCTATTTTTTTCATAGTTAAAATTTTTGAATTTTTTTTTTTAAACGAGAATGCCATGAAATATTAAAAAAGCGTGTAATAATAGGTTTTCATTATACTAAAATGGCCGCCAAATTCAACAAAATGGGAAAAAATTCCAAATATCAAATTTAAAGGTTCAGAACTTTGCAAAATCTTATGAAATTCTATAAACCAAATACAGTCTTAGAAAGCTCATGCAATTAGCTAAAACTATCCCATGAAAATGTTTACTCTTAAACGTTAGGGTGGCCCATCATTCTTTTTTTTTTTTTTGTTAAACAATTCAATCTTATAAGTCCTTAGGGGTATATTTTAGACCCAACTGCAATTTTCTGTTAGACAAGGTCTTCGCTATCATCTCCCAGAAGCTTCGTAACCTTAAGCAATACACCATTTATACGAGGGGCACTATTTACATATCGGGAACTGGCAACACTTATGTCAATAGCTAAAATCTGGCAACACCATAATAAAGTTTGACATTTTTTAGCATAAACGTACTCAAAAGGTTTTCATGTATGTATGTACAAGGGCTATTTGTTTTGTTTCCAGTGAGTTAACAAAATCAATTTAGCCAAAAAATGGGAATTTCAAGAAAAGGTTTTAGTTGGATTATTTTTCACAACTTTCGACATGGATTATGTCAACAAGAATGTGTCGATCAGTGCTGCTAGGTAGGTTCTCCTATTTTCCCCCAGATTGCACGAGATTTCCCCTAAATTTTGGTTTTTTGACGAAATATCCCCTAAATGGAAAATGTTATATTTTGCGACCAAAAAAAAAAAAAAGAAAGTTCCAAATTTCAAAACGAAATCAATATTTTTCATAAAGAAAATTCCCTCAAATTCTGGACTTTTGACAAAATTTCCCCTAAATATATATATTTTATAAATATAGATATTTTTAATAACATGCACTATAATGTAATTTTATATATTTTAAAATAAGGTCTTCTTAACATTTACATCTACAACTCTGACAAAGTATTAATTAAAGTTTCATCTACATCAGTATTTTTAAGCATACTTTTCGAAGGCTCGAATGATATCTCGTTCGACAAATTATCCTTAACCCGGAGAATGGCAGCCTCTACCGCTAATAGATTCCTTAATTTAATTTTTATGATATTCTTTATAGAAAATAATCTTTCTACACTGGCATTTGAAAATGGTAAACTCAATAATGCGGTAGCAAGCTTAGAAATATAAGGAAATTTCTGTTCTCCACTTGCTGTTGTCAATTGACTCACCGCTGACCAATATTCATTTGTATTTTCTTCTTTTACTTGTGTTTCATGAAGATGATCCCATTCACCAATAATTTCGTCAATAGTGCCGCCTGACAATTGTTCAAATGTTGATGCTATTCCAGAAATGTCTTTTGGAAAATTCTGATTTAAGCCTTTCACCGAAAATAAGCTCAAAGTATCCCCTAGATTTCCCCTAGACCTTTTTAAAATCCCCTAAATAATGTATCCCCTAGATTGCCCCCTAGACCTTTTAAAATGCCCTAAGTTTAGGGGAAAATCCCCTAAACTGGCAACACTGGTGTCGATGTACTCAGTTCTTTGTATGGCGATAAAGCACCATCAAAAAACACAGCATATGGTTGTGTAAAAAGGTTCGATGAAGTTTTTTAGGGCTTGCCTAACTCTAAACAATAATCACGATTAATGTAACGCCTATTATTGGCTTGGCTTGCGCTACTCTTGACAGCTAGCAAAACCAAGACTTTCAAAAATTAAAGGTTTTCAGAGAGTTAATAATTAAATTGTTTTACTCTGCCTTTATTATTCTTCTTGATTTGAGGTTTTTACAAAGAATATTTAATCATATAATTTAACAAACATCTTAGGAACTGAATAACAATCGAATAATAATTTCTTAGTAAATAACATCTCTATATAATAATGAAACAACCTGTTATCATATTTGTTTACAAACAATACAAATTCATTCTGATTGGCTTTAAAATAAAACTACTTGTTGATATTTATTTTCGAATAATAAAAAAATAGTGTTGTAGAATGATTTTAAATATAAATACTCAACAGTTGGTATAATGAATTCAATTGTGGTCGGAGTTTAGTCACCGATGAATTCCGTGAAGGTCGTCCAAAATCGGTTGTTGTGCCACAAAACATCGATGCAGTGCATGAACTGATAATGAAAGATCATCATGTGGCATATTGTGAGATAGAAGCATCATTGCACATTAGTTCCACTCTAATAGATTCGATTTTGCATGAACACTTAGTTGTAAAAAACGTTTGTTCTCGTTGGAAACCCCATAATTTATCAATCGCTCAAAAAAAGGCTCGCATCGTTTGGTGCAAGGAAATGATTAAAAAATTCGACCGTGGTGCTTCAAAAGACGTGTATAAGATTGTGACGGGTGACGAATCATAGATATATGCGTATGAGCCGGAAACAAAACAGCATTCGACCGTGTGGGTATTCCAAGACGAGCTAAGTCCAACAAAAGTTGTTCGTGGAAGAAGCACAGTGAAGCAAATGGTCGCCTGTTTCTTCGGCCGAATGGGTCATGTGGCCACTCTTCCGCTTGAGCAACGTAGCACAGTCAATTCTGAGTGGTACACGACCATTTGTTTGCCGGAAGTCTTTGGAGAAATTCGTAAAACCAACCCCCGAAGACGAATCATTCTCCATCATGACAATGTGAGCTCTCACACATCTCGTGAAACAGGTGAATTTTTGAGCAGTCAAAACATCGAATTGAAGACTCATCCTTCGTACAGTCCTGATTTGGCACCCAATGACTTCATCTTGTTCCCGAACATCAAAGGTAAACTGCGTGGTCAACGATTTGCGAGCGCCAAAGAAGCAGTTGAAGCGTTCAAAAACCATGTTTTAGAGGTGTCTCAAGAGGAATGGGAAAACTGCTATGACAAATGGTTTGAACGAATTCAAAAGTGTATTGATCGTCAAAAGGAATATTTTGAAGAAGAATAAAGCCATTTTCAATTAAAAATGTTTGTTGTTATTTGCTATTCCCGAAATAAAAGTAGTGCCCTACGTACCTACATTTAAGACAAAAAATTTAAGATATCGCACGACTCAGTTTGAACGTATTTCGCATGAAACGTCTGTAAGCGACCTTTATATGAACCTGAAAAATAGCTCTTCAGCTCATTTCTTGACACTATCTTTTAGATTTTCGGGGGAGTAATCGTGATATCATTTCTTTTGTATCAGTCTAATGTATACCTACATATCTGTTACTTATACGAATATTGTCACATTTCGATATATGCATGTATAAAATCCCAACTGCCCTTGACCAACATTCATTGTAGTTTTGTGCCTTTTTTTTTACAATACCAATTGATGAATTGCAACTGAATTTAATTGAAAGTTTATTTTGTGCCAAACAATTTCATTGTTACATACGATATGAGCCAGCAGTGATTGTATGTAATACCTGATTGTTGGTGGCGCCTTCGCTGAACTGCTATTTGCACTGGAATCTCAGTCTTAGCCAACTAATTAGTTGGAATTTTCCTTTGACATACGACTTGACATGTTTGTGTGAATTCCAATTTGTGGTTTCTCAGATCGAAGACGAATTTCATAGTAACCACCGATGGATGTTGGTTGCATTGATGGTTTCGTGGTGTCTGTGTAACAAAATATTTTGCGCTATTCTGTTACTGTTTCGAGCAAAAAAAGCAACAAAAAAGCGAAAAAAAAAATGTTTAATTAATCGTTTTGTGTGGACGGAAGTTGTTGAAAAAATGCGTTTCACAACTTAGAGTGCATAAATGAATTGATTGGTTTTTTCTGCTTTTAATTAAGAGAAATACCAAGCAATTGCAATTTACACTGCAAGAAAAAATCTAAATCTCAAATAAATTAACAATGAATGAAACAATTCCTTAAAGCTTTGTATAGTATCTTCTTCAAACTATTAGCCGATATAATATATACGTACTACATCCCACGGAGATTTTACTTCATCACTTGGTCGCTTAAGCTACCGGTCTTTGCCTTTCGTTTTGGCTTAACTTTGACAAACAAAAACAACGAGAAAAATTCCCATTATGAATATTTGATTGCACATTTTTATTGGCATAACATTTTGTTAGGCAATGGATTTGGACAGACCGACCTCTTTCTAGTCACTGCGACTTTCCCACACCGAATTGTATTTATTTACGCAATTTAAGCTGCATGCGGCAAATAGAAATGTTTGCTTATGCAACAGCAAAATTCCTTGGGTCGACGACGCAAAATGAATGAATGGAGTTGATCCTTAAGCCCAACAGTTAAACTAAATAAAATGTGTAGTAAGTAAGCATGTCGTCGTCATCCTTCTGCAACCCTGATTGAGTTGTTCTATTTGTTGTTGTTGCTGTTGTATGTCATTCTATTACTGCCACCTTGCGATTAACTCTCTATTATTCGTCATCCCTGTGTCAGTTGACAGGAGACGCCCGCACACACACACGCAATGAGTACACACACTAAGCCTCATCACTTTCAACTTCTTCTTTCATGGATAAACAATGGACGTCGTTCAATATTTGCATTGTAGCCGCGTTTGACTTTGACACGTTTCTGACTTTATTGCTCTTTTTTTTGTTGTTGTTTTGGTTTTTGTGCGTTCTTTGAAATGCGTGGTTTTCCATAGTCAGTTTAGATTCCTCCTTTGATAAATTGCAAGCGAACCTGTGAAGTTGTAACCGAAGAGATAAAAAACGAAAACTTATGACCGTTTTAGATTATAAAGGTTTTATTTATGTCTTGATAACTTGTTTAATTAAGGGCATCAAATATATCAATTACAGGGTGGACGGGGGTCGGTTGAACACCGGAAAGTTTAAGACTCCTGAGACTATTCTGAATTACATCTCTTAGTTCTATTTTGCAAAACCAACGGAGATATAGCCTTCGGAGTATCGGGATATAGCTCTATAAAAACCGGTATAAGTTCGGAACCCCTAAATGGATTTTAATAATATTGTTGTCATACGATAGGTATTTTAATTTGCACAAAAGTTTCAAATCCAAGTCACGATTTTCGAGATATGGCGAATTTTCGAATGTTTTGACATTTTTTTTTAAAGCACTATTTTTCCAAAAAAAGTCACATGGTGTTTATCGAAAAGAAACTTTACTGTGGAGCCTTTCAATATTAATTGAAATTTTGGGAAATTTTTGCTTTCATTTTAGTAATCAAACTTGGTTTTTCCAAATTCGACAAATTCCGAAGACAGCGATAAAAAGACGTTTTGTACTTAGTACATACCTTAACCATAGCTTAGGGGATAGTCCATACAATTGCATATCCCTAAGCTGATTTGTACAATAGATGAATAAGTGTCGATGAATAGTTACCTTAAACTTTCTTAAGTCCACAACTTATTCGTGCGTCCAAAGAAGAATTTGTTCCGATTGTGTAATGCTCTTCTACGCACAGTTGCAATGCAATAGGGATCGGCTTTATGAAACGTCCGAGTGCTGCATAAAAATATGCGAGTTAATGGAGGCAGTTCAAGGATTTCATTATTGTTTAGAGTAGAGGATATTCGAGGAAATCAATAGACAAACTCTGCTTACTGTTGTAAGTTGACTAAGCCATCAGCTTTTAAGTTACATGTTTCAGAACACCCTAAAATAAATAGTTAATGCAACAACAACATTTTTTTGCTTAAATATGTAAATCGGTTAATTGTTGATTTGCTGATTGGCAAAAACATGCAGTTCAATAACCATGTACGTGATCGAACCCAATATAGTTTGAAAACAGTGCCGTCCAGAGTCTCGAAGGGAGCCATTTGTGGGTGCTGATAGAAGAACCAAAGGACATTATAACAAAGTAGTTTGGAATCTTGTCTCAATTGATCGAATCACACTCTGCTTTGGTCTTTTAACGACAAAATAAACTGTACAGTAAAGTAACTCTTACACTTCTTATGACACTCTGAACACATAAACTGTCCGGGTCTCATTAAACCAATATGCACAGAACATCTATAGCTACTGTTATCGTAATGTTCACGCCAACTATACTACGAGTGTAAGACATCGAACAACTCGAAGATTTTTTTGGAGTTTTTTGAAAGCTATTTTCTCTCACCTCCATAGAGCTTAGATATAGATTATGTTGATGTTCGAGGAAAGAAAGTTATCGACAAAAACAGTGTAAAAGAACTGCGATAGTATGAACAATAGTATCCTTTGGAAGTTAAACCGTCTAAGTCAATACAAACAGAATGGCCACTACAGAAACACATGACAGTCTCAAACTGTTTCTACCGCTTTGGTTCTTAATAGTCACTATTAAAACCAAATCAATGTTAAATGAAAATATACTACAAAACTTGCTTTGATTTGAGCATTGTGGCTTGGACTTAAAATAAAAGCCGGAGTCCCAATGCGGCACTATACCTATTGTAGTGGAGTAATTACGAATTTTTTTTCGTGGTTGTACTTAGTGCCTTTGATTCTTTCCAACAATTCGCTGATTTATATTTTCTTTGTTTCAGCGGATCGCTTTCATGATGACATTGTAGTTTTGCTTCATTGTACTACAATTGACATATGAAAGTGCTATCATTGTCCTTAGCAGAACACGAGGTCTTATCAATATTTCTGTAAGGAATTCAGACGGTAAAAAATGCCGTAAGTTTTTATCAATTTTTTCTTGCTTTTCATCTTTTCTGCTCCAGCCATAAGTTAGGTGAGGTTAGCACGGGCGATGAGTGGAGTGTCAACATAACTTTGACCCGGTTAATAACTTCATTGTCAATCTATAAGTTCCCAAAAATGAACTCCAAAATGGATTTGAGACTTTTGTGTGCGATATCGTCAAGACAGTCAAAGAAGTGACTTCCAAATACCTCACAGCGTCAGTTTGCCATCGTTGGGCACTCACATTGGAAAAGAAAAATGAACTCTTCGAAGTCGCCAGGATCCAGACATTCTGAATCGAGTGAGGTTGACTAAGAGATTCCAGTGCAGAATAGTTTTTTTATAGAGTACCCAATCTATTTCCATTTTTGTCATTTGATTTTGATGAGATCTTCTATAAACCTCTAAATTATCAATCACTCTGGGCCACTGAATGCGCTGAATTTCATCAAATCATCCGTTTACGAAAATTTTGAGTCAACTCATCAATTCTCCGATAATAAGTCAGGTTTCTAAGTCTCAGCTTTTTCATTGAAATTGAAAATCATCTTCGTAGACTACCTTCTTCAATGAGCTTTTTCAGGTGGTTCTTGGTCTATCACGTGCTCTACTGCAATTTGGATTCTACTCACTTATTGTCTTGTGGTTTCCAGAGGATATGTGTTTTTCATTCAAACTTGCGTAGCTTGATCTCGTTTGCTGGTTGAATTTTCATTGAAGTTCGGCGTTTGAGATAGTGCGGGGCAACTAAACCTTTGGCATGCGCCTTGAACACTTGTTGACAACTAGTTGTTCGTTAGTCAAATCAATTTTATTGCAGTTGAAGAAATCGGTGTCCTTAAGTTTTGCCAGAGTTAACATCTAAGCATACACATTTTTTAATTTTTCTTTTATGTCTGAAGCTCTAGACGCCAAAAACCACGTGTCATCTGCATAATACAAATGTCCTGTATAATCTCCAAAAGGTCATTGGAAGCCTGTTCTTGATGCCGATAAACAAAATGAAAACACTACATTTAAGTCCGTCCTACTGCGATTTTAGCAGAGTGATGTGTCAACTAAAATCAAACTTCAAAAACATATCTATTGCCAAACTAACAAATATTTACAAAGTAATAAAGATCATAGTGGACAAACATTCAGCTTAAAAAGTTTAATCGAGTAAAAAATCCAAGATAAGAAAGTCGCGCCTTTATAAGTGGACAATTTCAAGATTTTTTTGACTTCTCCCTGATTTTCGAAACAGTCATTTAAGAGTGTCCAGCGCTTGCGCTTAGACGTAGAAAGGCTATGGTCATTTCAATTTTGAATCGCTTGACTCACTATCTGGAGTGTGCCTTAAGTCCATATGAAAGTATATATGTACATCCAAATGGTTTTCTTAGACTAAGAATGTAATGGGCCCACTTTCGAGTTAAGGATGACCACATTGTCATCTCCCGGATCTAACCTTATCTAACCTAACACTGACTTTGGACTGTCAGGTTTTCTAGGTTTTTTAACATTTCTGGACTTTATCGGATTTTTTGGCAGACACAATGTATTAGAAGTACATCGACTCCATCATCAATCCGGAGCTATATATCTAAATTCGATTAAACTCCTTTTAAAGATAATCCCAGTATTAACTAAAAGCTTCAGTTTCAACGTCAAAACGTCGTCAGCAAACAAAGTGTCCTGTTACTGTATAACACAATTCCGTCCGTGTGTTTGTTCACAAAATTTCGTTCGCTAATTCAAATTGACATTTCGCGCGTCGAGTCTAATGCACGTCGTCTGTCGTATCAGCTAATTTCAGGCATTTTGAAGTATTTTTTGGTAATTTTTTGAATTGAGCACTCGTCTAATGCACCGCTGCGTCATGTGGTATGGATATGGCGCAACTACAAACATCCAACGACAGGAGGGCTATAATCGGGCATTAACAACAACAACAGTATAAAACAACAACAACAATATTATTGTTGTTCTAAACGAATTTGATTTTATTCAATTTGTCAGCTTCGAAATATGTCGTTTTTTCCTGCTGTCGCACAAAAATATTGCGAATTTTATTGTTTGTGTGTGTTCACAATAATGATGCGACACATTTGCCGCGCAAATCGCTACTCTACACACACTCCGCACACAATGAACGCCACAGCCAAAGCTGGGCTCTCTCTCTCTGTTGCTGTTCCGGAACGTCGCGACGTGTTTTCTTGCGATAAACTCGTGAAAAGCCAAATCATGTTACTGCAAATTTGCCAAATATTGACGCTGTCACATGTCAAAATGTAATTAGATTTTCGATAAAACAAAACACCAATCAAAATCATGTGGAGGGGGGGGGCTGTGGAAGGGGAGTTCGTAGAAGTTGCACAGTCAATAGAAATCAAAAAGTTTAGCTGTTGAATTATGTGAAGTAATAATGAAACAGCAGGCGATTAAAAACCATAATGCTTATTGGTTGGTAGTTTTTGAATTGTCAAAAGGGCTACTCAGGCATCATGGTACCCAGCGCCATCCGAATCATACTGCAAAGTGCGTAAAGTCAGAAACTTTTCACAACTGTTGTTCATTTAATTTTGCAAAATTTATATTGCAAAAATCAAAGTAAAAATTGCAAATTGAAAAGTCCTTCTTTGATTAAACACAGATATTTATTGCGAATGAGCGACGTTAACGGTTAGGTACATCCAACCATCATGAAATCTCTCGTATGCCCACAAATGTTTACAAACAACTCGAGATGTCAACTTGAAAAACGTAATTTTCATCATCGTCATGAACAACATCATAGAGCGGCGCAACTCTCAATGACAAAGACCGTTGGTCGGGGCACAACGTCATCGATATGTGAGAGGACTCTGATGTGTTTTGCGCCCATTGCGCCATCATCACGCATTCATTGCCCAGTTACTCTGACAATATTGAGTCATCACAAGCAACATCATCCTCATCATCATCAAAGCGAATTCAATGTAACCACTTAAGGAGTAGGTAGAATTGGGTGGGTGATGGACGCGCATTTGTAATTAAACAAATGAAACGCAAATAAAACCTCAAGTGCAGCAGCAGCAGTGTAGAGGGCGCGCAGTGGTACTATTTGGTGATTGCAAGTTATACTTCACAGGTCAGACGGTTGAACAGGAAACTGTTCAAGTTACTTGGTAGGTAACCGTTATTCTGTTGCGTTATATATTCGTTCTTTTTAATGAAATTTACGTTTATTAAATTTCAAAGTTACATATTGCCATGATACTTTGAAAATTTTACAAACTTTAAGCTTGACGCACCGTGTGAGAAGCACGCTCTATCCCAATGATTTCGGAATTCGAGAAATTCACATAAGTTTCTCTGAAAACATTTAGAAAATGCGAATAGGTATATATAAATATTTGAATGTTAGAATACCATTATTCGAAATATCTGAATAGTTTGTGCTAAGCGAATATTTTATCTTGATCATAAAATTTTGAATTATTCGAGCTATGCGTAACCAATCAATTTTCTCAAAAAGGAGAGGTTTTCTTTCCAAATTTTTCAAGAAGAAGGTTTTTTTTTTTCAAAAAGGAGGGTGAAAGGAGGATCAATATGCTTAACAAGAAACGTTTTTAATGAATTAAATACATTATCTCTTATCTCGAATTCCCTATTAAAATTCTATTTCCCCAAACTCTTTAGCTTCGTCAACTGTATGGTCGCCGCTTAACACATTACGAGTTTATTTTGTTGTCGATGATATTTGGCAAAGCATATCCCGCTGCGATTTGATAAATGAATAGAAGACTAGGCACGGCATATTCCAGCACACTTTTATGGTCAGAATAGCCTTCAGTGTGCTAACTGGCAGACAAAGAATGTTTTCAATTATTCTACTCATTTCCTCGAAGTCGCAATTTAGGCTATTCAAATGGGCGAATACTATTGCTTCTCTACGGAAATCTTGTAATTTTTCCACTATTGTAGTTTACTTTAAGTACAATAGATTTTGAACAATTTTTGAATTTCGGAATGCTCCAAATTGCGAGTAGGAGCCTTTCAATAGGAAGAGAAGCTGTTTGGAGAATGAAATGAGGATTCAGGGATGTTCGGAGGCTTTTGAATTCTTGGCTTATAGAGGAGGATAATCTTCCCAAAAGAAATGGAGATTGGATAGTAAACTATACGATATAATCGAAATGTCCAAGTTAAGAATCATTTGAAGATTTGAAAATTATGAAAATGTAAGTTTTATTCATAATCAGCCTATCTTTTTAAGTCAGGCTTTAAAACATTTAAGTCCTTTAAATAAAAAGTTACGAAAAGCTTAAACAAAAGAAAAAGATTAATTTAATCTATTTCTTTAGACAAAAAAATTCAAAGCTTTTTTGAGTTATTTTACAAAAAAGTTTTAAAAAGCCTCTTACAATAACTTTTAAACTTTTCTCATAGAATCCTGTGTACCAAGCTATTGTCACATAGAGAGGGAAGGGTGAAACTATCAAATTTTAGCATGACGAAGTTTTTGGGCAGCCCCCTTTCAACTGGTATCGACGATATTTAACTCCAGGCAGACGGACTATGAGTTGTTCACCAACCACATTGGGTTGTTCATATTTACTTAAATTGGACTTAGTGCTATGGAATAGCCGCCAAAGTTCGATTAATCAAACACTAACTTTAACTAGTACATGTGACATTCAGGTATTGATATTCATTATTCATTTCTTTTTTGCTATTATTTCTTATTTTTAATAATTTTTAAAAGAAAGGAATATCGACAAGGTATTTTTCAACTACCCTTGTCGAACTACTAGAGACAATTGGGGACGTGAAAGTAATATTTTCGAATAGCTAAAAAATCAAAGAAATATCAGGCACTAACTTTTTTTCTTATATAATTTTCTTTCATAGTATTAAAAAAAAATTACTGAAAATGGACAATTTTACTGTTCAATTTATCAAACAGAAGTTGAAAATGGGTTCGCTGTTGACACTTCAGCACCAGTGCTCTGTAATCAAACTATAATGAACTACAGTCAAAAGTGCATGTGCTTTTATACAAATATACCATCTGCCACCAGTAGATGGAATCTTCTCAGTAGATTCAGCACGTAGAATGTACTGTGTTATACACGAACCTTCTTGAAGTTTTTATTGTGTTTCTTCCTCTTGTACCATTCGCTGTTGTGTTAATTTAAGAGGTTGATTGTTTGTCACAGGGTACAATGAATAAGCAGCCTGAACAGCCATACTTGTATCAATTAATCTGTATGTTCGAGTCATTCGAGAAGGTTTTAAAAAAGATCATCATCGACAAACTATAGAAAACTTTTGAATATCTAGTAGATGGCTTTTCTAATGGTCAATTTGGTTTCCGACTTCAAAATCGAAGTCAATGGTATAAAACTACTAATGATTTCTTGGGACTTTGCAATGAAGCAATCGAAAAAGTTAAAAGAAGACTACGTGAAGCAAATTCACAGTTAGCAGCCAAGAAAATGGACTTGGTCCTTCTGTTCACCCTCAAAAATCAAGAGGAGGTTTTCACATTTAGAGCAAGCAATCAGGAGATAATATTGCAATCATACAAAAGGCACATTGAGGTATAGATTGACATGAGAATGTACTTTAAAGAATATCTGGCAGCCGGCGAAAGCAAGCGAAGAAAGGAAACATTGGAGATGGGAAAATTAACGTTAAATCTAATCTTAAACATTGAAGCCGGAATAGACCGTCAATAAAGTGGATTGATTTCCAACTAATACACAGCTATTTAGTGAACATGGAGGTTTTACAGAACACTGCCATTGTTTTATCATGAAGAAGACCCTTTTTGGAAAGAACTCCGGCTTAATGCTCCGCACAGAACAATGAAACTTAGACACAATGAATGCGAAAATATCTTCAAGACTCCTGTTGTAATACTTAACGGTAGCTCCAGACTCAAAGAGTTTTTAAGATGCTTTAACTCTGGCTTTTGATGCTTCTACTCTTCGTTACATATTTAAAAACAATTGCGAGCTTAACGACAGACAGATGAAGTAGATAGAGAAATGTTGGGTTTATAAGCTGATTAAAGCACTTTTTTTACAAATATCGAAAACTTCCGCCTTTTAAATGGATGCTGAGCAATATTTTATAATATGGCGACGGCAACTTTTTGGAGGATACCAATAACGACGACGCCAGCAAACACAGCCTTTTTCAGGAAATTGTGATTTAATGCGCATTTGAACGCACACTACAAGACCGGCGGAGGACATGGGGTCATTTATTGTTTGTATAACAGACAATTTCAATGTACAATGTATGTATTTGTACATATATGGCGAGGACAACAACAATTCGTTTATCCATTGGTTGCAATTGAATGTCGGCGTCGTCGATATCCTGTGCGATTTTGTTTCAAGCACTCCTGTTTTCGATGAGTTCATTTTTGCCTCATGTTTCGCTATTTCCAAACAGCGCCAGCGATGTGTTGTTTTCTCCACACTTGACTGGATAAAAATCGCATAACGGCAAAACAATTGCAACATTTATGAAACAATCATAAAAATTGTTGCTGGTGTTTTTTTGTTGTTGTTGGCATTGGTATTTTGTGCTGTTGTGGACATTTTTATTGAATTTTTATTGCCGCTCTTTTCGTTGTTGAGGGGCGGGTATATTAGTAATTGAATTTGGCTTTTATCGTTTATGGGATTTTGTATGAAATGTGATAAAGTTTGTGGCAATTTTTTGAAATATTACAATATTTCGTTTGATACTCTGAGGCATGCAAGGATAAATTTAGACAAATGACATTTCATCGATGTACAACATAATATGGCTTAATACACGAATTGTATTCAATTACAAAAATTCAAATTCAAAAAAGCATTAGTTGAACAAATTGCTTAAACATCCTTTTTCATTTAATTTCTGACAGGACAGGTGTCGATGTCATATCAACAGGATAATTAAAAAAGCAGCAGCAACAACACAAAAAACTAAATCCTTGTACAAATTTCGACGCACGTCAATCATTTCGTCTCTTCCTCCAACTCCAAAACAAAACCGGGCATTAAATATGTTTTCAATTTCAATTTTTGGGCGCATCTGGGCACATCTGACTGGATTGACTGGGTGATTGCATTGCATTCATTTATTCTTAGTTCTCTAAATCCACTTAAACAATTTAGCTCGACACCCAAACAAGCAGCTTGTACGAGAGCTCACTTATCTCATTCTACTTTATAACACTCTGTATGAATATCCTTTTGCATTTGACACCCTCGTTTAAATGAACATGTTTCAATGTTCAAGTGTAAATGACTGACTTCTTAATGTTCTGAACATGTTCCGAATTTGTTTCGTTTTTGTTTTTGTTCTACTACACTCCAGTCAAAAAAACCAACGAACGACAGGACGTGACACCGACTGTGACCCACAAAAACAAGATAGCTCGCGAGTAGTTGGAGTAGGCATGAGTGAAAGAGACGATACAACAACTCATCGTCGACTCAAATTGAATTTTGTTGACAGCTCAGGGATGTTCGCTGCTCCGTTGTGCTCTCGCTAATCCTTTAAGACTCTGTATTAGAATTAAATGTTTTGTTTTTCCCAAAAAATTCAGGTTGTTCGACCCACTTGAAAACTGACACCAATATATTGAGGGGGAGAAAGCAAAACACATGCGTTTTCAATTTTTTGTTTCTGTCAGAATTTTGAGATTGCCACTTTTATAGAGTTTAACGCTACATGTCACGTGATATGAGTTGCTACAAGTCAGTTTGTCCTTTTCTCCAGTGTCGGAAACACTTAATAACTTTGACAATTGTTTTTCTTGTCACATTCACATTTTTGCGTTTGATGCTCGGGGGACTCTGACGTTTAATTAGACTCCATTTAGATGTGTCATTTTTATTATTGACAGCTCTGTTGTGTTTCTTAAGCATCGGAGTGCTGGCAAGCAATTTATTTTGCTAGGTATTTACATGAAAATCAATGCTTAGAGCTTCATGTGTCGCAGAAGCCACGGAGTTTGAAGACACTTAAGGTCAAAGTTCACAATAATCTGCTTTACTATAACATAATATTTGCTTTGCTTTTAGTTTTGCCGCAAACTCTGTACGTTTTTTCTCTACATTTTATAAATTAAGCTTTGAATTAACAGATGTGTCGAAACATTTTTGACAAACCATTTATTTTAAATAACTCGAAATAACTTTTATTCATCACAGATTTAAGAAAGTTTGAATAACTTACTTTAAAAGTTTAGATATCAGTATATTTTCTATATACTATACACACTAAAAAATGATAGTTTACTTTTCTTACATTTGATTCCCTTAAGTATTGATTTTTAAACTTTTTGGTATTAAATCCCAATTTTTTTCAAAAAAGTTTTAAATTTATACCAGAAAAGTATGAAATTTATTCCAAAATAGTTTAAAACTAATACTTTTTTTAGCATTGCTCTACATACTTTTTGGTTTTAAACTAAAATTTTTACTGTGTAATGAAGGATATACATATGGCCATATCCGAAAATGATCTCTTATTTGATCCAGGTTCTAAGAACATTTTTTTTTTGTTTTCATGTTCATAATCCAAATGTGGTGGAATTTATTTATAGATGTATAAAATGAAATTCCCAATAGGTGAACAGAAAAATTTCGACCCGAGAGGGTGTCAGGAGGTCGTTTAATCTAAAAATTTTGGGAAAATCGATATTTCCGATAATATGCGGGACAGCACATATTTCAGAAGTAGTAGATATATTACGGGGCACATTTCCAAAATTCAGTAAATCGTATGCCGGTCGTGGCGACAGAATAGGTTAAAAATTC
Source organism: Calliopum simillimum (assembly GCA_951812925.1). Taxonomy (NCBI): domain Eukaryota; kingdom Metazoa; phylum Arthropoda; class Insecta; order Diptera; family Lauxaniidae; genus Calliopum; species Calliopum simillimum. The sequence continues at coordinate 99,073,236 of OX638371.1, forward strand.
AAAATCGCTCATTACAGCTACATAACAGGTCCTAAAGTTCTGCAAAAATTCAAGCAAGTTTCTTGATAAAAAATAAATCGATTCTGTTTATGATGTTTTTTTAATTTAAGCGCCAACTGCCGAGTAAAAAACAAAAGACGCTAAGGATTGGGCAAAAAATTCGATTATTGGCGGTATGCGATCGAGCACACCATAGTGACACATAAAGCAAGATAGATGGATATATAAAAAATATTCCGGAGTAAAATTCAGAAAAATCGTATGTGGGTCGTGGTGACAGAATGGGTTAAAAAGTCTAAATCGCTCATTATGGCCACAAAACAGATCCTAAAATTCTGAAAAAATTCAAGCAAATCCCTTGATAAAAAATAAATCGACGTTGTTTGTGATGTTTTTTAAATTTAAGCCCCCCATGTCGAGCAAAAAACGAAAAACGCAATGTTTTGGGCGAAATTAAGAGAAAAAGGAATAAGAAAAGGAATATTAGTTTCCAGACGAATCTACGATAAGGCCCATAACGATTTTTTGGAAAACAGACATTTGAAGGATAGATAGGCATGAATAATGTTATATTAAGTAAACCGACATATATCATGCCGTCGGATGAAATATCTATCGGTTTGCCTTTCTATCTGCTATTCGATGAATTACATTCATTCATTGATAACTTTTTTGCGTTTAATAAGAGTGTACTTTCTCAGTTCAGTGTTCAAATATACAACCAAAAAAAAGTTCAGAGATACGAAAACACCACCACCTGTATACAAGTACAACCTGCTTTATTTAACTCACTCGAAAAATGTCTGTGTTCAGAGATGATTTTTTTCACTTTTTCGATTTAAGTATCATACATTCCCCGTGCAGCTTGCCCGCCCCACCACTTTGTCTCGTAGTTTGGCGGCGCATGTTCGAATTACAAACAAGATTTGCATCGTTTTTGAATCCGAATCCGAACACTGCGTGTTGATGTATCTTTAATATCTCAATCGGGAACAATCGCATCTGCTGGTTGCATGATTTTTTTCCCAATAATTTCTAATTTTTTTTTTATCCTTTTCCATTCTACTTACATTGGTGTCCTTAGCCACCCATTTGCTGTTGAAATTTTCATCACGTCAGCAGTTTTTTCTGTCTTCTCCGATGCATCCCTCTATCCAATTGTGGTGAAAGTTAGTGGATGTTATTTGGGGGGGAGTAGTGGTTGATTGTACGTCGTATGTAACTTCATCAAATAACCATCGATTGCCCTTGTATCCATCCACTCAGTTCGCGCTCATCCTTATGCTCGTCGTTTTATCTACCTTTCGTGTTCGATTCGATTCCCATTTTTTGTATCCTTGTTGTTTCACTAAAACCCGCCATGTTTTATCGTTTGTTTTGCTTTTTTTTATTTTGCTTTTGCTTTTGTTGTTCTCCCCAGTTTATTTATTTGGTTTGGTGTTTTTTGCTTTGCTCTGATTTGTTTTTTTTTTTTTTTCATTTGTGCCCTACACTTTTGGGAGCTGAATGTATTGATTTCGTAATATTATTGATTACAACTCTCGATTTGATACTCCACTCGGCACAATGCATCGGCTATACAATGAAAGAAGTTGTCCTTTACGCAAATATTTAAAGTCATACTTGCCAGATTCGCGAAGAAATTGAAAACTGAATTTTAACTCAACGATCACTAGATTTTTGATGAAATGTGGTGAAGAACCCTATTGACGAGTGTTGTTCCAAGAGCCGTTAGAAATTTTAGAAAGGCAGTTTGCTTAAAATATAACTACCAAAATCTAGTGGATTCTATCTGTTTTATTCTAATAAAACTTTGAGTCTTCCACGAAATTCTTCAGAAAATTTAAATCAAAACAAGGTCTAATAACAATCTATTAGAGGATTCAAAACAATGAATGTATTCCTTAAAACGTGTAAATGCCTCGAAAACCTCGTAAACTTATAATAGTTGTTAAAATCTATACGAATTTTTACAGTTCCTAAGTGATAAATATGCCAACATTTCGCAGAGCTTTGAACACAGAGCTGTAACAAAATTCATCTTCTGCACATCTACGTCAGAAGCGGAAAAATCGAAGATGTTTTTCCTTTTCTTCTTAATATTTATCTTTCATTTGCCAAAGTTAAGAAAGAAGACAAAATTGTAGATTTATTTTCGTATGGAATATTATGTGATTTACGCCCAGGTTTAGAGCCTAACCTCAAAAAGACCTTAAAACACTTCATAAATTTCCGGTCAAAACGTGGTAAAATACTTTACTGCAAACTGTGTTAGTATAAGGTCTAGCCTTTATGCTTTCCAAAAGATGGGAAAAACGCTTTCGTTGAGTGAGCATTCCAGATGGTTACTTTTTTCTCACCTTTAGGGATATCATCCATAGATTGGGCGTTTTGTTGTTAGTTATGAGCGAAATTAGCTTTGATCTTGAGTCTTGTTCTTGGATTTTTATCGGTCACGGCCTTGGTCACGGTGATCGTCAGGACCAAAACTGCATTTCGGTCTTTGCAGTTTATATTTAATATGTGTGCCATGCCTCTTTTGAGTATAAATCATCTCTCAAGTCGATATTTAGCAACTAAATACCCAACTTCTTTGAAAATACTTATAAGGTTTGCAAATTTCGAAAACACAAGTATGTTTAGAAACTCTTTCAAGACCAAGATTAAGACCATAAGAGTCTTGATTTGCTTATCACCATTTATTGTCTCCAACTTTTTTCACAGTATTTCCTTTGTAATTAATTAACTTGTAAGTTTTGCCCATATCAGCGCTTTCTCGCAGATCCTTACAGCAGGAGTTTTTAACTGCCCGTATTACCTAGCGAACTCCATGTAGGACGGTACCGTGCGTTATGTGCTCTTCTGCGCACTCGTTTGTAACATCTTTTTAGTACAGGGAACATTCCATGAGAGTTTTGTCTCTATGGTTTGTGCTTTTTCATCGAAATCCCCAGCTATTCCCGTTATTGTTTGCTCGAAATAGATGCAGATCTGAGTTTGGAGAATCGTAGTTCTACATATGCTCGTATGAAACCATTGTCTGCTATTGTCGCTATAATTTGCTTTGACTTTCCATATATAGAAACCAATAGTAACTCTGAAGATCCGAACACTCTTCTTATTTACACGGTAAGGAGTTTCTGGTTATCTGTGGAAGAATGTGTGTATTTGCCGAGGCAAATTTCTCTAGTAAGCTTAGCGCCGAGTGAATGAAAATAGGCTCACTTTTGTTCTGCGCTGACACACTGCTGTAAAGGATTTAAAAGTCAATATGACCGACTAGATTATTTAGTTAGCATTTTTTGCTGTATAAATTTTTGTTGTTGTTGTTACTGAAGTTTGTAGATTGTTTACCACACAGCACAAGTATTGATAGCTTTGTAAATACTATAGAAAATGGTTGTTGTTGCGGTTGTTGTTGTTGTTGTTTTGCATTAGAACTGAGCTTCATTTGAACAACAACACAACATGAAACGCTCGTCTCGTCGATCTGAAAACGGAAATGGATGCAATATTTTCTGTAGCAACAACGAATGACAACTCCATCAGCAGTGATAAACATTCCAATACAAAATGGTTGCTGATATGTTTGTACTCGTACAAATGTATATCCCCAATGTCGAATGCTCCTCTCTGATTGTGGTGCCTCACCTCCTCAGTTCATGCTCGTACGTTTTAAAATATTTTTTTTTTATCTTAAATGGTTTTGCGTTTTACACTCCACACGCTTTCATTTGTTTTTCGACGTTATCTGACTGGGACTCTCCTGCTGTGGGACATTTTTATTTGTAACTCCATTTTTGTTTCTTTTTTTTGTTTTTTTAGATATCATTGGAATTGTTCTTCTTTATCCTTTAGTTGTTAAACTGATTTGTGTTCTATACCCGCTGGGAATCAGTTCCTGCGACTTTGGCACGCAACCCACAGATTGCAAACCAACGTTTTTTGGTTTGTTCAATCAATATACATCCGGAATTCATAAACAGGATAAAAGGAGCATAATAATGTACCTTTTGTACGTTAACGAATGATGGTGTTTCTTTGCAATTATTTCTTAATAAAATGTTTTATATTTCGTACAAATGAAATCAGTTCGGAGATTTTGATTGAATAGCATTAACAATTTCAGTATATGTCTGTAATGTAGCTAATAAAGTTCTGAAGTAATCCTAGAACTCTAGATGATTTCAAAGACATTAAAATGTATTCTGGAATAAGCTTTGTTAAACTGTTAAGGAATAGAAGTTCCGGAACTAAAGAAACGCCTCTACTACGACAGATAGTGTACCGAGTAGTCGGTTACGATGCATTTAAATATTTTGTCTTATACAAGGTAGTTGTAAGTGGCTAGGTGCTTCTAGATATTTACCAAATTAAAAGCAAATTAAATTTTCATTCGCACTTCATCTTCAGCTATAGCAATACCAAAACCAAATTTCCTTTAGATACACAGCAGGAATAATTAGTGGGCATTTTGAGCTACTTAAACAACTCGAAACAATTAATCTATTTAAATGCCAACTTCACCAAGAGCGAGAAAATGGCAATGACAATGACAACGATAACGATAACGACAACGACAACGACAACGACAACGATAACGATAATGATAACGATAACGATAACGATAACGATAACGATAACGATAACGATAACGATAACGACAACGACAACGACAATGGACAATGGACAATGGACAATGGACAATGGACAATGGACAATGGACAATGGACAATGGACAATGGGCAATGGACAATGGACAATGGACAATGGACAATGGACAATGGACAATGGACAATGGACAATGGACAATAGACAATGGGCAATGGACAATGGACAATGGACAATGGACAATGGACAATGGACAATGGACAATGGACAATGGACAATGGACAATGGACAATGGACAATGGACAATGGACAATGGACAATGGACAATGGACAATGGACAATGCACAATGGACAATGGACAATGGACAATGGACAATGGACAATGGACAATGGACAATGGACAATGGACAATGGACAATGGACAATGGACAATGGACAATGGACAATGGACAATGGACAATGGACAATGGACAATGGACAATGGATAATGGACAATGGACAATGGACAATGGACAATGGACAATGGACAATGGACAATGGACAATGGACAATGGACAATGGACAATGGACAATGGACAATGGACAATGGACAATGGACAATGGACAATGGACAATGGACAATGAACAATGGAGTTGTTGTGTTTTGTTCAAGTACACAACATAGAGCGAATTTTATTTTTCAGGATTAATTCCGTTTTTCGACTTTGCATATTTGCTTGCTGTGGGTCTGCGAAGTTTTGCCAATTGTGATTCCTCTACGTGTCCATAAAAACCAATTATCCTCTCACCTGGCTCTATCTAGTAAAAACCAATTCATAAGAATACGCCAACTTTGATTATTAGTCACATACACTCAAAGTGTCCTTAAGAAAATTTTCTTGCCGAAATTTCTCAAGTTTTTGCCAACGGCAACAGTTTTTGGTAAGAACTCCTTTTTCACATCAAAACGACGACAACAAATTGAAGACAAATTAGCCGCATACACACAAAGTATTCAAAATCTTTTCAACTTCTAAAATTCCATCCAAGTATTTTCGAGAACACAATACAACCTGGTATATTGTATAAAGAACATGGCTCATTCCACCCCTACTTGCGTACAACACATGCGTTTGAATACAATTTTACATACACACATTATATACCTACTTGTAGACAACAACAACAAAACCAATGTATCTCATACCGAAAATTCGCTATGAATGGAGAATTCGAACTCCTGTTTAGGATCTCAAGGATTCAATGATGATGATAAAGTAAAGGGGGGTATGTTAAATTGAAAATGATTTTTAAAGGCATCGAAAAGTGTAAGTGTCAACATGTTGAACAAAAGACAATTTGTCGCAAGTGTTGCAAGCAACAATGTCTACGAGCAGTAGCAGTATGTGTGTATGTATATAAGTATTTGTGTAGTTGTTGTTGTTGTTGCCTTTGTAACGTGTGACGCGACTTTAACTTTTCAAATGTTAAAATTACAAGGTAAAGGCGTGTTGTTGTTGCTGTTTTTGTTGTTGTTGACATGAAAGGATTAAATGTGTTCCATTTTATAAATTTGACATTTTACAGCAAAACATTTTAAAATTTTATTTCGACACAAGCACTAAAATGTTACAGAAAAAGGTGGGAGAAGGGAAGGGGGAAATGTGTCGCATACTAAAATTTACAAGTTACATGAACCCCAGTAGCTGAAATACACTGAAGAAATATACATATTAAGAAATAAGGATTTTTGTTGCCTTAAGCCGATAAGTATTACTTCCGTATATATCAATGGTGGACCTAAGCAATCCTGGAGTGGTGAGGGGTCGATAAAGCCTGAAGCAATATTATATGATTGATCTTTTTACATTTCCCTATTAAATTCCAAAACAATTCAGAGGCATTTGAAGGCCTAAATAACCTATTTAGGTCCTTTACATTTTGTATCCATATAAATAATCTGGAGTCGATGGAAAAATACTAAACGCAGTACTGAACATATCCCCTACATAATACAGCCACTTTGTCGTTGGTCACATTGTAGCCATGCAATTTAAGAGGATTCGAACAGATGAGATGATGAGCTTTGCATATATTTCGACTACAAACAAACTGGCCCGCAACAAGTTCTACGTTTCTCCAACTTGTAGAAATAGAGCAGTGGCCTTACAAATTTCCATTGAAGTCCGACTACAATCGACTGGAGATGATCGCTGAAATAAGAAATACTTGAAGCGGGAAATGTTGAAAATAAAGTGGAAGCCAAATATATTGGAAGTTTAATATTTTTTTATTGTGGAATTTGTTGTGCGTAAGTAGATTGGTTTATATGGGCATAATATGAATTTTATATAAAATGATCTAAGTAAAATAGTTTCATATGAACTTCTACATAAATTTTATACAAAAAAAGTATGAAAGATTTTTGTATAGTGATACTATAAAATTTAAACCAAAATAGTTCAAATTGTGTTAATACTTTATGTGTATACATTTTATACGAACAAACATAAATGGTTTTATACCAAATTGAAGCATAGATTTTATACCAAGTTTGGTGTGGATCTGTATTTTCCAATTTGGTTTGAATTTAACACCCAAACTATTTGCTGTGTACAGCAAAATGAACATTTTGCTTATATGGGCTGTGCCTCCTTTCCGAGTTCGCCTTTATTTTGTTTTGAGATTCAACTAACCATTTCCAAAATCTGTACAAAATTTAGTTATATTACCTCAAATAAGGCTTGCCCTAAAGCATTTTGAAAACTTTGAGTGTATGTATGCCCTCTTTTCCGAATTAACCAAGTTTTTGATTAGGTCTTGCATTTACTATTCTTAGTGTTTGTGTGATATTTGGTTGGATTATCACAAAAAATATTCTTACTATAGCATTTTGAAAAATTTGTTTATATAGGAGGTACCACGCCCTCTCGTTCGAATTCACCCGGTTTTTGCTCAAAGCTCGTTATTAATATCCTTAGTATTTATATACATTTCAATAGCTTTATTGCAAAAAATGCTCTAAATATTGCGTTTTGAATACATTTTTTGCCGGGAATAATACACTTGGGTACTAACGAAGTGGGGACAAAAACCGAAGGAAATTAATTTTCCATGACGTATCTTTACTGGAATGTGATGTTTTTTTGTAGAAGCATAAATTCTATCCTGCTCTGTGAAACACTTTCTGGTCTACTGTCTGTGATTTCCAATTTCTTGGCAATATTTAATATCGCAGTTTTGAGAAGGATATATTGATTCTTCCTCGAAGTTTTTGCTTAAGCTGAATTTTAAAAATTTTTTGTTAGTGTAGCTATTGATGAACTTGTAAAATACCTAAATAATGTTTATGAAATTATTTTGCAATAATTTTGTTCACGGTTGAATTTCGTAAATGGGGCAGAAAGCGCAACTAATTTAATGTAATAAATATGTTTCTATTAAAAGCAGTAGCGATAAAGAGAAGGGTTGCTATCACGCATTGTTATCGTCTGCATTAGCGAAATTTCATTGTAAAATTAAATTGTTTCTATCGCTGACATGTAGTCAGATTTTTGGCACTTTTACTTTAACTTTATTTAAAATGAATGTTTGCTTCTGTAATGGTAGTTGGGGTTTTTGAGAACTTACTCATTTTATAAGAAAGAGCGTAATACGCGCAAATTACTAACAGAACCATTGTAGGTGAACTTTCAAGGTAACAGAAAATTAAGTCATTGCAAAAATATTGTGGAAACGATCGCTCGCTCGAAGTTGAAATACACGAATCGGGGAAAAGTTTGAGATAATTGACGTCTTTCGTTAATCAACGCCTGCACGTTGGAGTAGATTCCTGCAGATCCTATGTTTCGAAAGATGATACTAGACTCTATAATCCTAGCATTTTCTGATGGCCAAATCCAGGGCAGGATAAAAATTATTTTATATAGGTGGAGCAAAAGTATAAGTCCATAAAATATTGTCTATGATCGGACCTTTATGGTCCATGGTCCGTAATATATGGTGATATGATACACAATATATGGCCTATATGTTGTTTATGGTCTTTGGTTCATAATCTATAGCCTATAGTCTATTTTTCATAATCTTTGGTCCATCATCAGTCCTTTAGTCTATTGTCTATAAACTAAAATTATTGTGGAATAAAGTAAAAACAATTTAAACATTACAATACGCGTCCATTTTAGATCCGGGACGGATTTCGGGACATACATGGAAATCCAGGATATTCCGGAACTTTTCTGAATCCGGCACGTGAGGGCGAAATCCAGGAATTCCGCAAAATCCAATTTCAATTAAAAAATGAAAGAAAACCAATTTTTTTTATAAAAAATTTTTAGTCCTTTATGGTATTTGGCAAATTGCAAAATCTTTTCACACAATGCGACAAATTCCAGCAGAATGATACTTTTCCACATATTCAAGCGACATTCATTTTCATGCAATGAATGGCGTAGAATTTACCAACAATGCGACGCGATATGGAGAAAACTTGTAAAATTCTTGTAGTTGTAATTTAAAAGCTTTGTATGCTGTTGTTGTAGTTAGTTTGTTGTTGTTGTTGTTTGTCATGGTCGTCGCTTGTAACGACGTTTAAAACGGAAGTTGACATCAGGACACAAACGGAAGACAGCAGAGCAGCAATGACGATGACTGTGACGGTGGTAGGCGGAAAATGCTCAAAGCGAAAGAAGTCGCAGAATAAAAAGGGTTCTGGGGGGACACATATTTCCTTCATACTGCTTTTGTTGTTGTTGTTGTTGTTTGTGGAAAATACTTTTCGCACAACACTTTTCAATTGAAAATTTATTTGTTGTTATTGTGGCGGCATTTGGCGCAGTTAAACAGCGTGAATGCGGCTGTGATTCGACACTTTGAATGCTTTGTAGTAGTTGTTGCTGTTGTTGCTGTTGTTGTTGTTGTTGTTGTTGTAGCAATATGCATGCTTTTAATAATGTTGCCAATGTAGCTGTCAACAAGACTGTTGTCGCTAACGCAGTGTCGCTTTGTCCCTCGCTCGCTCGCATTTTGCACTTTCATTTAGTTAGCGCCGCCGCGCCGTGCGTGTGTCTGAAAACTTTTAACTACGAAATTGTTTCACATTATGCAAAAGGATATTGGCCCTATGCTCCTCCTAGGAGTTAAAGGAGAATACATACATACATATGCAAAAGGATATATCTATGTATGTATGTGATAGTGTGAATGTGAATGTGTGCACGTGTCTCGAACAATTCGTTAGTTGAGGGTCCTGAGTCGTTTGGTTTTGAAGGGACTGAGGTTGTTTTTTTAAGTACGAGCGTGTTAGAAGCGTTTTGTCAGTCTTAATATGAAAGTATCATCAATTCGATGCCTATTTCGAAAAATAGAATGATTAATTTATCTTACGAAATTTAAAACATAAAAAAAATTGGAATTCGAAGGCAAAATATTAAAATAATTTTGACTTGTGCGCATTTACATACAAATACCTTTCTAATGGTGTATAATTCAAAGTCGTTCTCCATTTCTAACATAGTAAAAAAAGGAGGACAAATTTTTGTCCTGCGTATTAATATATATGTATGGAAAAAACAAGTGATGGCTAGTGTTTAATAGTTCAAGAAAAAGATTTTAGTTAGAACTTTTAATTTATATCTTTTTTCTGAAAGATGAAACTTCGCTAGAGCGTATAAAGTGCGTGTCGGGCTTTGACTATCATAATCATGTAAAGTGATGAATTCTGAGTTTATGTAATCAATTTCATCTTGCGATTCGATGCATTTTTTGAGAAATAGCATTTTTTCATAGTCAGCCTTGAAATATAGAGAAATTTTGACAGTTTGTTTTGATAAAAGATAAATATTTGTTTATACAAAAAATTTTTTTGGGATCCGTGGGAGGCAAGGATTAAATTTTTAAAAATTTCCTTACCTCACTTACTATCGTTTCAGCAAAATTTTTTTCATAAGAGCAACATTTTTTATGCAAAAATTTTATAGTCATATGTCCATCCAAATGCGGAGTGGACGATTTTTTGATCCGATCACTCTCGCTTTTAATAAGTGGTTAGATAGATAAGTATTAACAAGAACACTTCAGGTATCAAATATTGTTGTTGTAATTGAAATATTTAAAAAGTTATGGCGGTTTTGAACTTTGAGTTGTATCGAAGGTGGGCGTGTCTTTAATCTGATCATGCCCATTTTTAACAAATAAGTAGATGCTACCACTAGCACCTCAGATATCGATTTTTAACACTGTTCTTCAAATAGTTTGGCTGTTATTAATTTATGCCTCAAAAATGGGTAAAACTACCTATAGTGGAGTGGAGTAAAAAATATGACACAGATTTTTCACTGTGTAGAAAGGAATTGTAGCTACATTCTATATCCTGGACGTTTTTGTTATTGTTTTTTCTCAATCTTGATAGAAGCGAACATTTTCAGAAGTAAAAATTGTAATGTCTCAAAGGAGAGTCCTATAGGCGTTAAAATTCGGGACAAACAAGTTTTGTAATGGGGTAATGTGATGCAGCCACAAAATATTTGCAGCTTAATAGTATGCAAAGCTTTTCCATAAATGTAAGCTAAAATTATAGCAAAATAAATTTCAATCCACCCTGTGCCACTATCTTTCTAATTGAAGCGATGGCACAAACCAAACATTATGAAATATTGTACGAAGAATTTTCAAGAAAATTTCAATGTCGGAAGTAGCTTGTGCATATTGATTGAGCCAATCTTTGCGTAATCAATCAAGATTTAAGTTGAAATCTCCAATTTTTTTTTTTTTTGGTAATTAGTGAAAAGTTAGTATTTAAAATGATTTTCCGAAAATTTCCATAGCTGCCATTTACAAATATGTGAGTATCCAAAAGTTGGATCGAACTCCCTATGGCCGTCATTTTTGAAATTTTCGGAATTTCAGAAAATCGTTTTACCACATTTATATGTAAGTATGTCAAAAAATAACTTTTCACCAATTTAAAAAAAAAAAACGGAGATGTTAACTCAAATCTTAATCCATTACGCAAAGTTTGACCCTATTAGATCTGTATCGATATGATAACAGTGTGCTTAAGTAATTCCTTCTTTTATTGCTTCATGCTTCCCTTAAGCATTGGCATCTCTGATATCTAGGATGCACATAATGCTATCAATATCATATCCAAAGTGTGCCATAGTACCTTCATCAATTAAAATACTATAGAGCAGTTTCTTTCGACAAATATCGATCTCAATAATACTTTTCGCTCATCTCTTATGCTCTCAACACTTAACAGCAGAGTGGACTTGGTTTAGCATCGGCAATTTCAAGGAGTTTGTCCTTCCTCCTTACACTGCGCACTGCGTTTGTCGTTTGATAGTGTCGAACATGCATTTGTCATTAATTAAGTCGCGGTGTCGGAACATGATTTGAAATTGTTGTTTTATTGCGAACACAACCTCATCCTTTTGCAATGGCACAAGAGAAAGGGTTGTAGCGTACACTTAAGTGAAATTGCTTTAAAAGTGGAAATTTTAAATGTTGATGTATAAACTTATGCTTTCTGGTGTTGCTTTCGTCACTACGCCTACCAAACTTTTCAATTTTCATTTCCGGTTTTTTAATACGTTCGTGAACGCATACGAATGAACTGCACCATATGTTGCCACTGCCGCTCAACTATGCTACTGAATTAATCCTTTCCGTCTGGTTCAGCATGAATTTTTAATACAAATTATATGAGCGCTAAAAGTAGAGATTTAATATCTAACTGGACAATAATTTATGGCAAAAAAAAAAAAAAAAAATCTGTGAAAAAGTTGGTAAAACCACACAGCAGACGAATTAATTTGTTTTTTGATAGAAAAAGTTGGTAAAAAAAAGAAAAACTTTGAAATATTTTTGAAGTTGGTGGTTTAATAATAAAATGTTGGAAATATTAAAAATTCCCTTTCATTTGAAAACTGCATATTAAGTACAACAAAAATTTTTTAACGAGATCTTGATTATCATTTTTGAGTAACTGAAGGTTGCCGATTGCGAGCTGGCAATCGTTTTTTTCTATCTGATCTGATATCGCAGCAAATTTGGTGTCTTATCCTTTTTATGGAGTGAAATTGATATGCCCAAAAGTCTGTTAAAATCAATTCCTACATATTTAATGCTTGAGAATATGTTTGGCATAGTGAGCCTAAAGTTTTTTTTCTTCATTTGTCAATTCCAGGCGTTTTTAAGAATTTGGCCGTAATATGTAAATGTTCCACAAAACTTGCTTATCCAATTCAGTTAATGTCTTTCAGGTGTAGGTTTATGCCATTCTCAAAGCCTTGGCTTGTGGAGACCACAAATCTTAACTATATACATTTTCTGAAAGTCAGGTCGCTAACAAGGCACTCAGAAACAATAAAATCAAAACTAGTTGTTGGAGTGCAGAGAAAATTTAAGCAAACTGGGGCGCCAATCTGAACTTACTCGCGTTTTGGTTCTAGGTCACAGGAACATTGAAGGTAACGAAAAGACTGATGGACTAGCAAGATATAGCATATCCCTATATGGCATATCCCTCTAAGTGGCATGCATTCTGAGTGCGTACACACTCCAATAGGTCTAGTGAAGAAAAGGATTTTCTCGCATTTTCTCATCAAAGAGAATGTCGCATGGGATGCTTTAGAAACATGCAGGATTTCCAGAGCAATCTGGCCATAATTTAATAAATCAAAAACATCAGACCTGCTATCCAGAAACCGAAGTGATGTTGCAGGAGTTGCTGCAGTTTGCACCGGGCACAGGGCCATCGGGATGCCTGCCAAAAAACTGGGTATACCCTTTAATTCTTTTTGTCGGAGTTGCATGGATGCTAACGAGAAGGAATCTCTCGCGCGCTTGCTCTGTAACTGTCCAGCTTTATCTAGAGCCAGAGCTAGAGCTCTAGGAAAACCATTCTTAAGTGATTTGAGTGAATTCGCCGATATTGATATTACGAGGTTTTCGAGGCATTTACATCATCATCATTTCTTCTTTCTATTTAAGTTTCATTATATTATCAATTCAACTTCTAATTCTGTTCTTTTCACTGTCTTTTAACCTCACTTCTTTACTTTGCAGACAACCATCTTCTTTAACTTCTCTTCAACAACTGAGTTCAACCGTCGTTAGTTCGTTTATTCAAAATCTTTTCGTCGTGTTTGTTTCGTTCAAGTTTCGTTCGTTTTGTCAGTGGGGCCAAGTCTATCTATCTAATCCAATGAGATAAACTAAGAATCGAAAATCATTTTTCGACAAAAAACAGGGTTTTCGATGAAGCAGCTAAAGAGAAGCACAGCCTCTAGAAGTCTACTAAAGAAAAATTAAAAATTTAAATATCATATAAAAACTTGACGAAAAGAACAAATTGCGGCGGTTTTTGTTGTTCTTGGGAATCCTTTCCTACACCTAGCTGAAATATAAAATCTGTCGCTATAAACTTAGCACAAAGCACCGAATCGATTTTTTTCGAGTATTCAATATTATCCAAAATTGTACTCTTTTCAACTTTGCAGCGATTCCTAATACTGTTAAATTTCAATTACAACTCCCAAGCAACTGGTCGTATTTAGTACTCATTCAAAGCCTTGAGGCTTTAGCAAAATCTCATTTGTTGGCTGATTGCCACATTGGGATAAACACACAGCTACAGCTCCAGCTCAAGGACATAAATCTCTCTAATTGACTTTTGTCTACGTTGGTTTTTAATGTACCCACAGTGTCACTTCGAACCCGACCATGGATAAGAAGGGAACCTTCTCCCCAATGTAGATAAAACTGAAAATACGTAGATTTTAACGCCGCCAAACCAACCAAAAATGAATGAAAGAGAACAAGAATGAGAACCGATGTGAAACGAAACGAAAAGAAAGAAGAACGAAAGCATAATAAAAAGAAAAAAAAGTGAGCCTTCGAGACAAGTCGACGTAGTAAACAAGCGCCAAATCGAATTAGGAGAATACACACAACGAGGACGCATCTCGCAGGATATGAGTCAAAGCAGCAGACGTTGTTGCGCGATTAACGTTATCTGGTCCAAAAAAGATGAAGCCAGACACACAACGCATGTCATGGATGCGGCGGAACGTTTGCAAATTAATTAACAGCATAAAAATACAAACATGCAATCCAATCGTGAACAGACAAACGAACGAACAATGATACAATGTTGAAGCACAGTGGGACTAAAAAACGAAAAACTAAAAATTTTTACAAATTAAAAATTAAAATTGCTCTAAAACGGAAAAGAATACTCAGCAAAAAGTAAGTAAGTAAATTTATTGAGCCTTTAAATCAATAACAATAGTACATAATAAAAATAGTAACGGTGGAAGGATACATAGAATTGATATAATATATTCTATTATAGTGGAGTCTTGCAAAATGCTAACAGCAATATTATTACTGATGGAAAAATCAAAAGCTTGCTCACGGCTTTTTGAAGTATCTTTGATGTGTTATCAAATAATCTTAAATCTAAATAACTACAAACTACAAATTAAACTATAAATACTACTTACACTATTTACATATATACACTTAAAAATGACGTTACATTAAGTTTATATTAGCCTCTGTGTGTTCCAGGGCTTTTTTTTGTGAAAAATTCCGGTAAAAGCGATGTGGGATTGATACCAGATTCTAAATCAAGATTTTCGTTTATAATGCCCACAGGCGATATGTAAGCGAAGCTAGACCAATTGAATTCATTTTGAGAGTTATATACCGAATTTATCAAATCGTTTTCTATATAGGTTAGTTTGTAAACAAATTTTTTTAAATGCACAAACAAATATTTACACAAAGGGACAATGCGAGAATGACTGTAGATATAGAAATTGGAGTATCTTTTCGTAAAAGATTCAAAGTTGCGATCTAAGCAGAATCTTAAAATTTTACGTTCAAATTTTTCAAGACTCTGTGCAACTGTTGGTGAGATAGTGAACCAAATCGGAAACCCATACATTATCACTGAACGGATGCTTACCTTGTAAATTAATAATTTAGTGTTTATTGGCATATATTTATTCCTTAATAAGTTGGAAAACATTCCAGAAATTTGGCGTGCTTTCTTTAAAATGGCATTTGCATGATTATTGAATTTTAACAGATTGCTGAAAGATACACCTAAATATTTAATTTCATTTTTGAAAGGAATGGTTGTTCCAGCAAAAAATGGTTTAAATATTGAACGAGAAATTGTATATAAATTTTCCACTAATGCAATATTATCTTTTGGTTGATTTGTTCCAAAGAAAATTACACCAAAATCTAAATTTAATTTTTTTTTTGTGTACTTTTTCAAAATTTATGGGTCACTCCAAAGTAGAGTTGTCGGATCACGTGAATTCGTACTACACATGAAGAAGGGGTAAGAAATTACGTACCTCCATATCACGTGAATTTAAAGTTCGTACACTTCGTACTTTTCGCACTCCGTACTTCATATGTACCTAGAATTTCGTACTATACGTATTCGTACCTCGTACGTGATAGTACGAAAGCTCAGAAGCGTCCAAAGTATCAAAATTGTGCCACGCCCACTATTTAACGATTTATTGATAAAAAACTTAGCACGTTATATCCCTAGGTAGGGATTGAATACGCTGTTCAAAAAGTGGGCATAATCGAAGAATGACACGCCTACCTTTGCAACAAGTCAATTAAAGGGCAATTCACCACGACGTATCTCGCAAACTATGCTAGCTTTTTCGATGAAATTTAGTAAGTAGGTGCCCCACATAATTAGCATCCGTTGACCAATAAGTGGGCACAGGCGAACAATGCCACGCCTACTTGATGATGAAATTTCGTAGGTTGGTGCCATACAACAATGTATATTATTCAAAAAGCCTCTAAGGAATACGTGTAATTTTTTTTTCAATTTTTTGAAACGTATTTTTTTCGACCAATTTTTGAAGAATTATAAAATGTCTCAATCACACGTATTTTTTGGACAACTCTAAACATTTTATACCATATACACTTTTTTCATAAGATGCTTTGTTTTTCTCTACTGCTGAAAAAAGAATTGCACGGCTACACTAAATTGTTCGTAACTTTTGAACCAATATCAATTACCCCAAATTTTTTGTAGGGTATAGTTTCTACACATGTGGAGAGTGCCATTATATTTTTTATAATTTTTTAAAGGCGGAGAAGTTGCTTAATTTTTATGTACCTATTTGAAATAGAGATTTTCAGTAATAATGACATGAAAAATTTTGGAACAAAAAAAAAAAAAAATCACAATTTAATATCTTTGAAAAATTTTTTTTTACAAAATCTTTACTAGTTGCTACAAAAACTTTTTTTTTTGAAAGCCTTTTTACGTTTAATATTTAAGGTGGCTCACTTGAGAAATTTTTGGACAACAGCGACAAATTTTGTGGAAAGCAGAAAAAGGGCACAAGACCAAAAAGAATATACAGCGATACATTTATTACATTCCGCAAAACGTCCATGTTTGCTCCACTGTTCATCATATCAGTACACATGCATGCTACAATATGGGCGCTGTGGTATCTACATACTCGTATTTATGCGACACAAGTTGCGCGTCCAGCATGCATTGTACGCTTGACCGAATTTCCGTACCGGAAATTGGCGTCATTACAGCAATTAGCCAGAAAATTCACTTAGGCGAATATTTTTGTGTATTTTAACAGGATATCCGCACAAAGGACAACAAAATGCTGAAAATGGCTAAGGGTTGAGTGCGAATTAAATTTCAAAAAAATAATATAAAGATTTCTGAAACTTCAATTTCAACAAAATATTAAAGGTGTAATGTCCTTCATCATATTTATAATGCAGAAAATGTCAATCTACTTATTGTGAGATGACAAAAAGGATGTCACTAATTAAACTACAACAACAAAAACATCTGTCAAATGCTGAACTTTTGTATGGGTAGTTGACATCTATTAAATTTCCCATTTTTATGAGAAGTCAATGAATGCTATGCTAGAGGCAACCAACAATCGTGAAATCAAGGATACAAGTATGTACGAAAGATGTATTTATTGTACGCAAAAAGTCAGCTCATCGGATTAATGTTGTTATTATTATTTTGATTATTGGCCGGATGTCAGTACTTTGCTCTCCAGCAGCAATAACAAAACAAAAGTAAATTAATATCTACATGAAATAAAGAAAATCAATTTTTTCACAAGGCTCAAAAAGGATATAAGGCTATCGCATTGTTGTTGTTGTTGTTGTTGTTGTTGCTGCTGCTGCTGTGGTTGAATGTTCAATGTTATATTAATTAAGTAAGAGTGCGATATTTCTGGGCTTATATTTTCTTAAGGTCATATGTTTGGTTAATGAAAAAATAATATATTGTCTGATATATCCTGAAGATGAATTAATTTTACTCAGCCGGAATCCTGGAAAATCAAATATTTACAACTTTTATGAATATTTATTGAAAATAAAACTTAATGAGAGCTTCCTTATAGAGTCTAAGGTATAAAATATTTAAGTATCTACAAGTATTTTTAAAGTGTAAATTTTCACGAAAATTTAAGAGTATTGATCTTTAAATGAGTTCCAGAAGTCCAGATATTTCAAAAATTAGTTCTTCCAGCCAATTCTTGTCTATTTTTTTTTTTCAAATGACTCGACGCACTGGATCTTTACTTTACCAATTCGTTTGAAATAACTTGTTCCTTATCTTATTGATTACACCGTTCGACACAAAAAAAAAAAAAACGCATGAGAAAATCCAAGAAATTCTTAAAGTAGACGTTAAAAAAAAATACCTGTATCTCGTGGTTTTTCCCCAGCACGTCACATTTTTTTTAATCGATTTTTGAAGTTTTTTTATCCATTGTACATGAAAAATCAGAAATACCGCATTCTTGTGTTAAATCGATGAATTTAACTATATGATCCTTACTTTTGAGGTGTATAATGTGTTTAGCAAACTTATGCAAGATGTCGCGGGGAATATTTTTGTAGAAAATTTTAACCCTGTACAACCCCCACATGTGGGTAATTTTTGCCCTTTTCTTAAAAAGGTACAAAAATGACAACTAAAACAGGGGAATATTGAGTCAGTATGTACTACAGAAATATTTGCTATACGATTTCACTACTAGTTGTTGAACACTAAAAAAGCACAATTTTATTCCGAAAGCAAAAAAATCGTTTGAAACAGTAAGCACTTCTAACAATAAATATTTTGAAGTATGATAATTTTATATTGAACTAATTAAACAGTCATTTTTGCAATTTTTCAACAACAGACGAAAGCAAGTGTTAACATGGAAATTGATTACATATGTTTCGGCTACTTCCACATACATATGTAATCAATTTCCATGTTAACACTTGCTTTCGTCTGTTGTTGAAAAATTGCAAAAATGACTGTTTAATTAGTTCAATATAAAATTATCATACTTCAATTTAGAAAAAGCGCGTTGGTACTTTCATTAGTACTATACAAGCAATAAAAAACAGTCAATAAACTAACTTCATAAATATTTTCCAAATTTCACCCCACTCTAAAACTACATTTTGGACAAAACTCGATCTCACAAGATTATAACGAAATCACACAAGGATCATTTTCCTAGAATACATTAACCTATTATATCCTATTTTTATGGGTTTCTTTGACCCCTCTGTCTAAAACTGAGCCACAATGGGTTAAAAAATTTTGCAAAAATATCCTACAAAAAATTTCACTTAGAGTTACCAAAGACGAAAAATTCTTAAAACTTAAGGTAAGCGTGTCAGGGATGTAATTAATATGCAATGTGAAAAGTCCTAATTGATTTTTACGATTTTTTTTTGGTTTCGGGCTCAAATTTCGACCTTTACGTGTTTAAAAACTAGTAGTGAAATTTTATAGCTAATATTTCTGCAGTGCATACTGACTCAATATTTCCCTGTTTTGGGTGTCATTTTTGTACCTTTTTAAGAAAAGGGCAAAAATGACCCACATGTGGGGGTTAAACAGGGTTAAAATTTTATACAAAAATATTCCCCGCAATATCCTGCATAAGTTTGCTGAACACATGATACACCTCAGATGTAAGGATCATATAGTTATATTCGTCGATTTAACACAAGAATGCGGTATTTTTGGTTTTTTCATGTACAGTGAATAAAAAAACTTCAAAAATCGATTTAAAAAAAATGTGACGTGCTGGAGAAAAACCACGAGAAACGGGTATTTTTTTTTAGCGTCTTCTTTAAGAATTTTTTGGATTTTCTAATGTGTTTTTAAATAAGTTCGAAATTGTCGAACAGTGTTAACAGATCTAGGTGAGGCAGATGGATTTAAGGAATAAACTTAAGTGATGTCAGACATGCACCTTTTTTTACGTGACTCAAACAATAACTTCGCAAAAATTTTAACTATCTGGGTTAATCAAACTGAAATAAATAGAACCAAAGCTCAAAGACTGCGCTCCCACTGCGTAGCTTGAAGTTTTCTCTGAGAGTGTAGGTTTATTTCTTAACCAAATTACAAAACTTTCTCATATTTATCATTTGTCACGCATCGGGACAAAAGTGACCTTATCGTGCCAGAGGTCATGTTTGAATTTTGATACCATTAGATAAAGAATACAATTCTGATGAGAACGCTTAAAAATGTAATAAATTAGCGAAGTTATAGCGTTTTGAATTTTATAATTCATAAATGATAGTTTTGAAATAATTGAGCACGGCTAGGTGGAACCGCATTATCTTCTGAATTGGTATATGGGGACCTTCAAGTGCAATACCCCAATTTCCATAAAATCGTTTGTGGGGCCGTTTTTGAGAAGTCCCAATTTAAATTAAATTTTCCATATTAAACGAAAAAACCAAAAAAACTAAAACCAAAAACAGAAATGGGTGATTCTCAGATAACTGTACTTTTTGTGTCCTCTGGCGATTTCACCCATACAGCAGGCTTTTTTTTCACAAAAAATTACGCTATAAGTTAGAAACTATGTTTTTCTAATAAAGCGGATCAATTTTACCACCAAATAATTATTGGTCTACTGTGAAAGTTTGGAAATACACCCCAAATGTCACAAACGTGGCATGTCCTACCCCTACTTTTTTTACACAAAACGATGAAAAACGACCTAAAAACGGAAATAGAACAGAAAACAAGTTACTACACATATTAAGAAGATACTTAAGGCTACAATATTCTGAGCTCATCTGCAGTTTTAAATAAATTTTAGAGGGCACAATTTCGAATTGAAAACTGTCCCCTAGTTTTGGAAAAAAAAAATTTCTTGAAAGCATTATGCTACTACTGCATGGTACTACTGTTTCAGTCAATAGATTGCAATACATATGCATTAATTCTGATCACTATCCATCACTCAAGGGTCATCATGTCCAGAAGCGTCCAAAAAGAAATCCTTTTGCGTTTTATAGGGCAGTTTATAAACAAAAACAGTTTTTTTTAAAAATTATGGTCACAAACGTGGCACTCGGCACTCCCAGGTTGTACATTCTATTTTATGCATGAAACAATTTTTTTGTAGGATTTGCAGACATGACTCCAAATTCTTTCGGAAAAATCTTGAACTCAAAGGCGTGCTTTACAATGGACGATAAACTACAAAAATGTCACAAACGTGGCGCATCAAAAATGTCACAAACGTGGCACTTTTTATCAGTCTGCAAAAAACATATTTCGCTATAAAGTTTGAGTATACAGATGTTTAGTTGAAGGCTATCAATTATGTTTTTAATACAAAAATTTTTCTACACCATCAGAATCCTGAGTTATCCTTGCTCAAAAGTGAAAAAATCACTGTTTTGACATCTACTTAAAGCTATAGAACAAAAACAACAACAAGTAAAATTAATTTTTGTCAATGGATTCAGACAGCCAAATTTATTGTCAACAAGACATAATTTATCGTTTTTCAATTGCATTCCCAGCTTTCGAGTTATAAGCGTTTAAAATAAGGACATCTTTCGATAACATACAAAAGATTTTTCGAGACCCAAAAGTTACAAAAAATCAAGTTTTATTATTTTTATCAATAACATATTCAATTACAAACATTTTGAGACCTTTCAGACCATAATCGCATGAAAAATTACAGTTCTATGCTAGAATTAGTGAATAAGCCTACTAAACTACTGCTTTGCAAATTACCGGAATCAAAATTTCATCTGTTCATTCACTAAATCTACAATAGAGCCTTATTTTTTCATCCGATTTTAGTCTGCAAGGGCTTAAAATTTTTGTGATAAAATAAATTTTTGATAAAAATAAAAAAACTTACCATTTTTGTTTATTTTTCGGTCCAGAAAATACTTTTTGTGCTATTGAGAGGTATCCTTTTTTTAAAGGCTTATAACTCGGAAACTGGGAATCCAATTGAAAAACGGTAAATTATGTCTTGTTGATAATAAATTCGGCTGTCAGAACCCATTGACAAAAATTAATTTAACTTGTTGTTGTTTTTGTTAAGTAGATGTCAAAACTGTAATTTTTTCACTTTTGAGCAAGGATATCTAAGGATATTGATGTAATGGAAAAAAATCAAGATCAGATTCGTAATTAGGAGATTCTAATCCACCATAAACGGCTATAAAAACAGAGGAGAGGAAACCTTAGTTGATCTTTTGGGCGGTAGGGTATAAAAAAAATGGACCACTGGAGACATGACACCGTCGCAAAATTAGTCTTGAAGTGTAAATTTGTCATTATATGCAATATATCTCTCATCAAAACGCTTCAAAACCATAATTTTTCCATACAGTGGCTAAAATGTCACAAACGTGGCAATTTGGTCACAAACGTGGCAGCAAAATTTCTTAATTTCGACCTCAAAGCCGTAAATTCACACTTGTTGTTGATTCACTTAAAAGGTGAGTTTTAAGAGTGTGTTTACACAAGATGGCATGAAGAAACTTGCAAAAATCCAAAAAAATTATCTGCCAATTTTACTACTCGAAAATGCACAGTTATCTAAGAATCACCCAAATAGTAATTTTAAAGCTATTTTTCGATGTTAAATTTGAATCAGGCACCAGAATTGCGCTAGTTTGTCTGGATTTTTAGATATCCAAATCTAAAGTGCGAAAAATTCCGTATTTTTCAATTCGAGTACCGGATTCAGATTCAGCATTGAAAATACATTTCAAATTACTATTTTTATTTTTTAGTTTTAGAAATTTGGTTTTTTCATTAGGTATGGAAAATTTAATTTAAATTGGGAATTCTTAAAAATTGCCACACCTACGATTTTATGGGAAGTGGGGTTTTGTACTTGAAGTTCTCCAGATACCAATTCAGAAGAAAACGCGTGGGTGATATCCCTTAAAATTTAAATTGGTCCCACCTAGCCGTGTGAGGTTAAAGTTTGGCGCCAGAAGGGTTTGGTAGAGGCTTGGAACAATAGATTCTTATGTTATCTAGTGGATAAAATTTAAATTTAAAATTAAGGAAGACTTTTTCCCCATACATTTTGATATGGGGAAAATATGTCCTTATTTCAAAGGGTGATAACTCGGAAAGGAAGGGTCCAATTGAAGAAATACAAAGGTATGGTTTGATAGGTAAGATTAGGGCTATTCGATGCCATCAAAAGTATTAAATTGCACCACCTTCTGGAACTACACCGGAAAGTGAAAACCCTGTTGTATATGATCAATTGTGGCTTCGGATTCAAATTCAGTGTCAAAAAGTACGTTACAGTATATTTGTTTACTAACAGGTTCAATAATTTTTTTATTTTGATAACCTGTGAATATGGTAAAATTATAGCACAAAAGTGAGTTAAAAAGTAACCCTTCACAACCTTAGGGACACCGATGTTCCATTTTGAATTTTATGATTTATCAATATACTTAACTTAAATAATGGTTCAACAAATGTATGAAACAACAATTTACTTACCTAACAACAATTATGTCGCATTATAATATGATTAGTAACACTTTAACACCTATAAATTCGGTTGTAAAGTATAACAATAGTGCACTACACAAACTGTCGCTTTAGAATAATTATACACAAACAATGGTTTTTCTGATGGCGTTGCCAGATTTAATATAAATTAAAGAAGGGTTTAGAAACTGATAAATGTCAAAATTACATACATCGGTTTCTTAATTATTTAAATATAATTGATTTTTGTCTTGGAACACATATATCTCCATGGTCGTCAATGGGTTAAAATATAAGCAGGCCCAGCTGCTGAAAAATAGCCTCAAACTATTAGTGAACTACCTTAGTGTTTTACAAATGGTTTAAGGTATTTTTTGAACAAGGTGCTTCATTTGGTTTTCTCCATTCGTATGGTCTGCCGTCTGATCCAAAAAAATTAATCTTACTTTCATCCAAGAAGAGAACATTTTTCCAAAAGAAAAAATCTATATGGCAGTGAGTTTTGGCAAACAGCAACCGACCAGATGTAAAACATGAAAGTGGTTCAGCAATGGTTTGGGCCTCTTTTTCAGCAGCTGGGCCTGGAAAACTCCACTTTGTTGATGGCAGTGGCGGATCCAGCATTGTCAAGAGGGGGGGCCGATTGACTACATTTCTAGATAATAACAGAATATTTTAAAAATCTTTACATATAATTTAGGTTTGAGAGAGGGGGCGATAGCCCCATCACCCCCCTCTGGATCCGCCACTGGTTGATGGTAGTAAAGATCATACCATGTATTTTAACATTCGAACACTAACTTTATTGCAATGTAAGGATTAACTTGGTCAATGTAGTGATAGGTACTTTTACCAAGATAACGATCTCAAACATATTGCTTATAATATGAGATCATAGATTCAATATAACTGTCCCAATGTTTTTATAACACTGCCGCAGGGTCTAGATATAAATGCTATTGAAATCTTCTGGAATTTTCTGGACGCAAAAGTTCACCAGCACAATATTTCTTCAAAAACTGAACTGAAAAGGATATTCATGTAAGAATGGGAAAAATTTATCCGAGCTATTGTGAAAAACTAATTCAAAGGATGCCAAAGGACTTAACTTACAGTAAATACTGAATTCATGTAAAAATTATCACTTTGTTTGTTGTGGCTTTGGTACTAAATATGCTTGATTTCTGTAACTTTTATTTATTTTCAAAAATAACGGAAAATTTTAAGTTCGGTTTTTTGTCTAAATTTAGGTATGAAATATGCGCTTCAAAAATGTACTTCAAGTTTCTCAAATTATTGTTGCATTGGGGCATTGAAAAATAATTTGTTTTTGGCTTTGACCTACTGTATAAAAAATTTGTGAAACAATTGTTTTAAATTTTTTGTTTGCCAGTGCGCTCAAAAAACTGTGCCTGCTCGCAACCCTTAAGATTTTTTTCATTTTCAATAATTTGATTATGCATTGGCCCGCGTAAGCAAGTGATTTTAATGTTTTGGCCCGCTGGATTGCCTTCGTTAATTTTACCATATTTATATTTCATCATATAGAATTTCCAGCCAATGTCAGTACATATAAATATTATTCAAAACTTCAACGAAGTCATCGAAGAATATATGTACAATGTACATATATGTATCTCTAACTGCATAAATTGAATTTTGACCCTGAAATCTGAACTTAAATTCCGAAAGCAGAGATACTTTAAAATCAACATCAGATGAATATCTCGCCAAACTGAGTGCAGTAAAAGAAGAAAATCCAAATGATTTTCAACGAATTTTCTACACATTTTTTCGCGTCGTTTAAATGTGTGATGGGGAAAAACAAAAATGTAAAATCGATGAACAGTTTGAAAAGCACTGAAGTGGCAATAAAAAAATATACAACAGCAAAAAGATACAAAAGCAGCGCATAATCAACAAAGAAATGAAGAAAAAAACGTACCGTTTCGCTGTACTTTGCAGGGGAAATGAACCGTTTCGTGTGGATTTTTTTATGGTGTGTGCACATAGGCCACGCCCATCGACAGCACAGCGCGAACGAATGCAGGTTGTTGGTGGTTACATGGGAGCAAAAGCAAAGCAAAAACAACCAAAAAAATTAAACACAAATAAATGAATAACCGCGAGAGCAGCACATGCATAGAAAAGAGGCAAGTAAAGAGAGCGAAAGAAGGAAAAGTAGATTTTTTTTTTTGTTCGGAAAAAATAAGAAAAACTCAAAAGGAAACTTTTGCTGAGGAAAATTTTGCTGAAAAGTCAAAAACTTCTTGCAGCAGCAAGGCCCTGCGCAGTAGATGCGCAATAAAATTGTACAAGACACAAGAGAAAAAGTTGCTTCACGCTCTAAGCACCGCCCACAAATTGCTTTTGTTTGACATTTGTCAACGTCACGTCGTCAGCGTGTCGTTGTCGTCTTGTTGCTTTCGTTGTGTTTTGTTTTCTCTTCTTTTTTATGCAATAAAATTCAAAAGGTGTTTATTATTTATTACATGTTTTGTGATTTTTCTCCGACCACCCAACCGCAACCCACAAAGCATACTCTCTCGTTTTTTCTTCTATTTTGCGCTCTTGACGTTTTGCTGTTGTTCTTGCACCCCCTCTTAAACTTTGCTCGTCTTGTAAGGGTTTTATTTGTTCAACATCTTCTCTCTTTTTTTTTGTCGTCGTTTTCTTGTGCATTTTTGCTGCTTTTGGCCAAATGGGAAAATGCAGGAAATTGAAAGTCATTTCGTTATATTTACATTCTCAACTTTTTTGCTCTCCTCCCGGCCACACTTCGCTCTTGTCACCCATCTTCAGTTCAGTCTTCTGTTGCTCCCTTTTTCCGTTTTCCGCTGCCATCCGTTGGGTTTCCTTTTAACTTGCTTACATTGTTCCGTTTTTTCCTGCTGACGTCCATTTGCTCCCTTCGCGGTCTTTTTTGCTCCACCGTTCTCACTCACTCACTCTCTCTCACTTGGTTTAACTGTAAAAACAAAAGTTGCAAAGTTTTTCTTGTTTGTTGTAATTTTTTTTCCCTTTAATTTTATTTTCTTTTGTTTTTCCGACATTTCTTGTTACATTATGTATAAACAAAACTCTTCGTTTCTTCATTGCCCCACTCCCCCCTATATCCACAGCCGCTCGTCATTCGTTCTTTTGCTTTTCCGTTTGTTACAGTCGTCGCTTGTATTGCAATTTTTTTGTTGTTGCTGCTTTTGCCTTGATTTTGTTGAATTGGCAGCACTGTTGTTGTGTGCGGTTGGGGATTTTGTTGTTGTGTTGTTGTTATTACTTACATAAAGTGTTTTTTCTCTCTCTTTTTTTTATTTTTCTGTTTTAACGAGACGAAATTAATTATATTTTAGTTTTGTTTCATTTATTTACAAACAACAAATGTTTCAAATTGTTTTGGAGCAATAAAATAAAATTCAAATTTCAATGGAATTGCAAAATGTGCAATGTTTTGTTGGGGAATTCGGGCAGAGAGTTGTGCGAGGAATCAAAATAAATTTGAGTAAAAATAGAATTCTTGGAAAATTTTTACATATTGGGTTGTTTTGCTGGAAAATATTTAAGTTTATTTTTAGGTTATGGAATGGGGGGTAAGAAGTGGAAATAAAAATACAAATCTATATTACCTGTTCAATATACATATTCTTCGGCTACCCTACTATATTTTTTTGATCTGTCACTTATGTAAAGTTATCTTCGAAAAATAAAATGTTTTGTTTCTGCCAGAAAAAAAAAAAACCTCTGAAACTGAATCCTTCATCAATGAAAATTTCTTCCTACAAAGTTTTTTTTTTCCAAGTTTGGGAATTTTTTTTTCGTATATAGTACATACTTATGTAATTTATTTTATTGGATCTTTCTAATGTATGTAGAAAATAACAATAAGTATTACGAATGTTTCTGTAAAGTTGATTTTTCTAAAAAAAAGATCAGTGATAATTTTTTTCTAGTGAGTATATTTCTTTATTTCACTTTAAAGACATCGCGTTTTTAAATAAATGGTTAATTATATAAAGTCAGTGAATACCATTTATAATTTTTTAGCACTAATTAGTTAATTAACCAAAAGAGTTTTTGATGAAAACCATTTATTTCACCAACACGTTCTGTGGGTAATATGGACCACCAGAGAAAAAAGCCTCAAAAACAAATGTATTTATCATCTTTTTCAGATGGGGAATCTAGTTGCAGTTTTCATGACGAGTCTGATGGTCATTATATGTAATTCGTTAACTACAAAGGAAAAAAATTATAAAAAATGCATATAATGTAATACCCTTTAGTCAGAAGATCGACGTGGCGAATTTTGGGTTGAATGTGTAATCTGACGTTCTTGGAGTCATGAAAAATGTGCCGAATGTGGAAGTGACATTTTTTATGCAACTTCTGTACCAAATGGACTATATGGTCCATATTACACTACACTTTTTTTTTATCTTCATTTTGAGTTTTTTCAGTTTTTGCATTTTTTTTCTTTATCCTGATGAGATATTTATCTAAAAGTGAATCAGAATAAAGGTAAATGGTTTTTCTTTAATGAATGACATAAAATTTATTGTTTTGTTTTATGTATTTTGGGTTTTATTTAAAAAAGAGAGATGGGTGGTCCATATTTCCCTTCCTTACCCTACTAGTTGGATTTCTATGTTCCTGTGTATATTTGAATTTCTCATGTACCATGGTGCTCCTATGATATTTCGGCGGATTTTTGATTGTAAGCGTTGAATTTTTTCTATGTTTGAGGCTAAGGTTGCGCACCATAGCTGGATTCCATATGACTATATTGGCTTTAATAATACTTTGTATAACAGCACTTTATTTTCCAAGCTCAGTTTGCCAATGCATTTTGCAAAGTTTTGAATGTTTTTGAACTTTCTTTGCCTCTATGTGGCGGGCCCAAGTTAGTATTCTATCACGGTGGATGTCTATGTAGATACTTAGCATCGTATTCCTGAGGAATTGTAAGGTTGTTTATAGTAATTGGAGGGCAGTTTCCTTCTGTCAGTGCAAATGTCACTTGAGTACTCTTTGATTCATTAACTTTTATTCTCCAGTTTAAGAGCCACGTCTCATTATTTTTGATATGGTTTTGTAGAGTTTGTGATGCTATGTTTGAATCATTGTGAATACTTAAAACTGCTGTATCATCTGCTAATGTTGATGTGTGCACATTTTCTGAAGTTGGGAGGTCAGAAGTATACTAAAGACTCAGGTTCATAATGATGAAATTTTGTTCCCTGTAATAATTCGAGCCATTTCTGCGAGCAGTATTTTTGTTAGTCGGGCATCTTCCAATATTAGTTTTCATCTTTTGAATAATTTCAGGAATGGTCACCTCGATTGGCCGTCTTGGCTGTGGGTCGTCTTCAAGTGAGTCCTTACTTTGCTTAAATGCGTTGTGCCACTTGTAAACCATAGTTTAACTCGGACTAGAGTCCCCGTAAAGGGATGACATCTTTTCCAGTATGGTTTGAACGGATTTTCCTTTCTTCGACCGATGCTGTACGCTCACTACCGAATATCAATCAGCTTGTGAAGCCTCTTTTTACAATAACCAGATCACAAATAAAGTAGTCCGAGTACTATGCAATCTCTGGTATTATCAGGCTTCAAACACCTGGGCACGGCATTCTATCTTTTGCTGATTGCTAACAATTGCTATCTTAATTACTCGGACAGCGTCTCCAGAAATGTCTTCTTGCCTTGAATAAGAAATCTCTTGAAACACGTAAGTGAACTGGAGTAGTCATATGCTTTGTCCTCTCTTGGTTCACACTTAAGGACCTGGAAGAGACTGCAAGACTATAGTTGATGCCGTCAGACATATAAATTTCTGACTAATCCTCAAACAGCGATTTTCAAAGAACGGGCAGTCTTCCTCGTGGCAATGAGAAGATTCTTAAGTACTCGGATGGGGATGACTGTTACACTAATTACCAGGCATTCGTATGCAGAACTTCTGAAAGCATTTAAAGAAAATATTACTTGACAATGATATCCTCTCTTCTTATACGAGCTAAAATTGTATGTGTAATATATATTGTGTATATAATATAATATATATAATAGAATATAATATATATTTATAATATAAAAGTCTCGTGGTGTAGAATTAATGTGAATCGATTAACCGGTCTGTGAGAAAAAACGATTAAAAAAATATTTTTGTATGAGGGCCACCCTAAATAAATACTCTTGCGGTATGCAATATACTTTATAACCGATTCTCATACCTACCAAATACATAAAAAAAAATTCATAAGAATCTGTTGAGCCGTTTCAGAGTAATTCGAACACAAACACCGTGATGCGAGACTTTTGGAGATATTGGGGGAGGCGATCGATAAAAGTCAGTAACGCCGGCTGAAAAATACTTCTAATATATCTAAAATAAATGTTTAAACAGTAACTCTTTTTTTTTTTCGAAAAGTCACACTTGGTGAGATTTTCACATATATATATGTGCCCAAATTTTTCTCGAGAACGGCTATTGCGATTTTAATGTAACTTCGAAAAATGATGCACATTAGCATGAAATGAAGAATGGCCTAGATTTCGTCTTTGTAGTTGCAAGTTCAGGGTTTATTTCCACTTTAAGAAATTCCAAATACTGGATTACTTTTTATAAATCAAAAATCGGACTAATTCATAAGTAAACTATGGATTTCTGTCACAAAACTGCTTGATATTTACTTACGAATATGGCTCATACTGTACACTTTACATTCTGAAATCAATAGAATGCAAACAATTATCATAAAATTCATCATTCATCAAGTTAGGGATCCTCGAAAGCCAAGAGAAGCAATTTAAAAAAGAAAAAAAATTCCAAAGTATTAATAGTCGTAATTATTATTTTGTCATTAGCAATGATACGATGATGACGACAATGACGGTGATGATGCTGGCTGCTGACACCACTATTCAGTTCAAAATTTAACGTCAAATCATCTCGAATATCATTGAAATCAAGAGCAGACAGCAGATCGTCAACAACATTCCCCCCTTTTCCAGAGATTCTGAGAGCAACAGAGTTTATTTGCCTCTGTGTGTGCGCAGTTTGTTAACAAAACATCATCAACGCATTTTTTCAATAGACTCAAGTGTTTTCTTATGTTAACAACAATTTCTTTCTTATGATTTTGATTCTTTTGGTTTTGGGTTTTGCTGCTCCAGCTCTGCCCTTCGACGACGATCTCGAATGATGATGATGATGATGAATTCAATAAATGCAAACGCGTTCGAATCGTTTATCATCAGCAAATGAAAGCAGCAACAAATGAAACTACTTAAGCCGAGAGATCATTGTACAAATAAATAAATAAAAAATTTAAATTTTCAATTAAACAATAACATTCTTCTTCTTCGCGTCGTCGTCTTTGGTCTGCTTTTGTATTCATATCTGTGATATGATGATATATCATCACGGCATCTCAGTTACGTCGGACATCAGGCATCAAGTTTTATGTCAGAGGCTCCCGTTGCCAACACAATGAGAGGCTTCAACGTACGACTTGACTTAAAACTTCAGCTGGTTATGGTATGGTACGGTATGAGTGAATGACAATGCAAATGTTACGAATGTGGCACGCAAATGAGCGGCTCCAACATCGCAAGTGGTGGGATTAGCATTAATGAGCGCAATACCGGAGTCTAATGTAATCATGTAATTTAATTGTTGTGAATTCATTTACATGCGTTTATTTTAGTTTTTGAGTTATCATTTTACTTATTTTTTTTCGTTGTTGCTTTTTGTTGTTTTGTAGTTAATACTCCCTGGGGCCTAATTGGAATTTGTGCATACAACTTCTTAAACTCTATAATATAGATTTTATATTATAATGTATTAACTTGGCATTGAATTTGGTTTTTTCCAAAAGCTTAAGAACTGCATAGTAAGAAACTTTAAAGTGGCATTGTGAGCAAGTATATGCTTTCTTTAAAGGTAAGGACTGTCCCAGTAACATTTGATAATCTGTTTAACATTTGAGTGTTTCTTTGTGTAACCGATCAAGATTTGTCTTGATATCTCCGATTTTTATGAAAATTGGTGAAAAGTTAGTATTTGACACACATATAACTGTGGTAAAAGGATTTTCCGAAATTCCGAAAATTTCCAAGACGACGACCACACGAAGTTCGATCCAACCTTTAAATACTCACACATTTGAAAATTCATAGCCTTTCGGCTTTTTATCTGATTTTAATGATATTTTCAGGGTTTCTGAGGAAAGTATGAGCTTTTGAAAAAAAAAATTAGTTTTTGGTGGCTTAAATCCTTTTTTCTTTTGCAAAGCAATTTTGGGGCTTGGTGCACCGTTTTTATTTGTTTTGAAATATTTTTATTTAAAAGTAAATTTTATAACATGTATTTTCTGGCCCTTAAAATTGTTGTGTTTTACGGTTATCAAGTTATGAGTTTTTGAAGTTGTATAATGTTGTGTTTATCATCAGTCGTTCGTGAGCGTGCGCTACCATACAGGGCTGCCACCGTCCGGACGGTATATTTTTTCAGTGAAATTTTTCATAGAGGGGTCAAAAAGACCCATAGAAACGTGATATAAGGTTAACATGAAATCAAGTAAGGAACAATTTTCTACAACGTTTTAACCCATCATATCCCATTTTTATGGGTCTTTTTGACCCCATTATACAAAAACTTGGTTAAAATGGATTAAAATGTTCTACGAAAAAATTTTATAAAAAGTTTTACTAGCGTTCACTGAAAAAAAATCACACTTTTTTCGCACCTGCTGTTTTACCTATAGCTGAATATTTAAATTCTGTTTTTTTCAGGTAAGTGGACAAATTGACTTCGTGCCTTTTTTCTTGATTGCTGGATATCTTTATCGTTTGAGTGTGTCCACCAAGTGTTATATGTTTTTTTAATTGTCATATTATATAGAAAAAATAACACCCATATTTTAACCTGCACAATCATCAGGTAAATCATAACCTTAGGAAACAAAAGTATCTAATTTTTCTGGAACAGTCCTTATACGTGAAGTCCAGTCGTATTCAAAAGCTCAAAGTTAGAAAAATCGAAATGTTACCCAAGTATGCATTCTAATGTCTTATGTAAGTTATTTGCAAATTTGTTTGTAGTGATGATCAAGATCATAGAATTCATGGCCTTAGACATCTTAAAAAACCTTTTTTGAAAATCTATGTTTCGGTAAACAATCTTTAGAAGACCAAAGCAGCGAAAACAACAAAGCCGCCGGCATCGATAAAATTGCGGCTGATCTGCAAAAAGCATGCCAAATAGCATATGCTGGAATTCTTCATCCTCTCTGCTCTCCTCTCCTCTCCTCTCCTCTCCTCTCCTCTCCTCTCCTCTCCTCTCCTCTCCTCTCCTCTCCTCTCCTCTCCTCTCCTCTCCTCTCCTCTCCTCTCCTCTCCTCTCCTCTCCTCTCCTCTCCTCTCCTCTCCTCTCCTCTCCTCTCCTCTCCTCTCCTCTCCTCTCCTCTCCTCTCCTCTCCTCTCCTCTCCTCTCCTCTCCTCTCCTCTCCTCTCCTCTCTTCTCCTCTCCTCTCTTTTCCTCTCCAGAAGCTGTTGCAAAGAGCGTTTGCCAGAAGATTGGCTACATGGTATACTAGTCAAATTGCCAAAAAAAATTGACCATAGCGTGTGCCGAATTCATGCAGGCACAACTATGCTCTTAGCACCTCCAAAATTGTTGACGAAAATGCTTCCAAATAGAAAGAAAGACAAAAGAACAGCTATATAAAAGTTTTCAACTACGCTGACGACATTTGCCTACTATCGTTCAAATAACATCACTTTTGGACAGACAATAATCATAGCAGCCTTGGACTTGGGCATCGAATGTTGGACTTAGTCTTGGTTTTGATATTGAGTCATGGTTTTGGGCGTTAAGTCTTGGTCTCGGTCTAGATCTTTAAAAAAGACCATAGCAGTCTTTGGTCTTTGTCTCGAAAAATTACCAAGAACTCGTTAAAAGAAAAAGTCGCTGATAGTTTCTCAACTGTTTCATAATATTCACTTCAAGAGTAAGTAATGACTCTCCCAATGCCTTTTTTATATGCACTTAATTTGCTTTTTTAGACATTCTAGTTTGTAGTTTCTCTAATTTTCTTAGCTAGATTGAACTGCTTTTCGCTGTCTTACCTCATTTCTTCAAGTTGAAGACTCTGCCAGAGATTTTTCACTTTATCATTTAATCTGGGCTTAACAAGAGGGTGTTAGTAAAACAAAAATCAGCTATTTTTGACAGCGGCCACTGCTGCCAACCTTACTAATCTAATACTTAAGTGACGACATAGAGGCAAATTTGGATCTACTGACAAACACAATTGCATTTACCCTATGTTTATAAAAAAATTGTTGTTTTTTGTTGCTCATACACATTTGAAGTGTCAAAATGACAGTAAATTTTCACTTGTTGATTGGGACAGAAGTTTTCGTTTTTGTTTAATTTACATATGTAAGTAAAACATGGCAACACATTTGTTCACAATGATAATTAAAAATGTGTGATTTTACTTTTTTTTTGTCACATCATTGTGAATTAAAATCGAAATTACGAATAAATAATTTTTACTCTATTTATCTTTCTGTCTTTTGTTTGATTTTGTATAGAAACCAATGATTGTAATCAAATCCAATTGAAACGTTGTTGCTGTTGATTAAAAAAATCGTCATCTCTTTTGTTAGTGATACATCACTACAACTGGTGGAGGAGCTACCGGGTAAGAAGCAAATGCTTCAAGTGAATTGCTGTTGTTGCTATTGTCATTATCTGAATGAAACTACATATATGTGTTCTTGGAAATTATTTCAGTTCGTAGTATTTGGAGTTATATTGATGTGTATTGTAGTCTAAATCGATCTGATCAAAAGTCTTCGTAGGTAAAATACAAAAATATTTGCAACATGTTAACCATTTTTCCTGTTTTTAGCTAAAACCTTTCACCTGCGTTTGAAAAACCTGTTTTTGGTAATCATTTGATGTGTATTTTTATTATTATTTCCTATCCGAAAACTTTTCTCTCCAAAATACTGTTTTTTCTTTAAATATAAAAACCTGTCAAATAGCTACTTTTTGGTTCATTTTTGCTGTTTTTCGATGAAAAATTTTTCGTCTAACTCAATATAAATTCTAAAGCCACTCGCCAAAGGCATCTCATTAAATCAATTGAATGGATAAATAATCGCAAGATTATTAGAAAAACTTCACGAATACTTAAGCAACATAGTCAATATGTACACGCAACAAACAACCCTAAATTTGACAATAAATCAATGTCTCAAGGATTTTTTCACACCATATATCAAACGAAAAGGACGTTGTAATTTCAGCAATTAAATGTTAGAACAAAGAATTCCAATGTAACCTGAATGACAAACAAAAACACGTGATACTCCGCAACAGGACAATAATCCAAAAGAATTCAATATGCTGAACTCCTTTGTGATTGTTGTACAGCCATACGCAATAACTTCAATATCAGAGTATCCACACACGTAAGGCATGTGGCTCTCGGCAACGCCTCATCGATTAACTTCATATAGTATATCTAAAGAATGAAAGAGGAAGATTACGTCAAAGTTATTTATATTAATATAAGGCACATGCCACAGCAGCTGGACAAGAGCTGGTGTTCCTAGGTGTAGAGTGGGAGGGAGGGGGGCAGAAATCTAGTCAGTTGGGGCGTCACAACTCTCCCTAATACTTGAGCGCATTTAACACCTTCACACTTGAGCGAATATGTTGGATATCATGAGAATGGTCATTATTCATCTGGAATGATTAGAATTCTCGTGAGGAATTCGCGCACATGCATACACCACTGTTGTGTGAGTTGGCGGCGACTATGATGTTTTCAACAGAATATTGCAGTAGCTGGCTGTAGTATATCAATTTCAAGTATTTTATGTTGAAGCGAAACTTTTGGCGGACAATAACGAAATATTTAAATACTCTACTTTATATGAGTGAAATTCAACAAATCTGATTGCAAGAAATTACAGTTTCTTATAAAGAAAAGATTTTGCAATTTAAATCTTGTCGTAAACTGCTTTAAGGAGGGTTAGACAGTATATCTACTTATGATCTGTTTGTTGCCGTTTTCTAAAAATTTAACTAAGAAGCGAAGTTTCTCTTGTTCTGAGGAATTTTTATGCTTTACATGACTTAACATGTCAGTCACAGAAAATAAAGGGTCTCGAAATTTTGTTGAAAGGAATTTCGGTGTGTTTATTATTTAACCTTCTAATTCTTCATCTCCTTTTTCGTAGTTGGTGCCTCGAACTAAAAATATATGTGTCTGGGGGTTTTCAGCGTTCGTAGCGAAACTTATGTTACCAGGCAGATGTAGAGCTGGAACTACCAGATAGTCCGCCCTTGTGAAGGAGCTGAACACCAATAATAATATTACGATCACTATCAGTGATTAGTGTATATCCAAATACAACTTTCTGTATAACTTCCAAGTTTCATCCCCAAACAGGAATGCCTGGGAAAAGGAACGACCTCAATTAGTTGATGATTACCATTTAAGGGAACACAGACGGCTCTAAAACACAATTAAAACAATTGGCTGGACAGAAAAGTTCAAGAAGGCTGGGGTGACACCCTAGGCCACATAGAATCAAAAGCATTCATGCCAGGAGTTTTTAGGCAAAGAGCAAATAAGTTACTTATGGTGAACGGGGAAGCTATGACTGTTATAGGATTTTACACGAGATATTGCAAGGAACCACCTCTTCAACATGAGTTCTGTAGATTCTAATGAAAACAATTTAGCACGACAGAGACTTCGTTACTTTTCTAACGCGTACCCCTCTACTTCTGATGTGGGCGCTTTGCCCCTAAGGGACATACTAACGTTCTTTATTGCAATGTGCCTATGTACTGACTTCTTCGTCTTAGCAGAGTTAGCACAATATGCCTTATAGGCTGCGGTGACATTTGGCAACTAGATCCCAACTCTTTTCCAATTCTAATTCTAATGCTGGGGGTTTTCAACACAGTTTCCTTTTGGATATGTAAGAACTTAAGAGCATTATACTTTTTCAGATCTAATAATGTATTCCGCCTAAGCCTAAGGTGGATTGAAAACTTCATGAGATTGATACGTTTTCTTTGAACATTGATTTAGATGGTTACCGGACGTGGTCCCAACGGACATAATCCCCACTTCGTAAACGGTCATTTTGGTCATGGGGGTTATGTCCGCAAATTTTTCGGACATAATCCCATTAGGGGTTATGTCCGAAAAATTTAATTAACATTGAACAAAATTTTTGCAATAATCCATTTAAAAAATTAATATAGTGTTGGATGTTATAGACTGATCCGTGGCCGAAGGCCGCCGCGGAGCCGGTGTTGGATTTTTGGGAGTTTTAAATCCTGCCCATTTACCCCTACCCTTATGTTAAATTACTGTGGCCAGCAAACTAGGTGTTGGATATATTATAGACTGATCAGCGGCTGAAGGCCGCCGCGGAAACGGTATTGGAATTTTTGGGAGTTGTAAATCCTGAGCTGCGGCTGTTGTCAATAAAAAAATATCGTTATGGGGACTTTGTCCGTTTTTTCCTGGGGATTATGTCTGAAACACTTGCGGACATAATCCCCATTTTAGAAATGTCGTGAATGGGGATTATGTCCGCAAGTGTTTCAGATATAATCCCCAGGAAAAAACGGACATAGTCCCCATTACGATATTTTGTTACTGACAACAGCCGCAGTTCAGGAATGGGGATTATGTCCGTGGGGACCATGGAATTTTGGAAATTTTCTCCGGTATTGAAGTCGTTTTCAATTTAGATGGAAATTTTTGTACAATCCTAAAAAATTTACTCATGAACTGGAAGTGTAGGTGAGCTAAACTCTCAGCTCGTTTTGTAGGGCGCAGTCCAAGCTCCTTATATAAACTTCCACCTGATAAACTTCTAATATTTTTATGCCCTAGCTCATTGCTTCGATAATCCAATTATTATCCAAAATATCCAGCGAAATTCTTGAAAAACTTTCCAAAACAATTACAAATTCAAACTTATTTTAAAATATGATCTTGTTACTTAGTTCCCGCATCTCTAGAGACCAACACTTCTGATGGCAAACACATGATCTACAAACAGACTTAATCTCAAAACAGCGGTAAGTCGCCTCAAAAGTCTCCGGTGGAAACTTAGTATTACTGACTTAAGCCGTCGACTCAATTTGAATTCAACTTCAATACGATTATGATAAATTCAAACTCAAATTGTCTTCGACTTTATCTGACTTTGAAATATCAAAGTGTGACCGGAATCGAATTTGACCATCATTGACTTTGACTGACTGACTTCTGGGATTTGAGTCTTCGTCTATGATATTCGGCTCCATTTTATTCAGTTATTTGTTGATTAATATTCAGATCGAAGTTGAAGCAAAAACGTTGCGACAGTTCTCTTGAAAACTGTAAATGCCAACTTTGTCCAATGTCTCTAAATGTAGCGTCTGCAAAAAATGAAAAATGACTTAAGAATACATGCAATGGGTGTTGGGGAATTCCACATACAATAGATGCTAAAGGTCAACCGTAATACAAATACGTGTATTCGAATGTTAAATAAACTGAAATAGTTGCGCTTCCTGCCATACAGAAGCTATACAGAGACAGACACATATGACTACAGTAAGGGTAATTATAGCTTAAGGTGTACAAAATACTTGTCATTATTTATAAGAGATGTTGATGATGGTTGGGTTACTGAATGGTTGGTGTTCATGTTGATGTTGATGCTGATGTTACATCAAAAGCCTTTGCAGCAACAGAGCAATAACTTGACTTGAGACTTTGTATGGCTCAGCAACAGCTCAACACATTCTCGGTCAACTCAGAAAGTCATTTGTCAAAAAAATGCACGTCCATATGCTGTCAGACACACAGGCGTACAAACACACACATAGATGCAGCCACAAACACCAACACACAAACATTATTTGGTCAACCGCCCAGCAGCAGCTCAGTTGTTGTTTTTAATGTGAAATAATGGACTTTCTTTTGTGTTCATGAAAAGTAATTTCTTATGATGATGGGTGGGATAGGGGAGGCTGCTTAAGCCCACATTTGGCACGCTCGAACACATAATGATGAGTTTAAATACCGTTGTATCTTAACTCCAAAGTTAACTTTGAACTTTGAAGATGTTGTTGTAAGGGTGGTTGTTGTTGTTGGCGTAGTTTTTCTGGTGCTGTTCTGGTTGACCATTAACATTGCTACTTGTGGCCAAATGTTATGGCATTCGGTATTAGCAGTTAGTACTAAGTAGTAGGGTTAAATTATGATGAGTTATTTTTTGGGTTTTCACAGTAGACTGCCGGAGAAAATTGTAAATAAATGGAACGATTTCGTTGTCAGAGAATATGGTTAGAAAATGGACCACACTTAACTCTTGAATGATGATAAATTTAAAACATATTCTTGACACCTATGAAAAGCACATAATTTTAAGCAGAATTTGAAATTAAAACACTTTAATTCTACAATAACACAAAAGTTATATTCGACCTTCAAAACATTTTTGTTCGACGATAACAGTTATTTTATATAGAGTGTCCCAAAATAAAATTTATACGACTCCTAGGAGCGCAAAGAATATGTCAATCAACAGCCTAGTTCTACGGAATCAAGTCACTATGAAGTGATTTTTGGGAGCCGATTGCGCGTTGTGCTTGCGAGAATTTTACAAAAACTCTGATTTCAGAAATCTTGATGAACGTTCTTGGTTTATCCAATGTTGCACCGGTCTCTTTAAACTTTTTATTCCAAATTTTGAAATTTTGGCGTATCATTAAAGCGACGAAAGCCTTAAATAAAATATTCACTGTTTGACCAAGATTATCGGCAGTCGCCGAAATCAGAGTATTTTTAAAACACTCACATGCACAACGCGCGGTCCGCTCCTGAAAAACGTTCTATATTAATTAAATTTCGAAAATCTACGCTACCGATTGACAAACCCATTGCGCCTCTGGGATTCGTTGCGTTGACACAGGAAGCTTAACAAATATAAACTTTCTTTTGGGACATTTTTTATTTGACTTTTATTTTTATAGTTCTTTTTATAAAAAATAGAGCAGCAGCCCAGTTTCTAAGGTAATGACATAACTCACAATGTCCTGCCAACAAATTGTATTGGGTTGTAAGTATGTACGTAAATCCTGCAACTCCTAGGAGGAGCATAGGACCAAAATGAAACGTCTCAATTTGTCACGATCCTTTGCGATGACTTTTATCTCCATCCGCGGGGCTCTCGATTATGGGATTTGCTCATACAATGATCTTTTCTAGTCGTTTCTTGGTCTGTGCCACGCCCCTAAATGGAAAACATCTTAGGTTAGGTTAGGTTAGGTTAGGTTAGGTTAGATTAGATTAGATTAGGTTAGGTTAGGTTAGGTTAGGTTAGGTTAGGTTAGGTTAGGTTAGGTTAGGTTAGGTTAGGTTAGGTTAGGTTAGGTTAGGTTAGGTTAGGTTAGGTTAGGTTAGGTTAGGTTAGGTTAGGTTAGGTTAGGTTAGGTTAGGTTAGGTTAGGTTAGGTTAGGTTAGGTTAGGTTAGGTTAGGTTAGGTTAGGTTAGGTTAGGTTAGGTTAGGTTAGGTTAGGTACGGAGAAAGGTTTTACAATATACGAAATTCGTAAGTAACGCTTTGGAGCACAACAAACTGAATCGATTTTAGTAAATTTTTCTTTAAAACATTTCTTTAGTGCTAGAGAAGAATGTGGCATACATATTTCTTTGAATCTATCGGTAAGACATATTTTCTTTAGGATTAAGTTTGCTAAAATAAAAATTTACACAAGCACAAAATAAAGCTTCCTTTATGTTTCGGTGCATCTCGAAATCTGTGCTCTCCAATTTGTTGTTTTTCTCTCAATTGCAACAATTTTGTTTGACATTAAGTTGTGTATATTGTATTTATAAATAACAGCAAATGCAAGCGAGAGCTCAAAAAAGCTTTTTCTAACGAATAAACTAGGTAGTGGATACTAAAGTGTTTACAAGTTATCAACGACAAGCTACTTGTTATTGCTTAAAAACTTAATTAATTATTTTACAGACTTACTACCGTTGATTTAAAGTCGAAATTACCAACTTTGTGATTATGCCCTTTAGCATATGAACATCTACATAATTTTTGAACAATTGAATATCGTTAAATACGAAATCATGTTCGTGCATCATCATTAATCACGCTATTTAAGGTTTAATTGATATAAAAATTTGACAGGAAACAACAATTACTGACATGGACTTGACATCTCAGATCAGCCTCGTGATCAGAGCGCTGTGAATACCAATCATTGTTCGATTTGCTTATTAACAGCAGTTTCAGCAGCATCGGCAGCAAAAGGGGCAAAAAACAGTTGAAAGATCATCTCAAAACATTTATAAAAAGTTGATGAAGAAAGGAGCTCATCAGTTGCTGCTGCCTGCCGGCTGCTGCTACGAGTAATGTACAGTCTTGCCAAAGTCCAAGGGTTATCGTACGATCTGTACCTGATGCCAACGATCAGTTTTCAATCAATGCAATGACTTTTCAAAAATTTACGAAACTTTTGTGTAGATAAATTACATATTATTAATTTTGAAGATGTGAGGGTATGCAGGAGTTTGTGTCTTTTTAATACAACAAATTTGCTGATCATTCATGCAAAGAAAATGTCATGCTATGGATAAAAACGTGTCCTCTTTTTAGAAAAACTTAAAAAGGAATTGTACACATTTTAATAACTAATGTCTAGTTGAGAATGTGTTAAGTGTCAAACTCAAACTCAGATTTCTAGAAAAAGGAAGACTCCAAAAGTTGAAATTTTATTTGATGTCATATCAAACATATACTCCTAAGAGCTATAGAAAACAAAGAGCTAACATATCCTTAAAGATTAAGAAAATAAAGCCCATAAAAGTTTCCAAGTTGAATCAAACAATGCGACATTAAATGACAAATTCTCAGTGGTAACAAAAGAGCCGACTTGTCTTCAACACTTTAAGTTTTCTGCTGATATTTTGAATTCATTAGCTCCTTTTTCCATTCATATATACATACTTTGTCGGACAATATAAAATCTAATTAACAGAATTTTTTTGGTGTAAACATAAAATCGAGTTTTGAAATGCTGCCGGCATATTCATGTGACCGATCCAACGCCATTGTGTCTGATCTCGAATTGCCTGGGTATGTAACGTAGTACCTACCAGCAGTCAAATGAATCCCACTTTCCGTCTTAAGTGCAATCATTTGTTTACGCCGAGCAACGTCAAAACTCATTTGGTTGCATTTTAAGTTGGGGTTTCTTTATGTTATTGAGTTTTTTGTTGTTGTTGAAAAGATCTTGGATGCTGTTTGTTTTATCTTGTTGGATTTTATTAATTTTCTGTCGATGTAGAAAAGATATGCCTCTGTTTCAGCTTATAATAAATTATAACCTTGTAGAGATTTTCAAAACTGATGTCAATGTTGCAATGCGTTTAATGCCTCATTTTCAAATTGTGGCATTAGCACAACATAATTTTCAAAATTTTGTTATAAGTTATCACTATCAATTTCGACCTGTAGATCTTCACAATTGCAAGCTTTACCTTTATTTTAGCACACACTGATATTATTACTTACTTCAATAGCAGACACTTTAATCTTGCACCGCAATCAAACCAAAACTGAACTGTCCCATTATTCGCGCAAGAATTGAATATAATAGAAAAAAATAGTATTTATTCTTTTTATTGAAACATAAAGTTCATAGAATAAAGTTGCAACACGCACTCTTTTTGTCAAAATTTTCTATAACCATTTTTGCATAAATGTGCCTCAATTTCGTTGGTCCAGCATTTAATCTCATCTTTTAATCAATTTATGCTAGATTTATGCTGTCAGCTATCAATTATTTTATATTTTTGGTTGAAAACAATTTTCCGCTTAAATGGCACCAAATTCAAATAATGCATGATTTATGGGACAACTTTTAGTAGCTGGTATGAGATTATTGATATCTTTGCGTATGATTTTAATACTGTATTACTTAGTCGACATTTCTGATCGTTACTTTTCATCTCAATCTCAAAATTCCTATTCTCGTTCACAGCTATTCTCGCTGTTTCTTTCCACCACATGCAGTTTGGTTTGTGCAGTTGCTTCAATTGGACACAGGGTGCACCTAAGTTTATCTACTATACATAAATAGTTTATATACAAGATCTGCCACGCCACATCCGATTTCGCTGAAGACGCTCCGTTACGGACTTTTTGGCCATTCGAAAGAGAAAAAAAATAACCTTTCATATGAAAGAGAATGAAAAATGGTTTTTTGAAAATTGAAGGAAAAGTACCGACTACAAAATGGGCCATAACTAGAACACTTCTTAACACACTTTCATGTTTAAACTAATTTTTAAATGGTATTTAATGACGCTATACGCATAAAGTA
This sequence comes from Calliopum simillimum, assembly GCA_951812925.1. Classification (NCBI taxonomy): domain Eukaryota; kingdom Metazoa; phylum Arthropoda; class Insecta; order Diptera; family Lauxaniidae; genus Calliopum; species Calliopum simillimum. The sequence continues at coordinate 99,116,114 of OX638371.1, forward strand.
AATCTCTTCGCGTTTGGTAAAACGTACAAAATCATCTACGTTTTTAATACACAGTAAAAATTTTAGTTTAATTTTAAAACCAAAGAGTATTTTTATAGAACAATGCCAAAAAAAGTATTAATTTTAAACTATTTTGGAATAAATTTCATACGTTTTTCGAATAAATTAAAATTTTTTTTTGAAAAAAATCAGAATTTAGTACTAAAAAAGTTTAAAATCAATACTAAAGGGAATCAAAAGTAAGAAAAGTAAACTTTAATTTTTTAATGTACACTAATTGATAAAAAACACTATGTTATTTATTTTTTACCATCTAATAATATTTCTAGAAAAGAAGAAAAACCACCTTTAATATGAATCCAAAATTAAGATGTTACTTGGCATGAGATGGCTGTATATAAAAATGAGTTTCTGTTTACTTGTTTGTTTGTATACTTGTTCCTTACGGTCTCTTAAGCCAAACCACTAATCTTAATGAAATTTTCAGTTAATTATTATCGGATAAAAATAGGTCTTAGGATAGAAAAGTGGGGAGTACCTCGCTCTCCACGTAATTAATTCATTGTGTCTCTGAAACTATTCATGGTAAATATATTAAATTTGGTAAATTTGTAAAGAGCGCCGGAGCAAACAATGTTTAATGAAAAAGTAGGCGGTATCACGCCCCAAAAATTTTTATTCCATATATCTCTGAAACTATTCATCGAAGATGGATGATATTTAAATTATGTGTACAGAGCACCGTTACAAATAATGCTCATTGAAACAGTGGGTAGTGCCACGCCCCTCATTCAAGAAAAAGTGATGCTAGGAACGTCGGGATTCGCGGTTTTCTTACAAATTTTGCATTTTGTTATTTTACTTTTTTTCGGGAAAATGTTCATCAAAAGCAAAAATTACATAAAAAAGATCAAAGTTCCACATTTCATATATTATTGTGAAAAAATCCAAATCTGTAGGTTATTGCGATGACTATGTCACTCCCAAGATTTTTCGTACTTGGTGCTATTTTGATTATTGTTCTTGCTGTATTTGTTGTTGTTGTTCTTGATTCTTATAAATATTCATTTTTTTAATGTAACCAGAAAAGAAGGGAGCATAAAATTACCAAATGTTATTAATGATTTCTCAAAAGGGACAACACATGCATGCATGTTCTCCCCATCAGAACTATGTGTGTATATAGGAAGGATGCTGTATTGCAATCAGTGGCGGTGGCGGCAGCTCTGGGCTTCTTTTTGATATGCAGACAAACGGACGACAAAAAGCGGTACTGAACGCACAGACAACCAACAAGTGATGATGATGAGATACTATCCGTACATATGTAAAAGAGCCAGGTTTCTACAAGGTAGATATGTAGCTGAAAAAAAAAACCATGTTATCGAAATGGATTGGTGAACATAAAGAAAGATGCCGCCCTAAGAAAGTAAAATCATGTAGTTTTTTCCCATTTTTTGTTTTGGACACAATCACTAATTTGTATTGGATTTTCTGGAGCTTGTCAATTTTATCTAAATTTTGATTTTAACTTGAAATAAATCAATTCATTTGGATAGATGCAACCTGAAAATGTTAGATAAAGATCAAGCAATCAGTTATATTAGGAGAAAAACAAATGTGATAATTATAAATGTTTGAATTTGAAACAGAAGTGATCTTATAATGTCTAATTTTGTTAGGCAGCATATTAGTAGCTTTGGAAATTTTAATATTCTGAAGCTTAGTTGATTGTATGTATTTAAGCCTCAAAATTATAATGCTAATTTTTAATGTTGAATTTTTTTATCACTTTTTTGGAATATTTCTGAACAAATCAAAATCACAAAACAGTTTCAATTTCTTTTAAAACACTTTATTTAAATCTTAACTTAATATATCTTATGACATACTCTGTTATTAATGTTCATTTCACTGGTCTTATGTTTGTATTCAACACTTCAACCGTATTGCACTGCAATCAAAACTATACTGAAATACATAACTGCTGATTTGAATGCCTGGAACTTTGAAGAAAAGTTTTGAAGCTCTACCTTCTCGATGTTCCTGAACGTTGTTTTCAGATGTAAGTAGCTAGTTGGGATTGCATTTTCAAATGTTCTCCCTACTTCTTTTCAATACATGCTACATACATGGTTTGTGTATACGCTACGATTTGGCATAGGGTGCACTAAAGTTTATTTTTGCTATAATTTTTGGATAAACTTCTACCTGAAAATAAATTGCATGCTTTAGGTTTAATTCTATTAAGATCTAAGTGCATTTAGCACGATTTAGATCATTAATATTATTTCTTCTGATTTTGGTTTCTTCATCTTCTGACTTACCTACATAATTTCATCTCAGACAAACCATTCAGCCTGTACTCCAATAATGATGAGGGCGAATTTTTTCTCCTTGTTCCACGCGTAGTTAAACATGCAAAAAGTTTTACTTAGAAAATGTAATGATAAAAATAAAAAAAAGCATAAAACGAAGAAAAATTAAGAGCTTTTAAGTTTAGTCTTGCGTTAAATAAACGTAAATAAAGTCGAATAATGAACATTTTTCAGTGTTTTCAGGGTCGCTGCGCTGTGTTGTCACACCACAAATAAAACAACAAAATTAGCACTCATCATATGCCTCGGTGACTTTTATGTCGCGCAAAAGGTGGTAATAATCGAATATCATTAGGTGGATATTTTTAAACTTTTTATGAGAAAAATTGTTGCAGGGAAGTTTTTTTTTTTTTTTTATTTGAATATGGGGAAATGGAGAAAAATGAATTAAATTCATGGCACTAACCCGAAAAAAAAAAAAATGTTGCAAAGACATTGAATTTTAGTGATGAGTAAACCAAGACCAACCAAAACTGCTATGGATATTGAGTCTTGGTCATGGTTTTGATATTCAGTCTGGGTCGTGGACATTAAGTCTTGGAAAGTTACTGAAGATTGTTGAGTATTCAAAATCCCACACCTTATTTTTGCAAAGCAGTTGGGTTTATAGATGTCAAATTTTGAATTGAGAGATGATATTATGCACATTAGACCGTACCGTTAGAAAAGTCAGAAGATCGGATTGTAAATGCCAAAGATCTGACGATAAATGCACTACCCCTATGGTCAGTGAAAAAAAATTTTCGAAATTGCCTTGCAAAAATGCTTTGGATTCGATGGTCTACGGTGGACTTTTAGCACATATTTTTTTTGGGTTATACATTTTGTAAAAAGATGTCATTTTAGAATACAATACTTGCAAGACCATAAAGCTAAATTTTTGACACACAAGCTAGATCCCTACTGCCAAGCTTAGGTATTTTAAAATATTCTGTTCGTCGAAGAAGTACTTCTCTATAAGCCTGTTTTTTCTGTTCATCAGGATTTGGTATTTACAAAAGAAATGCGCAGTTTCTTTGGATAAGTAAACTTTCAAACCGATAACTCTGTGATAACTTCATGAGTTCTGTTTATAAGTTCCTCAGATCTGGACTTATTAAATGAGGACTAGGTTATCCGAGTAAACGTATATGAAAAGAGAGAATTTCTTTGCCTCGTTTTAGAAAAGTAAGCAAGGTAGGTCTCTGGGAAGTCTTCAGAGGGGCATAAACTGATAGCCTGAAATGAAATAAAATGGAGATACATCCAGAGAACTTAAAAGATGTAGAAAAAAGCATTCAACTTTGTATATATCATGTTCTGATTATGCAGGTGATTATCAAAAATATCCAAAAAAACATCCAATTGATTATACAACGTCTAAAGGGTCGAAGTTCGTACTTGGTTCTTGGTGAAATCGTGAAACGCCTTTTTTGTTTGTTCACACAGTTCATTATCTGCGGAAAGAAGGTTTTCATGACTGAATAATTTTTATTTCCCATTTAATCTTTGTAGGTTCAAACTTACTCAGATATCATACCATGGGAATATCTGAATTTCTAGGTGACGAAGTAAGTAACAACGAAAATGATTTGAAATTCGTACTGGTATTTCTTTCTGAGGCACAGAATAATTAAAAACCTTAAAGAATTTGTAAGGTGTCCAGGACAATCATGCTCTAATGAGACCGAACCAAAATCTCAAGCTAATATACCAATATTTCTGTAGCAAAAACGATAAACAGGTTTGAGCTCAATTTACTAATAGTTCAGGGTCAAATTATTCTTTCCTTTTAGGAAATTGTTTAGATCTAAATAAGCATAAAAAACGCTCAAAGACGAAAGTGTATTTTAGACAGAACTAATGCAAAATTGAGCCCGAACTTATTATGTTGAAATGTTTCACAGATGGCCAAAAATATCTCAAGTAAGCCACCTTACAATTTAAACGTAAAAATGCTTTAAAGACAAATGATTTTTTGTAGCAAAGTTTTTCGAAAAAAATTTTTTTAAAGAAATTAAAATGAAAATAAAAATTTAAGCAACTTCTCCGCCTCTGAGAAAATTATTCATAAAAAATTGGTCAAAAAAAAAAAAAAAAAAAAAAAAATGCGGGCCAAAAAATTCCAAAAAAAACCTCACTTTCTTTAGACGATTCTAAGCAATTTATGCCTTATTATGTACTTTTTTCGTTAGATACCTTGTTATTCTCTACTACTGAAAAAAAAAATTCCACGGCACACTTTATTGTTAATAACTTTTAAACCAATATCGATAATCTAAAACTTTTTTCTGGGGTACCTATAGTCCTTAGACATGTGGAGAGTGCCCAAATATTTTTTAGAATTTTTTTTTTATTTATTTTAAATAGGGATTTTCAATAACAAATGAAATTCTTAGGTGGCTCACTTGAGAAATTTTTGGCCATATAGATTGATATTCCAAAAATCACTTCGACGGATGGCAATTGCTTCTTATAAGTCTAGATATTCCACACAATTGCACCTAACGAAATCATGCGGCATGGAAATGTGGTGGCAAAAACCGGCGGAATCCAGCAAATGGATGGAATTGCAAAAGTCTTAGGAATACGATATTATGGTTCTAACCGGAAAGCTTCAAACTAACTGTTTGGTAATTTAAGAATAATACCTATAGATTTGATTTTTCCTAAGAAACATAAAACAAAGATAACAATTTGCAATGTACACATTCATCTTTGCTGAACTCAAAAACACCATGTTAATTAAAAAAAAACCCACTAAAGTGCTGAGCGCATATACAACAACAGTTCCACCAATAAACATCGCTGCCCCAAAGTTGAAATGCCACCGAAAATATATAGCATTGTTCGATTGCAATCAGTAGAACATTAAATAAAATGTAAATTTAATGCACAATGCGCATCATTGAATGCGCCATTACTTAGAGGGCGCTGCTGATGCATAGAAACAGAAGCCAGAGTCTGAACTCTCTGACTAAACACAAAAATCGATTCAAAAACCAAAAATACAATAAAAACAACGATCAATTTGATCAAGATAAGGACAATGTGCAAGGAAAGAATACGTAAGACGGAATATCGAAGTTCCTCCCCTTTGGAGAGCCAGCAAAAAACCAGCAGCAGCAACATACACGTGTGTGGCAACATGCAATCGATCCAACCAAATTCAGAGTCAGTTAATAAACGAAACGTTCGTCACTTCCTGTGGGCCAGCAGCAACGAAAAAATGACAACAAAAAAACAATGCAACTAAAGCGCCATGTTGGTAATGCGGTCAGGTATAAAAACAACAACAACAATATAATAAGTAATAGCAACAACAGCAACGGGACGAAAGCAAAAAAGTAGGAATCCTTTTGTGCTCCTTTGTTATGTGGAGGATTGTCATTTAGCCGATTGTTATCGTTGTTTAAATTGCGCACGTCAACTACAACTGTCATCGTCATTATGTTTGGGGCTTGGCGGTGGCGCACACAAACTTTGCGCCATACAGTGTGATGAAATCGTGCAGAGTTCACATGCTTGGTGGTCGAAGCAAAATCCTATGAATTTTTTCAGATTTGCCTCACTGTACATCATCACATTGCTGCAAAATTAGACGACAACAATGGCTGCCGTACTACGCCAGTGTAAAAATTGCAGATTGAAAGTTGAAACAAAAAAAGGAATGCATTTTTTAAAACGCGTTTTCGTTTTATTCGGTAACAATTTTTATAAAAATCATATAAAAAATGCACATAAAACAATGGCAGCAACAGCACAATAAATAAATTCTGCTGTGTTGTTGCGGTAGAGGGCGCCAGTAACTAAAATTGCAGTTGTTGTTTGTGTCGCGTTGTTGCACACAAACTTGTCAATCAATTGCTGCGCCATTGTTTGGTCCGATGACATGATGGCGCGACACTTTTTTTCTTCTTTTTCTTCTGCAACTCTATACTTCTGTGGTTGCACATTTGTGGCGGCCATTATTAAAAAATGGCATTTTTTCCGCAAAATTTTTATTGTTTTTTTCTTGTTTTAGCAGTTGGTGCTCATTTTTCTTGGAACATGTTTTCGCGTTGGCAATAGCATTGGTTAAGTTGGTTAGTAAAAAAATTGTTTTTGAGGTCCTTAAACACAAAGTGAGAATTTTGCATTTATTAATTGGCTTCGAATCACATTATTCCATTTGAAAAAAATTAAATTCATTTTTGTTATTGTTAGGTGCGAAGTGTAAGGGACAATCGGAATTTCTACTACCTATACATGGTGTAAACTCTAAGGTTACAAAGCTTCTAGTATGTGATTAAGAAGCCAAGACTAACAAAAAATTGTATCGAAGGGGCTAAAATTCACCCCTAAGGAATTATAGGGAAAAACCAATTTTTTGACTTGTTTTACAAAAAAAAAAAAAAAATGTTTTTGCTTCATTCTAGCGTTTTAGAAAAAATCTTCTATAAAAAAATTTTAGTCAGTTGTATGAAATTTCTAAGGGTGGGGTTTGCTTATGAGGTTTGAAGCGGTTTGCAAAGTTCTGGGTCTTTAACCCTTTCATGCCCGAATTAATTTGTGGGGACTTAACATTTTTTTGAGGCTATACATTTACAAATATGGACCTAATGAACAAATAGAGTAATTGAGGGTAATGTGGACTATGCGGGTAATGTGGTGCACCCTTTTATTTCTCATATTAAAGACTGCACAACAATTCTGGTTATTTGTGCACAATAAAAAGCGAAAAACATATTCTTTACGCTCTTTGGCTTTTCTATAATGCTAATTATTCGTGTGAAATTCTTAGCATATGCTGTGAGGTCAAGTTGACTTATTTGTAGTACTTGGTGAATAACTAAGTTACTTCCTCAGAACTCAGTTTTCTAAAATTCAAATAACTCTAATGCAATTGTGGATCTATTACTCAACGAAAAAATGCATTAGCAAGTCTGATTTTACATTTCTTTTATATAATCAATGATTATTTCAAAAACATGATGTATTCGGGTAATGTGGACTACCCCATATTATATACCGTATATACACTTTGACTACTATTACACCTTAAAAAGCTAATTGCATGTGTAGGATACCCGAGTTTGAGTAATGTGGAGTACTATTTTACGTATGATTCGATAACCCTTCTTACTAATTCATATTATTTAATAAGAATATAAAGCTATTTCATAGCAAATATAATCTTAAAAATTACTACTCGACTTTTAGTCAACAGAATTTGCGAATAACGGTACTTCTTTAGGAAATGGGCTGGGTGAGCCACATTACCCGACACTTTTCTTTTTCAGCTATTTTTAGGTACTTTCAATTTAACTGGCCTCACGCTTGAAAATGTTAATATTTTAGTACATAAATTACCAAATAGTTAAAACAATAGAATAACTAATATAAATAAATTGACCAAGCTTACCTACTACCATTACTTTGGTAGAAATTGGAAAAAAAGAAAAAGGTAACCACATTACCCTAAATTACTCTAGTATTAATTTCAAAGTCCTGCATATCCTAGGCAACATTGGGCATTGCTGGTAAATTTTGTAAAATAAAATTAATAATCAATACAATTTTTATATTGAATTTGAATAAACATTTTTTTTAGAATTTGATACCCATTTTCTCCAATATATAGTCTGCTGAAGTCTCAATGGGTTTGCAGGGTCCATAGAGCCAAATTATAATAGAAGTTGGAGGGGTCTTCGCTGGAGCAAGTGACAAATTTGCTATCTTATGTGTAGGTGCTGTTCTATTTGAAGTGTTGCAGTAGTTCATCAGCTATATCTAACTGAAAGTTCCTGTTTTATCATATTTTATATCTCTGTCGTAGAATAGCTATCGACTTCTGCCTCATTTATGCTCCATCCCAAACTCTGAATAACACCTAAATGAGATCCGAAGACGAAACAGCGAAATTTACAGCACTTGAGTGGCATCCACAAGGCAGCTTAGGTAGTGGTAAGTCAAAAGTCACCTGGAAAAGGTCTTTGGAGAAGGAACTTTAACGGAAGTGTCTTGGAAAGAAATAAAAGTCATTGAATATTGGCCTTATACTCAAGTATGAGTTAGAGATAAATTACAAGCAATACATTTATGCACCGGGATACTATGCGCAGATACCATTTCTTGGAACGATGATTAATCGCATATAATTAGTTCCAGCAACATATTGGAAAGATCAACACCTCGCATGTGCTCATTGAACCTATCAATAGGTGGACGAGGATTACCCAAAAGCTTTATAGTGTGATCCTCGTCCTTTTATTCTACATAACTCCTTTTCTTGACATAGAAGACAGTTTCCTATACAGTTATTACGAGTTGTTTCTACTCTTAACCCAATCGAAGCGATGGTTCCATATGGACCCATTTGGAATGTTTTGGAAGTGGTAATGCCGAATCCTACAAATGTTATTCACAATTGATGCTATGTCGCTTTTCTGCTAGGGAATACTTCCCGCTATCTTTCTTTGCTTTGATTTTTTCAGTTGATTTACAGTTGTTGCTGAGCGAGCACGCCAAAAGTGATCAAAATTTGTTTTTCAGAATAAGGTGAAAAAAATTAATGGTCACAGGTTGTGAGTGCATTTCTATAATATTTTTAAAATCTTTATAGGAACAAAGTGTATATATTACGAAAATAGAAGAAATAAGCTACAAAACAATATATTTTAGTTGTGAAAATTTTTGTGTCTTGTAAGCGGATTTTTGTGTTAAGAAAAAAGTGGGTCCATATGGGACCATCGCTGCGACACACTACAAAATCACAAAATAATTTCTTCTTATATTTTCATGGATTTTGAATGGTTTTCGAACTTCTTGTTTATATATTTGTTTGTTTTAAATATCTGTGGAATTGTTTGTAAATGATTCGGAATTTTTTTTTTTTTTTGTTAGTATAAAATTACATGAAGTACAGGACTATTTACAGTCATTGTTGAATGATGAATAAGAAGAAGAAGTTGCAGCCGTATATATACAGCCACCAGATGTAAATTACGATTTTGCAGAAGACGATGCACATGAAGATGAAGGAGGCGTCATTACCGACTTGCATCATAATCAGTTGCATCAGTTGGTTGAAGTCGAATTCGTTTGGGGCCCACATGATGATTTTACTGAGATAGAAACGGAGGATATGGAAGTTGATCAGGATAATGATGCAAATGACATAAGACCTTCGACATCTTTTCATGTTTGACCCATTCCTCCTGTTCCACGGCGATACATTACAGTCCATTCCTTTGGCTGACCACCATGATGCAGATGATCACCATCCATGCAAAGGCACCAAATACCAATGCAAGCTAGACTCATGCAAAAGTCGTTCACTCGAAAAATGCAACGTGGCCCTTGGCATTTGGCCATGCTTCAAAGATAACTATATTATTCACATTATCTGAGTTTTCTGACTGCATTTTTCAAAAAATTTTTTTGATATATATAAAATATGAGAGTCCCTCTTTCAGTTATAATCAGGCATGTTCTGAAATCCGATTCATTTCGGAATCGGAAAGAAAGCAATCTTTAAGAGCACCGCATTTCGATAATTAGCACAAAATCGGATTTATGTTTCGGTAAATCAGATAGGAACCATAAGCAAACTTTATTTGTTGGAATATAAATCCGATTCCATCTTATTTGTCGCAATACAGAGCTCTTGAAGATTACTTTCATTCCGATTCCGAAGTAAATCGGATTTCAGAACTTGCCTGGATAAGTTTTTGTCATAAAATAACAAAAATTAACAAATTTTTCTACAAAAACATAAAATATTTATCGATTTCCATACATTTTCGTATTTTATGTGAAATTTTTTTTTTCAGTATTTGGTAGTGCGTCGAAGCGGTGGTACCATATGGACCCACTTCATAATAGAGAAGGTTTTAGGGTGGCCCAAAAAAACTTTATTTTCATGTTCACGAGCTCAAAATTATATAATCTGTGAATTTTCATTACGAAATTCGAAAAATTAGGTGTCCGCCTCGAATGGGTTAAGTAGGACTGTGCACACGGAGGTTTTGGAGGTTGAACCCCCCAGGAAGAATTCAACCCATATATAACGGCACAAATTTAGTGTTCAGTATAGTTCTCTTTCGTTTTTTTATAACAATTATAGAAAAAGATTTAAAATTTTAATTTTTGGAAATGTTGGAGGTCGAATGTAAGACAATGCCTGAATATATTCCTAATCAAAATGATTCATATGGTTCCTCTCCAACTTACAGACAGAATTCATATAAAATTCCTGAAGCACCAACTCATTTTAAATTTTCCAAATTTGATTTTATCAAAAATCTCATTTTCTATTTTTGTTCAATTTCATTTTCCATGTCCTTGTGAATACCCTCTCCAGAAAATTCACTTCAATATTATCATATCTGTCATCGGGTTGTTGTGGGTTTTTTCAATATTATTCTGAAAATAAACTATATTTTGCTTTTTACTGGTCCAATCTCCATCAGAGGAGTTTTCCCAATCAAACTTGCATAATTTTATGATTTTGAGCCATGGAAAGTATCCCTGATGCAAAAGATAAAATTATTGGAAATATATCCATTAGTGCCCAATGTTGACCATAGGCAACATTGACTTTAGAAAATTACTGAGGAACAACTAAGGACTTTTTTGTGTAATGATTTTACAATATTTTTCTGATTCTTTTACATGTTTTTAGTTATTTCATGTCCTTTTTGATCCAAATTTACGTATATATTGATTTTTGATTATATGAAATATACATCCACTTTTTGCATAATTTTTTTCACACGTATGGACATAGCAAAGAGCATATGTAATTCAAATGATAAGTATTAATGCTTATGAAGGTAAATCTGTTAATAAGAGAGCAACATATATCAAACTTTTGAACAAAATTGGTAATTGGTGAAAAAATTTGAAAATAACAGAGTTTTTAGCGTAAATATACAATGTTGCCAATAGGCAACAGTGTGCATGAAAGGGTTAAAGTTAAAATTTTGTCAAGCGAAACGTAAACAAAACAAAAAAATACAAGTCAGTGCTTTACTTTTTGTCTTTTTCTTTCATCTCATTTTCAGATCTGTGTGACCTCGTATTTTGTTGTTGTTAATAGTATTACAATTTTTTTTTTATATAATTTTACCTTGCTAAAAGGTAAAATATTAAAATTAATTTAAATTTGTGCAAATCTACATACAAATACCTTTCTAATGGTAAATAATACAAAGTCCTACTTCTTTTTTAACACAGTAAGAAAAGGATACAAGTTTTAATATAAAGATTAAATTTGCAAAGCATAAAGATTCTTTTAGTTAAGTATTTTTTCTGACCTTGAATAAAAAATTGGTACAGCAAATGTTCGACCGAATTAGTGGAAATTCAACAAGGATTAAAAAAAACTATTTATGGTGTTACTTTTGGACTGGCCAAACATAAAATACCCTACACTGCAGTTATTTCAAAACGGGAAATGCCACGACTCTTTGCCCGAATTCACATAGGTTTTACTTTGATTTTGCACTTACTGTTCTCAGTATCTAAGTGAAATTTAGTTGGATTATCTCAAAAAACGCTTTCAGTATAGCATTTTGAAGCTTTTGCTTATATCGGAAGTGCCACGCCATCCTCTCCGAGTTAACATAGATCTTGCGTAGACCTTGCGTTCTGAGTGTTTGAGGAAAATTTAGTTGGATTATCTCGAAAAACGCTTTCAATATAGCATTTTGAAACTTTTGCTTGTATAGAAGGTGCCACGCCCTCTAATATGAATTTTCCTAGTTTTTGCTCAAGGTTTGCAATTAATATTCTTAGTGTTTGAGTGAAATTTGGTTGGATTATCTCAAAAAATATTTTCAGAATAGCATTTTGAAACTTTTTCATATATGGGAGTTGCTACGCCCTCTAGTCTTTCTTCGTCTGGTTTTGCTCAGAGCTTGTTCTTATTATTTCTAGTATTTATGTGCATTTGGCTTCCGTTGGTGCGAATAATACTCTTATTATTGCGTTTTGAACGTATTTCTTATATGGGCGGTAGGCGTGGTCGTTGACTGATTTTCCTCATTTTCAATCTCTCGATAAAGCCACTGTACCAAATTTCTTCGGGTTATCTTGGTTAGTTTTCCCGTAAAAAATATTTCCACAGACAGACAGCCATCCAGCCAGCCAGTCAGACAGACGGACATGGCTATATTGACTCAGGACGCGACGCTGATCAAAAATATATGCACTTTTCTGTACCTGCCACGCCTCCTTCTCTGCGTTACAAACGGATGGACATCAGGAAGGAAGGATGGAATATACCCTGAGTGTAGGGTATAAAAAATTATGAAAAGTTATATTAACGGGACCCTTTTCAAACTCTAAAAATGGAACAAAAAATTCAAATTAAAAGTTTCAGAATTTTGCAAAATTATTATTAGACCTACAAACCAAATCTGCGTTGGAAAGTTTATAAAATTTTCAAAAAGTTTTTAATGGACAAGCTTCTTCTAAAACGTAAGGGGGAAGCAAGAACAATTTTTTTGTAAAACAAGTCAGAAAACAGGCTTTTTCCCCTATGTGTCTCGTAATATCGACCCCTGCGGTACACCTCATTAGACTCTGTATTGTTTCACGCCTTCATCGATGTCGTGAAGAAGCAAGCACCCTTTCTTCAAAATAACTTTCAATTATTCGAAGTAGATATTTTGGTGTTTATATATATATCTGTAAGTGCTCTTAGATTTTCAGGCCAGCTTGCTGAGTAAAAGGCATTCCCGACGTCAAGTATTACTCTTGCGCAGAACTTTTTGTCTTCACCTTTTTCCGCCTGTTGCAATTTTCATTACTGCTTGAAAACTGCATTTGGCATTAGATAAGAGCTCTGGGCGTTTAAGGGCCTTCAATAATCGGTTAACGATGATTCTTTCTAACACTTTACCCAGCAATGTGAGCATTCACAGATGGCAGTACAAAGATGGCTGTTCAGATTGTTTACGATGCTTTAGCAAAAGGGCTACTTTTTGCTGCAGGCAGGAAAAACGCTTTGAAATAAGCGCGCGGTGAACATTCTAGCGAATATTCTAGGATTGGTTTGGGATACCATCTTGATCTGGGGTTTTGTTGTCCCCAATTTTCTTCAAAGTAAGCAAAGCTTCTTCTGTTGTCGCTTCAGTGATGTCTTCTATTTCAGTGGGAGGGTAAAAGTAAGCTGGTCGCTCTCCTTGTGAAGGAAAAAGTACAGCGACCACTCTATGCACGATAGCTGGATCCATAGGTTGTGGTACTCTAGGTCATCTTAAAAATTCTATAACCACTTCAACCTCCGTACCTAAATATGTAGATCAAATTAACACACTAAGAAAATTTGTGGAACAATCTAGCGAGTGAGGCATGATACTTCAAAGTCCTTTCATAGAGCACAAGACAACAAATGTAGGTGGAACGGACGCATTCTCTGGAAGCCGCTAAATTTAGCAAATGCGTGATATCTACAAGGCTTTAGAAACATGCTAGAGTAAAAAATACATAAATTGGGAAAGTCCTAAAGACGATTCATCTCCTATTCACTGCTCAACCAAGGGATTACAGGATAATGTACATCATTTCATGTAACACAGAAACTTTGTTGTAACAAAATAACCGCCCTCGAAAAACCACTTGATTTTACGAGCAACGGTATTAAAATACAAACGAACAACACAACACGCGCACATCCTTAACATAAAAAAGGAAACTTCACATTTTATGTTCAGCGTCCTAATGAATTTTGGTCATTTAATAACTTCATAAACATTGAGTTACTTTAGGCGGCAAATTAATGGTACGATGATGCGGTACGTTCTTATACATATCCTTGCGGCCGGCCGAACAACAAAACATAAAATCCAAGGCACTGCCGCCAACCTCTGCTTTTTCAGTGAAAGACCAAACCAACTGATTTTGTATGCAACTAAGGTCTCATGTATACGACAAACGGACGTGTTCAATCAAATAGTCATGTTTGAATGGATATGCGGCCAAAGTCCGAAATTTTCGGGAACGTAACACAAAGCCAAAGATTTTGCTTTTGCAGGATTTTGGTTAAAAAAATTTATGAAGGGTAAACAATTGAACATAAAGCATATTTTTATGACTTTGATTAGTTTTTATTACAAAAGTGAGTCAAGTGAGAGGAAAAAAAAAGGAATAAAATCCTGCGTAGCAGCGGCAAACACTTGTTGTTTTGGGGCTTTTTATGTTCCAACAAAATGCGAGCGAGTGTTGAAATATGAAGTGTTAAATACGCACGCCGCTGCTGCAACATTTATAGAATATTAATGAGATGTTGCCCTTAAAATATATGTATTGGGAGAGATGTGTGTGGATGTGTGGAAAAACTATAAAAGATTTTTTTTAAAATAACAGATACGACATTTCACCTTTTCAACAGACATTCATCATTCTGCGAGATAGGCAATATTACATTTGAACGCCAGTAATATGTCAATTTGACAAATATGGCTGCCACTTGACAGTTCAGTTTTTGTTTTTTGTGGCGATGACAAAAGAGAACGTCGTGATACATTCCGTTGACACCAATTTTATTTATATGTTAATTTTAAAAGACACCACTCGTATTTTTATGACAATTTCATCGAATTGCCGACGCCGCCGCCGCTTACTGAAAGTGACATTAATCAAACTCAGGCAACGCGTCACACGCATGCCACTTTGACATTTGGTGAACGCGCTGTCAAAACATACTTGACATTTGTTGCTTGACTTGACTAAAGTCACAGTGAAAGCCGCAAGGTGCGTGAGTTCCTTTTACACTTGCGGTTGTACTTCATTCCATTTTCTAAATTAATTATTTATGTCAGCGGAAAAACAATGAAAAATGAATGTGTAGAAAATTAATTTCGCTTTTAATAGAATGTTTTGAAATACATACACCAATGTTTACAATTACAGACAAAGAATTTAGTTGTCAAACTATGAGTTATAGCATTCCCAGTACATAAAAGTAAGCGGAAGTAAACCTTTTAGAAGAACTTTTGTTTTATATGTATGAATCCTTCGGAGGAAAGTAGGAACTAAGAATAAACTAAAACGTTTAAAAGAAGGTCTTCCATGGAAGTAAAAAATTATTATTATGATGTCAACCATCGATATGGTAATCGGAATGCCATACTGAACAAAGTGGCAGAACTTAGAATTGCATGATTGAACCGGATTTGTTGTTAAGAAGCTCCACTAAAGTTGCATTCTGAACAGAGAAGAAGCAGTGCTCAAAGAATATTCTTTGAAAGAACCGAAAAAAGGGAAACCAATAGTGGTGCCTATTTAAAGATTGAAACCTGAGGCGATATAGCGTTGACACTGATCGCTGGGACAGAGAACATAATAGACACAGCCTACAGGCCCAAGAAGAGCATACTACTGCCCTCCCATTGAAATAGAAGCAATCACTGAAGTGACTACAGAATAAGTTTTGCTTACTTTGAAGAAAATAAGGGACAACAAAGCACCAGATCTAGATGGTATCCCTAATGTAGCTGGAAAAGCAGTCATCCAATCCGAGCTAATCCTAGAATATTTGGTAGGATGTTCACTGCGTGCCTAGATGAAGACATTTTTCTCGCCTTCTGGAAACGGCAGAGGCTTTTACTAAAGCCTAGTAAGCAACCATCTTCGTATCGGGCACTGTGTATGCTCGACTCGTTGGTAAAATTGTAAGAAGTAATCATCGTTAATCGATTACAGGAGACCCTTAAAAGTCTGGAGGGCTTAATAAATGCCCAAATCGGTTTCCGAAGTAGCAAATCGACTGTTGATGCCATACAAGCTGTAATGAAAGTCGCATGTCAAGCAACGTGCGGAAAAAGTTCAGGACAAAAAGTACTGCGAAGTAGTAACATTCGACGTCAGGAATGCCTTTAACTCAGCTAGCTGGCCTCAATTTATAAGGGCATTTAAAGATATAGGAACACTTACATAAATATCTACTTCGAATAATTCAAAGTTATTTTGAAGATAGGATGCTACTCTACGGTACCGTGAAGGCGTGAAACAATACATTGATGGCATATTGCGCTAGTGGTGCTTAATAAAACTTCAGAAAGTCTACAGGTGCATATCAGAGTAAGCAATTAGGAGGTTATCTCTCTGCCATACAAAAAGTACCGCGACTTACTGATTGACACCAGAATATCCTTTAAAGAACACCTTGCTGCTGTTGGTGAAAAAGCAGCAGAAGTAAAAAGAGTTTAATCGCGTATCATAGCAAATTTGGGTGAACCACATGCAAGTAGGTGGAAGCTTCTGGCTAGGGTAACAAGATCCATCATCATATATCTGTCGGTAATCCGATCTATATACTGTCCAAGCGCACTTCGAGTGGCGAGTGCTTTCCGCACAGTGTCAGACAATGCTACCGGAGTGATTGTAGGAATGGAGCCAATAGATATTCTTGAAGGAGTACTGTACCGTACATAAATAGTAGGCACAAATTCATCCAAGGTGAAGGAGAGAATGCACAGCATTCAAGAGCGAAGCAGCAAAGATGGGATATATCAGAGAAGGGCAGATGGATACTTTCTCTTAATCCAAATAATTTTTACCTAACAAAGCTGCTCAGTGGACATGGATGTTTTAAAAAATATCTCCTTCGATTTAAACATGAAAAAGACCCTTTATGCCCTGAATGCCGAGGCGAAGTTGAAGATGTCCAACACTTTTTGTTGAACTGCCTACGTTTCAAAGAAATGCAAGAGCGCTTTGCTTAGCCCATCATAGCGTAAAACCTTGATTTATGAAAGAACTCCGATTTATTGAACGCAGAAGAGCTGCAGACATCTTCAAGCTGAAAGTACTAGCGATCCCGCTACATCGAGAACAGGTACGGACTATACCGACCGACTGACAGATAATTGAGCTTTAATGCTTTAGATGGCTTTCTGACGTAATACTTGACGGTAGTTCCACGAGGAGCAACCCATTCTTATGAGAGGAGTTTTTAAGTTTAAGTCTCGCACGCAGACTTTAGATGCTTTTACTCCTCTTTGAAAAAAAAACTCCAAACTGAAAGCACCAGCATTCCGCTTCATCAAGGACAGGCACTGATTAGTTCGACCAACTGACTGAAAATTGAGTGCTCTAGACGGCCTCTTGACGTAATACATGCGGAAACGGATCTAAACGGACAACTTGGCGGCACTAACTAAACGAACGATACTTTACCGAAAGAAACATGACGAAAAGACTTTTGAAAAAGCGAACGGACTAGAGTTGATTTAGTTGTTGTTGAAGAGTCGAAATAGCAAGACAGTTATCTGCGGACAAGAAAAGAAGTGATGTATAGAAATAAAATTAAAGAACATTGTAAAAGAAATTGAATTGAAAGGTAAAGTAAAACTTAAATAGAAAGAACTAAAATAATAAAAACTATTGTAAAATATGATAAAAACTAACAACTAAAAGAACATACATAGTTCCAGGAGGAGCACTTCCTCCGGACAAGAGGAGTTTTTTAGCAGGTTTGAGTCATGCATGCAGGCTTCAGATGCTTTTACTCCTTGTTAAAAAAGGAACACCTGATGCATTGTTTGAGATGAACAAGCTTGAATGAGAGATATTGCGACTTAGCTAGAAGCTAGTGAAAAGCGCTAACCGAGACTTAATTTCATAGCAATATACATATTTAGCATTTAACAATTATGCCATTTGCTAAATATTTCCAAATTTTATCAAGCAATTTATTGTTTATGACAATAAATGAGACACTGTCAGTTGATGACCTGAAAACCCGTAAAACTGAAATGTTTTCCGTGTCACTCAAAGCACAAAAAACAATTATTGGCGTTGATTTGATTGATTAGAAAGGAAGAAAGACGAATGTGACATGGATGTTTTACCATCTTATTTACGAATTTCTATTTGATGTATTCGGGGAAAAAATTTCTTTGTTTTACTAACCAATGTATCATGTGATTGGCAGATCACGAAAGTGCCTTTGATCTGAATGGTAAAAATAAAACAAGTTGCTCAAAATACTTGGCATGAAATCGCATTCTATTTTTTTGTTCGGTTTAACAGGCGTAAACGACAAAATGTACAAGATACAAACAATTTGCATCTACGAGTAGATATGCGTTATACAGCAGAACTTTGCCGTAAATAAGTCACTTTGCTATTGAAGTGGTGTATGGAAAGTTCATGCGTAATTGCGTTTGTCAAAATAATATACAATATATGGGTGATTCTCTAAAAAATATACCATTTAATGTCCCATATTTGAGTAAAAAAAGAGCTGAAAGTGAAGAGAATGAGGAGATTTAGTGCATTTTCAGCTCAGTCAGTATTGATTTTTCAATCGTGAGTGCGTTTTTCTTTAAAGTTTAAAAATTTTGTAAAAAACGCAAGTGTCATTCTCCGCGTAAGTTTTTTTTTTTTTAAATAACTAAAATATTATTTTATCTTTATATAATTAAATCAATAAACGATTAGAAAGGCTATCCATCAGTTTCAACTTTTTTAAACCATATTACTGTTTTAGCGACATTTTGTCATTTTCCATTTAGTCATTCTCCGCGTAGTAATTCTTTACCTGTTTTTTTTTTTGTTAGTTTTGCTTAAACTAAATTTTTGTTTGATAAACTAGTTACGATTTAAACAATTATTTTTTAGTGTGTTATTATAATGGCGAACGTAAAAAAAGTAAGGCTTAAAATGGATTTTTGAAAATAACTATCTGGCAACCCTAAAAATTTAAGTTTGATTTTTCTTAATTTTACAAAGCGTCTTGAGACTAAAATCTTAAAAAAAAAAAATATAGTATGAAATTTTCACTTCTCTGTGATGATTTATTCCTCATTCCCAACCGCTGAACAAGGTCAACCAAGAACATGCATTATACTACTCGTATCAGGCCACTATATCATAGAAATAAAAGGAACTAATCAAAAGAAAAAAATGTTGCATTTAATTGACAGAAATTAAATTAAATCAATTCAATTCAGTCGACATAACTGCGACATTTTTAATCGACAACTATTTTAATCACAGAAACAGCATGTTGATTATGTACAGAGTAATTCATTGCATTCCCTGGCACATCACAGCCACCGATGGCAAATTGTTTGCTCAACACATTTTCCGACTTGAAGGGACAATGTATGCAAGTAATGAAGTAAAAAAAAGAAAAATTTCGCATAAAAATAAAATCATTCATTAGTACAATACGTTACATACATATAGTCGACTCTAAGATGAAGGGGTACTTTGCACCAGGAACGACCAAAATAAATTGTGCCTGTTTTTCATTAGAGGCGCAATTAGGCAAATAAACAGAATAAAAAGCACAAAGAAACTGAGGACTCTTGCAAAACTATGTGTTTCATTTGCATAAGCTTGCGAACTGTTGCTTTTATGCTCGTACTCTCATCCAAAATCCCCTTTGCAGAGTAGATCGTATGAACTCCTTTTACTCTATGAATAAATTGGTAAAAGTTTTTCCTTTGTTACCCGAGAATCAGTTGAACTACTACTTGTTGTACAACTTATAAATGTTGTAAGTTGCCTAAATAAATAATGGAGTTTTTGCTTTGTTTTTCCAGCTTGTAAATTAAAAAAGAAAATTTTGATTGTAAAAAATGAGACCACGAGCTTAAGTGCTATCAAATTTTACACTTTAAGCAAGATATTTGGGTTAAACTGTGAAATAAAGTCTTTTTCATAGATTGAAAACTGCATTATGGTACAAGCAAAATCATAAAACAATTTCATTCTTTTCGATATACACGCCAAATTCGAATCTGCAATTTATTTCTCCATAGGTTCTGTAATTTCGAAGTTATTGGCCATTCAGTATCGTAATTTAATTTTCCACCTTGAAAAGACAATATCTTCAAAATTACAAAACTTACAGAGAAGTTAATTGCAGATTTGAATAAAGCAGTCCAAAGTCCATTATAAAAGCACAAACGTTTAAATTTAAAAACAAAAATTTTTTCCGTATTCACGACCACTTTTCGGTTTTAAAATGCTTTGGGATGCATCAAATGATCTCTGAAATGGGCCAAATTTTACATGGAGCTTATCTACATCAAAGAAAATAATTTGGTGATGTGGGAACGCATTTTTGAACCACTCTAATACTTATAATATGCAAATAAATTGTGTCCCATATGTCACTCAAAATTTGAAATTGTAACGATTTGTGCGGCAAAGTATTTTTAACAAAAAACTAGTAAGGGTGTAAATTTTGGCATGGCCAAACATTAAATACCCTACACTGCAGTATTTTCAAAATTTTGCTCATATGGGAAGTGCTACGCCCTCGTATATGGGAGGTGCTACGCCCTCGTGTCCAAATTCACCCAGTTTTTGTTCAGAGCTTGCATTTATAGTTTTAAGTGTCTGAGTGAAAAGCGTTTTCAGTATAGCGTTTTGAGGCTTTTGCTTATATAGGAGGTGCCACGCCCTCTTGTCTGAGTTCTTCTAGTTTAAGCTTAGAGCACGCATTTTTAGTCTTTAGCATTTGAGTGAAGTTTGGTTGGATTTTCTCAAAAAACTCTTTCAGTATAGCGTTTTGAAGCTTTTGCATATATGGGAGGTGCCACGAACTCTTGTCCGAATTCGTTCAGTTTTTGCATAAAGCTTGCATTTATAATTTTTTTTCTCAGAGCCTGTGCTTACAGTGCTTAGTATTTATGCGTATTTTGGTTGCATTGTCGTGAAAAATACTCCTAAAATTGCATTTTGAATATATTTTTTGTATGGGCGGTAGGCGTGTCCGTTGACCAATTTCGCTCATTCTCAATACCCCGAGCTATCTTTGACGACGCAGGCAGTGTACCAAATTTCATTGAATTATCTTACTTAGTTTTCCCAAAAAGTGTATTTCAACACACAGCCAGCCAGCCAGCCAGACAGACGGACATGGCTATATCGACTAAGGAGGTGGCGCTGATCAAGAATATACATACTTTTCTATATCTGCCACGCCTCCTTCTCTGCGTTACAAATGGAAAGACAAAGTGAATATACCATGGGTGTAGGATATAATAAACAGCTGATAGCTTAAGGTAAATAAAAATGGATTGAAAAAGAAGATTTAGAGCCGCATCAACGCAATTTAGCCAAATTTATGTTTAATGATCTGCACCAGCCAATCCGTGAAAATTATTGCGCAGTGTGCTATTAAATACAAAGCGTAACCCTTTGTTCTTTTATGTTTTAATAGAAAATAATACAATTAGGAAAAAAAATTATTTTTTCAATTTATATTATATATTTATTATATATTACTTTATATAAATATCAGAAATTTATTAAGTACACACCACAAGCACTTAATATTCACAGTGCTGTTGTTAAATATGTTAATAAACTTCATTTCAGTCTTTCTAACGCTTTTTTATACATTTTTGACTTTGTCGACGTAAAAGTGGAATTTTCACGATGATTCTGCAATAGCTTTATCCACAATGAGAGAGCAAAACAATCTAGTGACGTTTTAATCACGTTGCTTTTACTGTGCTAACACACTACAAAGGTCATACACAGCCGCACTGTTCGCAACAAGTAATGTTGTAATGATTAGGATGTGGAAGGAAAAAATTATCAATTGAGAAAGAAACTAGTAAGGGTGTTACTTTTGGCCTTGCCAAAACATTAAATACCCTACACTGCAGTATTTTGAAAATTTTGCTTATATGGGAGGTGCCACGCCCTCTTGTCCGAATTCACCCAGTTCTTTCTCAGAGTTTGAATTTATAGTTCTTAGCATTTGAGTGAAATTTGGTTGGACTAACTCAAAAACTGTTTCCAGTATAGCGTTTTAAACCTTTTGCTTATATGGGAGGTGCCACACCCTCTTGTCCGATTTTATCCAGTTTTTGCTTAGAGCTTGCATTTATAATTTTAAGTGTCTAAGTAAAATCTAGTTCGATTATCTCAAAAAACGCTTTCAGTGTAGCGTTTTGAAGCTTTTGCTTATATGAGAGTTGCCGCGCCCTCTTGTCCGAATTCGCCCAGTTTTTGCTTAGAGCTTGCGCTTACAATTCGTAGTATTTATGTGTATTTTGGTTGCATTATCGTGAAAAATAATCCAAAAGTAGCATTTTGAATATATTTTTTGTATAGGCGGTAGGCGTGTCCGTTGACCGATTTCAGCCATTTTCAATACCCCGAGCTAGCTTTGATGACGGAGGCTGTGCATTTAATTTCATTGAATTATCTTGCTTAGTTTTCCCATAAAATGTATTTCCACACACAGCCAGCCAGCCACCCCGCCAGACGGACGGACATGGCTATATCGACTCAGGAGGTGACGCTGATCGAGAATATATATACTTTACTATATCTGCCACGCCTCCTTCTCTGCGTTACAAACGGAAGGACAAAGTGAATATACCCTGGGTGTAGGGTATAAAAAGCAGTGACCCAAACATATAGTAATGGTAATCGAAACGACGAATAGTAACCAGTCGGTGCGTAAACTTCTTTGCTATTTACTGTTTTCCCAATATAAGATCATCGGGCAAGATTTTCAGAAACAATGTGAAACTTATCGACAATTTAACTAGATTTTCTTCCTTAATAGCTTCACCAAATCCACACAATGCTCTCTTTGGTAATCACATATTTGGACATAAGTTCCCATATAAATATTTGATGATCTCTAGTTATTTTTTTACCTTTTAATTTTTCTGTTTATATTTCTAGGTGTTTTTCATGCACCAGAATTCATTGTCCACATATGTGGACATTTAAATATTATTAGGCATAAAATTGTTTTTTCTTTTTTTTTGCAGAATTGTGTTTTTAATTAAAAGAACATATTAAAAAATATTTTATCCTTGTATTTTTGCTTCGTGAAACCAAGAGGATACCTAGATAAACGACTTTTCATTTGATTAAATTCATTGCAGTCATTCACTGTAATATTTGGTATTATTTTGTTTATAAAAGTATTGAGATAAAATCGATTTCATGTTAACCAAATCGCCATTTTGAATTCTACATAATTTTTTTTCCACCTGTGACTTTTTAAGCTTTCAAGTTTTTGCTCATCCACATACATTTTTACTTCATTTATACGCCACATTTTTAGCAATGTTTACCATTTGCCAATGTTGCAATTATAATACAATAGCCATTCTGTCTCTTGCAATCGATCCATCTTTGACCAATGTCTACACCCTTAGTTAGTGCATACCCACAATGTTTGTATCATGGGAGTTATGTCAAATATGCTGGCTACTTGTAGCACGTCAGCCATCAATCCATCATCATTGTAATCGTCGTCGTCGAAGTCGTTGTCTTCTTTGAGATGATGACACGGCCAAACTACTCATCTTCCTTTGACTCTTTTGGATGTTTGTCCGTCCATTTGTGGTGTTGTATTGTCAGACTTAATTGTTTTCTTAGTTTTGCACTCGCTGACAAAGTGATTCAAGTGAACCAAGCCCAACATGACTCGCGATGTTGTCTATTGGTACACACACACACACAGAGGGCACAACACACTTTGTTCATGTTGCGCCTGCGCGTCTACAATGTTGCTATTGCTGCTGTTGAATGGTAAAGTTGTTGTCTTTTGTAATACAATAACAACTTGGTGTTTTGCGAATCCATCCACACTTCGCTACGTGCATATTGTTGGCCTTCTTGACCACTCCTTGTTCAATGCATTTACGGTTGCTGTTACTGTTGCTGCTCCGATGCTTTTGCTGTATTGCCGTTGTCGTGTTGGTGTTGCAATGACCATGTAACTCATTTTACACCTTTGGCTAATAAACTGTACGACGAGTAACAACGCACGTATGTTAAACTAATGTACGAGGTGTTGGCTTTATGTTTGTGGTCAGCAGTTAGAAGTAACAACAACAAGTTTACTATGAGCAGCAGCAGGAGCAACAACATTTGCTGTTGTCGCTGCTGTTCTGATATTCTAGCTGTTCAGTGTTGTTGGGTTGAATTTTTAGTATATTTTGATTTTATCATTGGGAACTAAAATACTCTTTGAAAACTATCATAAACTTTGAGTTATTTTCTAATAAAGGTTTTAGTAGGCTTTATTTTAGGGGCGGCTTGAGACAAAAAGATGTGCCAGCATCTCTTAAAACTTTTGATGAGAACGTTAAGATCAAGTCCATATCTTGGTCATTAGCTCCAATTTGCAAAACATTAATTGAAACTGATTATCAAGGGATCGTAACAAATGGAGAGATTTCATATTGGCCCTATGCTCCTCCTAGGAGTTAAAGGAGAATACATACATCAGTTCCAGACGGCTTCCCAAGAATAAGAAATTCTCAAGGAAGGAGAACTTTGTAATCTCCACGTCTTCATTATTTCACTAAACAAGTCAATCTTCTCAGATGGCTTTGTAATGTACAAGATACTGCGAAGAAGATGTGGGTGTTTACTCGCTTTTTGCATACTTTAAAATATTAATATGTCTGCCCAACGATGCCCCGACCTTATAAGGTGTTTGAAAGTCACTTCTTTGACTCTCTTGAAGATATCGCTCGAAAATGTTCCAAATTCATTTTGAAGTTTATATAAAGTTTGAAATGGTTCTTTTGATTAGATTGACTATGAAGTTATAAGCCGGGTATACAATTGGCCCAGCTGTGGCCTAACTTATGATGTCACCTGTCATCTCCCGTGCTAATCTAACATTACTAACGATGCCAACGAGGCAAGCTAGCTGAATTGAAATGGCTAACCGAGATCACTCTCATCAGAGTTCCTGTCCATAGGAACATAGCGGACGAATTGGCTAGTTTAGAAGCTTTGTTGGTTTCGCCTTTAGAGATATTAGCTTATGTCCCTCACAAAACTGTCCGGAGAGAGAAATTTTATTTGTTTTTTTTTCAATTAGTCAACAGAAAATGGAGTTACTTCTATAAATACTTATATAAATATAAGCAGTAGTAGAAGAAAAGTCGTAGGATCAAGCACTTACAGGAGAAGTTCTACGCTTCAGAGTTGCGCGCCGGAGAGTGTCTTAGTTGGGGCAATCCGGCACCTAAATTTGCATTTATTCGGACAGTCAAGCGACTCTAAAATCACGAATTGCATACATTTTCAATGCACTCAAAGCTACTCTGGGATGGTTTTGAACTTCTTCAAGTCTTATGCAGGAGGAATGATTTGACACTAATCTGGATAATAGGGTATGAGGGCATTGAAAATCCATGCTTGACCAAGAAAAGCGCACTCAGTACTTTCATAGGCACAGAACTTTTATGCGGTGTGAACGACTGCATTGCAAATAACTTAATACGGGAATGAGAAGAAAATAGCCTTATCGACCGCTGGAGAGCGCAGGAGAGCATGCGCCAAGTGAAAAAGTTAAAAAATTTAAGAGCGTTAAGGTAGAAGCTATTCTAAACTTCAACAGAAAAGATATAAAAACATACAGTGAAATAATCTCAGGCCATTGTAAAGTTCAGATATCAGCTGAAGAAGATGGGTATGGTAGATGAGGTTTTTTGTAGACTCTGTCAGGAGGATTTGGAAGCAGCAGAGCAGGTGTTGCTTATGTAGATTTCCCGCGGTGCCAAGATTTTAGATCTTTGTAATATAGGTAATATTAATCCCACGACAGTGATGGAATTTATAGAACGTCTGGAATTATTCTGATAGAAAAGTGGACGAAGCAGGCAGTCATTTTGTCTACAAATGTCTTGACTTGGTAAAGAGATTTTTAGGAAAATACTTTATTGAAAATATCTCCGATTACTAGATGGTGAGTCGGAAGAATATATTAAAAACTTGAAGCTCGGCGGAATGGACTTTGTCTGGACTCCGAGAGCTACATCGGTGCATATACCTTCATCAGCTATTATAGTTTCCCTATTTAGATCGGGCAGTACAAAGAACTTCACAACTATTTAGACTGAATGCTTTGCTGCTTAAGCGTTGGCAAACTCGAAGTCCTTGCGGCTAGAAATCAGGACTACATTCAAGAATCAATGGACATCAACCTACTGCAAAATCTAAGAAATTTGTTACTAGTTTCAAAGAAAACTAAAAGTTTAAAACATAAAACCTTTACAAAGAAATCCATGCGGGAACAACCAATAACATCTTGCAGCAGCTTTTTTTTTCACTCTTCGCACCACTTAACTTCATTTTATGAACGCGACACTATCACAAATAAAAAAAAAAGACTAAGCGATTGCGCAGAGGCTAAACATGGAAAATTGTTGTAATTGTAGTCGACTTATCATTGTCAAGCAATATGCCAAACTGCCTTATACGCGATTTTGCCTTAGCCAGTGATGATGATGCTGTGGTAGAAAAAACAAGCTCCAGCTCTAAGATATTCCTCTTGCAATATTAGAACACAGTTTGGCATAGTCGCCGCTGTGGTATCTTTTGCTCAGAATTCATTGGATTCCGGTTTCCTCATCGGTAGTTGAGTTCAGTTGAATTGCATTGAAAGTCAACTATCGCATTGCTTGAATGTTTGAATGCGCTTTCGGCAAAGCGGTAAATACTACGTCTACTGCCATGGCTGCAATGCGGCGAGTAAACTGCGTTCTAATCGCGCGCATTATCGCTTGCGTTGACTGTTGCTTACAGCGGCTGTCGTAGACGTCGCGATGTTTTCCGCGCGCACACACAACAAACAACACAGCAAAACAAGCATTCACATAAAGATATGGCAACATTATTTCGCTTGTTCGTTACCAGATATTTGCAATACGCCTATTACTTGGTAGGTAACTAAGTATGTACTATTGCTGTGTTTAGTGTGCGTTAACATGGATAAGAACTATTATTTGTGGAGTGGGTAAGTTATTCGTAGTTTTTGTGCGATAACTCTTAAGTTCATATTAAGCGATATCAAAAAAAAGTTTAGATATGCAACCTAGTGCTGCGACATCGACATCGATGTTGATGAAACATCGATGTTTTTCAAGAACATCGACTGTTTTTAACATCGATGTTTAAAGTTCGATTTTTTTGCAAAATCGATTTTTTGCCTCGATGTTTTTATTCGATGTTTTCAAAAATTAAAATTCTGTTTTCACAAATTTCGTTTGCACAAATTTTGTTTTCACAAGTTTTGTTTGCACAATTCGCATTCAAAATTGGAACTACTTACTATTAAGGGTGTGCAAAGAGCTGTTCGAACCTTTTCGAGAATTCCGGCGTTTGTTTGCTCGTTTGTTTGAATGTTCGTAGCTTGCAACTTGTTTGCCAACTGCTTCGCTCTTGTTGCAAGTTGTTGCACAGGCTACTGTGTACGCAACGTTACAGCCAATACATTGGCTTGCTTGTATCATACAAGTTGTGTGCAGATCCGAATTTAAGCTTATTATTGGCTTTGGTTAGATAAAATGTTTAAGTAATTTTTGTGTAAACGATGTTTCTGTTGAATATTTTATCACATTCTTTAGCGCGTTTCCTTTTGTCTATGGAAAAGTGATTGGAAAACGATTCCATACATCTATGGAAACGTTTTTTTAAAGAACCTAACAGATATTTTTAGGGTTATTTTCTGAAATTTTGTTAAAATCATACTTTTTGTGACTAAATTCAATTTTTTAGTTTAGAAAATGCTCAGTTAAATTTTTTTAAAACTTTCAGGTTATAAATTTTCCTTAATAATATAATATGTACTTATATAAAAAAATTTAATTTTAGTCTTAAAACGCTTAGGTTAACTTTTTAAAAATCCTACATGTATTTTTAGGGTTGCCACCTGGTTATTTTCTGAAATTTTGTTAAAATCACGCTTTTTTGTGTCTAAATTGAATTTTGAATAAGAAACGAAAAATTTAGGGTTGCCATATTTGGGTTGCCAGACTTTTTTCGCAAATTTTCGTTTCTTTTTAAGTTTCTTTATTGAAAAGTTATATGTTCGACCCAAAAACCCATAATAGTTTTTTTAGGGCTGCCACCTAGTTTTTTAATAAAATCAATATTTTCTTTCAACACAATAAATTGCTAAGATCGTAATTTTTTCTCTATAATTGACATCTTGAGTCCAAAAACAACGAAACATAAATTTAGAGTTGCCATATTTTGGTTGCCAGACGTTTTTTCGCAAAATTGCATTTCTTGTTAAGTTTTTTTATTGTAAAGTTATTTTTCGACCCTGGTTTTTTTAATAAAATCAAAACTTTCTTTCAATAAACTGCTGAGACCATAATTTTCTCTCTACAAATTGACATCTTGGGTCTAAAAACAACGAAACACAAATTAAGGGTTGCCATATTAGAGTTGCCAGACGTTTTTTCGTTATCTGTACAATCTGTATCTATCTGACCGTTCCTGAAACCAAGAATTTCAATTTAGTCACAAAAAGTATGATTTTAACAATTTTTCAGAAAATAATCAGGTGGCAACCCTAAAAATATGTACTGGATTTTCAAAAGTTCGTATAAGCGGTTTGAGACTAAAATTAAATTTTGTATTTTTTTAAATATATATATATATATATGGCTTAGGAAAACTTTACAAAAAAAAACCAGATGGCACCCCTTAAGTTTTTGTACGATTTTTAAAAAGTTTATCTGAGCATTACCCATACAGTACGCCCTCACTTAAAGCAACTAATAGAAATTGAGCAGGTTGCGAAAATTGAGGTTGTTGCGGAAACTGAGTTTAAATTTTTATATGGTCGTAATACTGAATAAGTACCCTTTCTAAACATTATAATTTAAATAAAAGATTTTGTTTTTATTTAAATAAAAGATTTTGTTTTTATTTAAATAAAAGATTTTGTTTTTATTTAATTTATTTAATAAAGAACTGTGAGATTTTGGTCTGCGATTTTTTGCAATTTACATGGTATTGCACTGCAGTCTTACGAATTTCTTGAAGTTTTAAGATGTCTGTTAATGGTAAGCAATTTTGTTCAGCCCATTTAATGCAAGTGTTAAAACTGTTAATTGCAGTATTGGATGTAATTTTCGATGGCAGCAACATTAACAATAGTGCTTTCTTCAGTGCTTTCAATTTCTTCTATGTCGTCTGCATTTGCGAAGTGAAAGTTGTCGTTTTCGTTTTCAAATAATACCCTGCGGGTAAGGGGTCAGAATATGCCCGAGGTAAGCATGCCTGTCGTAAAAGGCGACTAAAAGCGGGTGACCAGCCAGGGTGTGGAAGGGTGTAGCGTTGGACAGCGTTGCGCCTCGAAAGAAAAACCCACAATGCCCGTAACTGGCACTGACAAGACGAGTCGATGCCGCCTTAAAATAAGCATCTTGTCGAAATCCTGAAGCGTCTGATCCAGAGTGGGCGGCTTCCAGGTCAGCGTCTGTTCCAGATTGGGCGGCTGAAATTAAAAGTGAATTTGGCCACTATATTTGCAGCGCTTGCCGGA
Organism: Calliopum simillimum; assembly: GCA_951812925.1. NCBI lineage: Eukaryota > Metazoa > Arthropoda > Insecta > Diptera > Lauxaniidae > Calliopum > Calliopum simillimum. The sequence continues at coordinate 99,145,751 of OX638371.1, forward strand.
TCCAGCTTTAAGCTTATAACTTACTGCGTGGGGCGTTGCCGAGAAGATTATACTAATGAAGCATGGATCGAAAAACGATGGGAAATAACTCTCCAAGTGGTACCCACCAGAGTGTGGTTAATCCACCTGCCTCGGCAGCATGCACATCGGATTTGGAGGTGCAAGAAACATGCATAGTTAGGAATGATTCTCCTATAACTGGAACCAATATGGTTTTGGCCCTATGCTCCTCCTAGGAGTTAAAGGAGAATACATACATACATACATTCATTTATTTCATTACTTGAGAACGTATTATCGTCTGTAATCTCCCGAAGATAATCGGTAACAGTTCCAATCATTGATTGTTGATTAACAAGTTCAGCTTGAATTGTGCTCAATGGTAAATCATCTTCTTCAGTCCATTGATCGTTAAAACAAATTAACACATTCCAGCATTTTTTTTATAGCGCTGCACGACAATTTATTCCATGCACGTGATAAAAGACAAACTGCATTTCGTAAGTTGAATGCTTTGATTTTGAGTTCTATGTTTTCGCCTTCACTTCCGATCAAATGAGCTAAGAGACTTGTTTTCAAATAAAGTTTTGTTAAGTTGATAACATTTTGGTCCATTGGCTGTAGAATTGCAGTGCAGTTGCTTGGAAAACACATGGTGACTATCTTTCCATTGCCATTTTTTAATTGGCCATCTTTGTGATGGCAGGGTGCATTATCTAAAAGCAGCAGCGCTTTCTGCTCAAGATCTCTAGAAGCAAGGAATGCTCTGACCTGAAACAAATTTCTTTCTGTGTTTGATTACTTATGTTTTATTTTATCTGCATATGCTTATAGAAACCTCGGGTACAAATACGTCATGGAACCATTCTTCAAAAAATATCAACGTCATCCATGCATTTTTGTTAGCCTTGTAAATGACTGGTTTGTTGGAAAAATTGTGGAATGCTCTGGGGTTCAATGCTTTTCCGATAACGAATGGTTTTACTTTGTGCGTGCCAGAAGCGTTGGTGCAAGCGACAAAAGTTATGTGTTCCTTGCTTACTTTACGCCAAGGAGCTGACGATTCTTTAAAGCTATCGAATGTCTTGTTAGGCATGAGTTTGTAAAATAAGCCCGACTCATCGGCGTTATAGATTTGATCCGGAACTAAATTGAGTTCTTTTATTTTATCTTGAAATTTTTTCAGAAAAGGCTCGACAAGATTTGTTTGACTTGATACCTTCTCTCCACAAATTTTTAACATGCGAATACCATGCCGCTTTTTAAAATTTTAAAACCAGCCGTTGTTAGCGTTGAATGAAGAAGATCTGTCCTCCAATTCATTGTGCAACTGGCGCGCTTTACACTTCAAAATTTCTGTAGAAATGGGCAAATTGTGCTCTCTTTGCTTCAAAAACCAGCTGTACAAAGCCTTTTCCATTTTGGAAAATTCACAAGATCTTATTGCAACACGTCTTCCTGGCCCAGATTCCGCATTCGCAAGAAATTTTCTCAACGCGTCCTTATTCTTCTTTAATCTTGATATTGTAGATTTATTCACTTTCTATTCTTGGCATATTGATTTAGTAGAAACGCTTTTATCAAGTTTACTAAGAATTTCGCATTTTTGAGCTATTGAAAGTTTAGTAACACTTTTAACAACTGGCATTTTTGTAGCAAACAAAACACAACCGATCCCGAAGTTAAATACAAAGAAATGCGTACATGCATCATATCAAATTTGCTTGTATGACTCGTTCATATGCTTAAGTGGGGAATCCCAAAACTAAATCTTGTTAGAAAGAGTAGAAAGCAAAAAACCAAAACCATTTAAAAAGGAAACAAAACTGACTCTTGCATAGAAAGTTGCGTTAACTGAGTCTATTTTTTTTTTTTTTTTTGAAGTGGCGTTACCAGAGTCTGCAATGAAAAAAATTATGGTGTTGTTTTTATCGAGGTGTTGCGTGTATCGAGGGTTGCTTTAAGCGAGGGCGTACTGTACTTAAAATTTGAATTTAGTCAAAAAAGTATGATTTTAACCAAATTTAACCAAATTAATTTTAGTGTTCCATGTTCTAAGCAAAATTTGAGAGAAATTTGATTCATTTTGTCAGAGTTTTCAACGTATTAAAAAAGTAATCGATGTTGACAAAAATCGATATTTTTTTGGCGATGTTTTCTAGACATCGATGTTTAATTCAGAAAACATCGATGTTCAAAAAATCGATGTTTTTCGGTCGATGTCGCAGCACTAATGCAACCAAACTAGCAAAATTGGAGTTGCACTTAGTAATACTGCGGGAATGAAATGTCTTCGAAATGAATATGAACTGTTTCGTGCATATTGAGATTTTACAAAAAATGCTGACGTATAAGCCTAGTTGCTGAAGAAACTTGAAAATCAGCAGTATTTTTGAATAAAGTCCATAACAAATGCAGAGGAAGTTGTAGAACAAAGTGGAACAGATCAGAAATTTAATCTTGAGGTTGTATTTTTATTATTATTTAAAGGCTCTGGATTGCACTGTGACCTCAAAAATCTTTTGTACAGCCTATGTCCCTATCAGAACAGCCCCAGACTATAAATTAATCTCGGCTCTGCAGTGGGATTGATATTACCTAGATTATCAGGATCTAAAATCTCAGCACCTCAGTACTTAATTCTGCATCTCACGGTAGCAGCGCAAGAACATAACATATTCTCTGCTGTTTATAAGTTCTCTTGGCAGAGTCTACAGGAATTGTCCTCTACCAGACCCTACTTTTTTAGGTGATAATTAAGTTTATCGTGAATTATCATTGTATTATTGTATATTTTCATATCTTTTCTGATACGGTTTTAACACGTTTTGGATTTATTAACAAGCAATCTGCTTTTCCGTCACCTTTAATGATATTATAGTCGATTGATTTTCCGAGTAAATTTATGTGTCGGTACCGCCATTGCCCCTTCGTGGACATTCTCTGGCACAAAACTCTAAAGCGTGGACCTCCGCGAAATAGAAGCTGTTATTCCCATTACAACTCCTTTTTAGGATCGTGGGACCAGTTCCTATGCTTCTATCTTTCATTTTGAACCCATCAGTGAAAAATATCTGTGAGCTTCATTTTGAGTTTCTTTGAAGAAATTGTCTTTGATCTTCTCGCCAATGATAAAAAGATCTTGTGGAATCTTAAAAGACGATGACTAGGGTACGAGTAGTATGACAAAACGACTCATTCCGCATTTTGAAGAATTGTTCAAATAATTTTCAGGCAGCTATGTTACCACCTCGCAAAGTTCTTATCTGTACAAAAACAGTTCCAGTTCCAGAAATATTGCAACATTGGTTTTTGTCTTTGTAATTTTTCGAGACCAAGACGCTGATATGCTTTCCATACCAAGAACAAAACTCCTATTTGGTCTAGGTCATTTACATTTATTGGTGGTGTCGTTGCCCTTTCCTACATAAAATCATCTCTCAATATGGAACTTGCCTTCTTGTAAATCTAACTGCCTTCAAAAAATTAGGTAAAAAAATTTTCAGAAGTTTTTTAAGACCAAGCTCAAGACCTTCACCAAGAACTAATGCACAAGACCAAGAATCAATATCAAAACCAAAACCAAACCAAGATTCAATGTCGAAGACTGAGACGACTATGGTCTTGGTTTGCTAACCACTTCCGAAAAGAAAAAATTCTTTGCATTTGGAAGTGGTCCAAGGCGAGGAGCATTCTGGAGAGGGACGAATGATATTTAAATGTCGACACAGCGATTGTAGAAATGATGATCTTCAAAGGAAATTGGTCGCTTATGATATGGTTTGTAATCCTGCTGCTTCAGAAGAAGAGTAACTCGAACGTATGAGGCAAAGCAACGCAATATAAGCAGAACTTTGTGCAAAGCACAAATTCAACCTTAGTAAGTGAATCGATCAAAGTCCACGATTCTTTGCTCACGTGGCAGCCAAGCCCAGAATATGTTATGCCCACAATATCCTTCATGATGACCAAATGCATTCCTCTTTATATTCGTGTAAACTTCCACAGCATAGAACTAAAAAAAACCCATAAGTGAAACACTACAAATGTCGTTATTGAATACTTGAAAAATGCCCTTAAATTTAAAATAAATTGAAAGAAATCTTAGTAGAAAACTGTAGTAATTAAAAAACTTCCAAAGTATTCCCTACAGTAACCTTAGCTGTACATTGAAATTTTGAAACATAATAATAATCGAAACCTTACAAATGTTTTTATCATCAAACAAAAAAAAATCGAACTAAATTCAAGAAAATGTTGCCTAACTAATAAAAACCTATAGATGTCCTCAGAATATAATTTTTATCACCAAAAATCGTACCTACTGTGGACTTCTTAAAAATATATGAAGTAGTAGAACAACAAGATCAGCCTACAAATTAGTAGATCAAGAAAGTGCTTTGAAAGCAAACGAGACAAAAGTGACAATTAGAAAAATGTTAAAGGATATTGCCAAGGGAAATTCAACAAAGTAAACTTGAAGTTCAAGTAAGTCCGCACAGAATTGAAAAGGAAACTCAGGTAGTTTATGAAATGCGAGAATTCCCTTTGGTTCTTTAAAACTGTTTTTTCTCTACATCTGATGTTGTCGCTTTATGAATATGGGTAAACTTCTCATTAAAACTCGCACTTTTTTGTAAAACTCTTGCTCTCTCTTGTTTACTCTAAGTTTTTTGAAGTTAGTGTTACATTGTCTCTAGCAAAGATCACAACAGCAAAAACAAAGATTTATTTGATGTATTCTATTAACAATCGTAGGGCATATAGGCTCCACATTACCTCTCTGTGCAGAGTGTACAAGACTTCTTGCGTGATTTATGTGCAATTTAATTGCAATTTCATTCACATATAACAAACGTATCTCCTGTTTGTTCTACAGCCAGAGTCTTTGCAATTGAACACTCGATCTGGCACATAATTGCAAGGAAGATCTATGTTGAATGCTTTTCAACCAAAATGCAGCTCAAAGACTCTGCATGTTTACATTGCTCAGCTGAACCATGTTGCCGTTGTCGTCGTCATCGGCATCATCTAGTCAGCGTCATCTACAACGTGATTCATTTAAAATGAAATGTCGTCGTCTTTGGCGTTGTCGCCTGCCAAACTTATTTCAGACTTATGTTGATTTAAATGGCGCTTAAGATAAAGCGCACTGTTGCCACCAACTGACTGAACGAACAACTGTGAGATGAAGATTCCTTTGAATTTTGCTTCAGTCACAATCTAAAGTGATCACTTATTCACGCTTTCGTTGGCGCTTTCATGATCGTTCGTTCGTTCATTTCCGTTTCGTTTCGTTCCACTCTCTAGAGTGGGGTGCAATTACCAATCATTCGATGATTATAAATCGTTCAACAGTCGGGATCGTTTGGATCGTGTTGTGATTTTGGTGGCGGCAGCAGCAGCCGCAGAGAATAAATGTCACGTTGCTAAAATTCGTCTCACTCTATACTTAAATGAATTCATCGATATTCATAAATCATTATTAATTAAAATTTATTTGTTGCTGCACAAATGTTGCACGTTGTTGTTGTTGTTGCTTTCAACAGGTTTGTCTTCATCATCGTTGTCGTTCATTTTCATTTATGCCGCATTTCAATCGTTAAAATCGACAATTAAAACAACATTTGTAAGATCATTAAAGTGACCATCATTTCGAGAATAAGTATTTTTTTCTCTTTTGCCAAAGGTTTCCGAATTGTCGCATCATTAATGAAAGAGAAGAACTAAAAGGTTGCCGCTGTTGTACACAGCAACAATGGCAAAAACAATAGCAACAACAACAGGAGCAGCAACATTGCAATCAACATAAAACAACATGTTTTATAGTTGCTCCATTTAGCATCTCTCGAAGAAAGACTAACACAACCATCAAATGGCTAGATGCACTTAAAAACGGCCTTGTCAAAGCCGACCTCCTGTCTCCTGCGCACGTTAACACGCACAAGCAAAGCACGCATGCACGCACGCACGCACCTGTAGTCAACAAAGTCTATGTATGTAGAGTTTTATCTAAAGACCTGGAACATCATCTGCATAGATTTGAAGGAGATGGAGAAAGATCGTATGCATTTATCGAACGATAAAGATCGAAATCACGTATTCGTTGATTCTGTTATTGTGATTTTTCCTTTCAATATCGAGAAAGATTGTATCGCTAGGTATAATTTGATTGGGTGAGCGATTATTTCCGATGTAGAGGAATAGATGCTGAGTCAGAGTTCTGAAATGACTCCAGCTGAAAACTACCATTTCGTTTTGTAGTTTTATAAATATTTCGCTCAGTATTTTATTGTCAGAGTAAAAAATTGCTGAGTAAAACTCTGTTGGTCACGGTGCTCTTGAACAGTCGATAGGTTTTTTGGCTATGTGGAGAAAATCTGTGAATGGGATTTCATTTGTACTAGTTTAGTGGTCTGGAAAATACAAACCCCGAAATCGTAGCTGATCATCCCCGCGAAATATCGCAAAAATACATATCCCATATAAAAATAAAAAAAAATCGGAAAAAAAGCGCAACAAACAAGTATAAAAATAGTTATGTTTAATGTATTTTGCAATGCTGAATTTGAATCCGGCCTTAAAATTGCTATATCTCATACGGTTTTTGAGATATCTTAGCCTAAACAAGGAAAAAAGACCGTTTTTGCTATATTTTGAAGTTATATAACTTGAATATAAAACATTTATACGCAAAATTCGATACATTATCTGAAAGCTGCAATCTTTTTTTTAAAACCGCATTTAAATTATGTCAATAGCTTAATTTTTCTCTGAAATATCGTAGACTGAAATAATGACAAAACACGTTTTTAGCACTTTTTTAACTTTTTGGGTTAGGATATCTCCGAGAAAAATAAAGATATCGACATTATTTGAATTAGGTTTAGAAGATTGATTAAAGTTTTCCATTTTTGCATCAAAATTTACGGATATACGTCCTGTTATATAGCTCCAAAACACAACAATAAAACATAGCGTCGGCTTTTTTTCCTTGTTTAGGCTTAGATATCCCAAAAACCGTATAAGATACAGCAGTTCTAAGGCCGGATTCGGATTCAGCATTGCAAAATACATTAAAAATAACTATTTTTATATATGTTTGTTGCGTTTTTTTTTCTGAATTTTTTTTATTTTATATGAGATATGTATTTTTGCGATATTTCGCGGGGATGATCAGCTACGATTTCGGGGTTTGCATTTTTCAGACCACTAAACTAGTACAAATGAAACCCGATTCACAGATTTTCTCCACATATTCAAAAAACCTATCGACTGTTCAAGAGCACCGTGTTGTAGTCGTTGACAGGAAAGGAAAAACCCTGATAAAATAATGCTGAACGAAGTAGGGAACTACGAAACGGTTTGGTAGCGTTCAGCTGTAGTCATTTCAAATCTCTGATTCAGGATCTGTTCCTGGTAGAGTAATTTTGAATTTCCCATGAACTGTCAAGCCAAGGAAAGGTTTGATCAATAAAGTGGGGACAATGCACCATCAATTTCAATGTTTAAGAAGTGATTTACTGAGCTCCGTTGGGGTTGTACCAGACCACTTAGCATCGAAGATTTAGTTTGCCCAAAGAAGTCGTCCCGCCAGAAATCATGGATAAGATCCATGGAGTGATATTGGATGATAGGAGAATGAAAGTGCGTGAGATAGCAGTGGCTGTAAGCATCTCAACTGAGTAAGTACATCCTATATAACATGAATATTTGCACATGAAAAAGCTAACTGAGTAATATCTGCCGCAACTTCTCACACCCGGACATATACGCAAGAGTGTGACTACTTCAAAAGAGAGTTTGTCCGAACGAGTTTATGAGCCATTTCGTTACTTTGAACGAAATATAGATTAATCACTAGAGACCAGAGACCGAGAAATATTTTTAGAAAAAAAAAAAAAAAGTTGGTTTTTCCCTCCAGCGCCCCCTTAATACCGTCTTAGGGGTTAGAATTTTACTTGTCCCAAAAACTATAAATGTGTGCATATTGCTAGATTTTTTGGCGCTCTGACTCGAAAATAATATCAAAAAATTGTATGGAGCACCCAATAGTAACCCCTTATAGCGCCCCAAGAGGAATGAAATAACGCTTTTTATAAAAATTTATAAGGAATGTATATTTGTAGGTTTTTTGGTGGGCTGGAGCAGAAGATGGCGGAAAAAACTAATTTTAGCAGCACAAATAACCCCTAACCCCCCTGCAAGGGGGTTAAAATTATACTCTTTATAAAAATATAAAATATATATCTTTTTCAATGTTTTTTTTGGTGCTCTGAAACTGAAAATGATGTTAAAAAATTATTTCAACCACCAAGTAACGACTGAAAATGAAGAAAATGTGCAATTACATCAAGATAATATACAAAACATAGTCAAAACCTGGTGAAAACCTATGAATTTGGGACATGAACTGCTACTCCGTCCAACATATTCTACAGATTAAGCCACCTGTAACTATTTCCTGTTTCCAGACCTGAAGGAATGGCTGAGCGGTAAAAGATTTACTGAAAAAAAAAAAATGACTGTCTTAAGGGCTATGATAAAAACTATAAATTAAAAGAAATAAAAAAATTGCAAATACTTCGAACTAACTGTATTAAGCTAAAAATAGACTACCTTGAGGAATACAACACTTCTTTGCCGAAAAATATATATTTCATCCAATAAGTCTCAGGCTTACATATCAAACAGCCCTCGTAGTTTGAAAAACCTGCTTTTTGGGCTGTGTATTTGTTAATTATATTGATGTCTCAAAACATGGAAATATAAAGTTTCTGCAGCTGCTGTACGTGCCTTGGAAATGATATCTGAGGGCGTTTTCCTATTATTCAAAGCGCGAAACATCAAATTGGGCTAAATTGCCCTTGCGATGAACGGAATGTCATGGTTAACGAGAAATAGTCTGTGTGATCATTTAAAAACAATAGAGATGTTTGGTGCATTCTTAAGCTGGATAATAGGGATATGTGATACGATAAACACGATATAGGAAGACACGATACTTTTCGACATCTCTTCTCAATATCGATATATTTCAATTTAAAAACACAAAAAGTATCGTCACTTCTCCAACCCATATCATGCGCTTATCTTATCATTGATCTCTACTATCCAGCTTGAGATGCACAACACATCTCGATCGTTTTTAAATGATCACACTAACTATTACTCGTTGAACATGAAATTCCTTTCATCGCGAGGACAATTTAGCCCAATTTTATGTTCCGGACTTTATAGAAGATACCGCCGCCGCTCATTTGCATTTATAATCATCGCATGCAGACCATCTGAAACTTCATTTCCACTCTTTCAGGAACAAAATGCAGCTCTCTTACCAATTACCACCAAGGCAAGTTTTGTATACGAATCGTACTAAACTGAAACAACTCTGAACATCTGAAAAAGCCGACAGGTTTTTATTCGTTTGTACCTTTTTCGATTTATCGTGGAATATATGATGATTTCTTCGATGAGTGTACATATCTTTAAGGTAATATCTACCAATAGTATGCGCATGTTGTTGTAAAATACATTCATACATCCTTATCATGGTGTAACATCATTCGACTAGTAATAAAACGATAAAACAAACTCATCATGTTACCCGTACAGATTGCTTGGTTCCTAATGTTTGACATTTGAGTATCCATTTTGATTTAATTGACAGCAATAAATCACATTTGGTCAGTTGATTTGGTCTCTTTTGAAATTATTCCAAGACAGCGGCAAGTTTTCGAGAAGCTATGAGAAAGATTCAAAACATTTATATGGGCAATAGTTAAATTGTTGTTTTGTGTTGTATATAATGCTCGGGGAGGTTGTTGGCACTTTTCGGAATAAAAAAAAAAAATTAGAAAAATTGTTTCAGGGACTATGTAGTGTTTATGAAAAGGAGTTCCCAAGAGAAAGTTGATGTTCCCAATGCACTTGTTTCTTAAGTTGTCCTATAATTCACGCAAATTTTGAATTTACTGTTATTTTTACGTTGAAGTGTTGCCAACAAAAAGTAGAAAACAGTTTGATAGCTGATAGTTTAAGTTTAGTAAAAATAAAGCATCACATGCAAATTTTTTGCAGTGTATTGTCGTTATATTGATGAAATGAAATGGCATTGTTTTTTCGAAAAAAACCTTTTTTACTAACCTTCAACTTCAATAACAGCTGTGAAGTTGCTTTCTTTTTTTGGTTGGCAACATTTCAAAGCTCAAATGGCGGTAAATTCCAATCTTGCGTAAAGTATGGGACAGCTTTTGCAAAATGATCATGGAATATTTCGCCGGGAGTGCACGTGCTAACTAAGCCGCGGAGGCATGCTATTTTGTGCATAACCTTATTCTATGTAGTTTATGGTTCAATAAAAAAAAAATACAATTCAGAATTAAAAATTAGTTTCTATTTATTTGAGTTTATTCTTGCGTGAATTATGGGACGCATGCACACGGAAAGAAATATTTATAATTTTTTTAGCGAAATTCGTTCAAAAATTGCTGAACTTTTGTTTATTTTCGCTTATTTCATATGTAGGGGAATAGTGTCGCCTGCGGGCATGGGTTGGCTGTGGACACCCCCAGTAACTTTTGATAGAAAACAAATATGGCTGTTCTGACAAATGTTAAGCGCGTGTTATGACAGCACGAAGTTTTTGTGCACATACCGGATGCAAGCAGACGCATTTGCTTTGTGCTGAGAAGAAAACAAGTAATTGATAGTCAACACAAAAGTTATTTTCAATAATTTTCCAAATGCGATAAATCGAAGTGAATTAACCGGAAAGCTGACTGCAATCTATATTTATGCACTAAATTTATTATATTTTGTGACAGAATGCAACCAAAATGTTCACACAACACAATCTGATTATTGCTTTCAAAGTGGCAGTCAAAGTCGGTTGTGGGCTCCCAGTAGGGTCGGGTGTGGGCACCACTCTTTTTTTTATTTGAAGTGTTTTACTGAAATAACGTCGTGGATGCTAACATTACTAATTTAAATGGTGTTATTATGGCTTTTTACGCTTTTTTAGTGGAAAGAAAAGAACCAATATAACCTTTTGAAGATGTTGCAGAAAAAAATTGTTTTCATTAAGTGTGGGTGGTAAGGTGGCATGGAGTTTCCGGAAAAGTGGACCGGGGAGCAGATGTTGGACTAGAACGGCTAGAAATTACGTCACCAAGACGGCTTAGTTTGCAAAACAATTGATCTGACATTGACGCCGAAGACAATCAAGTCTGGTTTCAGGGCAACAGAAGTGATGCCATTCGATCCAGACGTTTTCAGTGGCGCTGATTTTATTTTTTTGATTTTTTTTTTGTCAAAAATGATCACATCACTATTTTCTTGACATCGATAAGTCCAACGTAAAAGTTGGTAACTCGAAAATAGTAGTTTTAAGTTATGATCATTTTTGTATTGTTTTCGTTAAAACAAGAAAACCAGAAACAAAAATTGAATAAATACTTTTGAGATCTGTAGACAAAATAAAGGGTTTTTGGCTATTAAATAGTTGTCTATATTAAAATTGATTTACAGAGATATTAACAGTTTCAACTTATAGTTTGAATAAAAATTAATACGTATGAGTTGTAGCTCTAGTTACCAACTAATGTTCCTTTTCAGTTCAATAAGAAAAGTTGGTAACTTAACTTGCCAACTACCATTAAAAAATATTTTACGGCCATTACGTTGGTATGTAGGACTTACAACCACTGATTTTTAAAGAAAATTAAACTAATAACTTTGTAAAATAAGTTACCAACGCAATTTGTCATTTTTGTCCCGTGTAAGTATAAGTTAACAACTTAAGTTGCCAAGTTTTTGCATGGAGACCTCACTAAAATATACTTAGGTTGAACTTCAAAAATTGCTCCCAGCCCTTCAAATTTCAAGCTAGAGGTACCAAAATTTGCCACAAGATAGAGTCTCATACGCAGATTTCGAAAATCATTGTCCCGTTAAAAGTTGGTAACTTGAGTTACAAACTTTTACGTTGGATGTATCGATATAATTTTTCCAACTAACGAAATCAATTTACTTCCTGAATCCGTTTCTGGTAAATTTTATTCCGTGTAGCATAAGCTTTCACAATATGTTTCAGCTTCAAAACTTCAGACCTCTTGAACCCGTTTACTTAGTCCTTTCGTCTAAGCGGATTGCTTTTTTTTGGAACTACATCAGATACGACTTTAATAAGAGTATAATTGGCGAATAGCTGTTAGATAAACTTAATCAACTTTGGAAACATTTCAAATTTTGTTTGGAAAATATTTTTTTTTGTAATGACTTACACGTATGTAGGTACGTTAAATTCGATTAAGTCAAAGCTAGAAGACTTAAACATCTTTTGGTCCTTATCTACCGCTAAAATGATATAACGATGCAAAACAAGTCCATATAACCGATATAAATGGCCGATAACAGAAACGTCTGGGTAGCCATGTTGTTCGTTGTTTTATGTTGTTGTTACTGCAGGCTTAAGGCGGTCTTTGTGTTGTCCAAACAACAACAACAACACATATCGTTGATAGCAACAACAACAGTCAACAAGCAGCGAGATCGAACGCAAAAGAACCACCGATCCCATTTAAACGCATTATGTACAGTGATGTCTGCAGCATGTCATCTCCAGCGTATGTGAATTGAAAGACGTGACAACATGGACTCAAATTAATAAAATTAAATTTTTAAATTGTCCACCAGCAGAGGAAAATACAAAAATCAATGGGGATACAGCATATCAGAAACATGCCACAATCATCAATTGACTTTGACAACAAACGAGAGTTGAAATGTGCCGACAGGTCGTTTGTTGTTTTTGTAATCGGAATCATTTCCTTAGCGCAAAACATATGTAAACCAGCTTGATTTCGTTTGGTTAGTGGATATTCTCAATAAGTTGAGCTCGATATATAATTTAATTAATGCTTTAACATAAGGGAATTTTGGATTTCTTTTTTTGTATCCCTACATTAATGACAACAAAAGATTTGTGAACTCAACAACGATCACTGCAAATTAAAATACTTTTTAAAACGTTTAGTCAAAATAATACACTTAAAAATGTGTGGATATTTAGAAATAAATCTACATATACTCTGATGCATTTTCTAAAGGTCATACTAACTCAATGTTAACAAAAATAAATTCCCTTTAGCTTAAAACATTCAATTAAGAGCATTCATTCAATGTTCTGATCCTACTCAAAGAATTTTAATTAAGCAAACAAAATACCAAGTGATTCGACTAATCAGTTTTTGCTTCTTGGTTTGTTTTTTTTGGTTTGTTTTGATTCTAGAGAACTAACTAAATCTGCCTCATCGAACAGAAAATTAATTGAAACAAGTAAAATCCGTTTAACAAGCCCCACATCATTGGCATTACATGTGTAAAAGGCTTAGTCCAAATGTAAATTCCTTAACATTGGCAACACTGACTGACAGCGCACGATCGATGGGATCCAATGGTTGTACTTTATGTAGATACAAGTACAGAATTCGTTCGTAGGATACTGCGTCTGCCAAAAACTACAAAAAAAAATCCAACTGCACTTGTTGTTGTTGTTGCTGTTTTCTTTCATTCAGCATGTGGTGTATTGAACCTGTGATAAACTTTCGACAGGCTTGATCTCATAGATCTTCGTTTAACTGGAAAAAATTTGTAGCAAAAAGATTATTCGCTGCATTTGTCGAATTTAAGTTTTATTTTTCTTAGAGTTTTCAATGTAATGCCAAAACTATTCCAATGTCTTGTGGTATCTTTTGGTATTTGCTCAGTTGATTTTAGAGACCACATGAGTTGGTTTGCGATTTCTGAAGTACATCTTTAGAAAATCTGCGTTTGCACAAACTCTACAAATTGATACTGAGGGTATTCCTTACAACCTGTAAATGCCTCAAAAATATTATAAACTCGTAATAGTTGTCAAAATGAATACGAACCTTGACGGTTTGGCGAGTTTCCGAGGCTTTTACTCTTTTTCAGGAATACCCTAAGTGACTAATGTTAGTGTTGCTCTTACAAGGCCACCTCTTACTGCTGGAGAACCCAAAGTCTAAAGTAATAGAATAGACAAAAAATTTGCGGACAAACTCTATTCCGTTCCTTAAGCAGCTATACAGCATTAAAAGTTCTAAACTCTGCGACAATCAAATCCAAGCTGGAACAAAGTCCTACAAGATCAACACCCCCTTTAGCTTGCCATGAATAATATAAGGACTGCGATCGATAAAATTGTCCGATACAAAATTCAAAAAATCTCAAAAACTACATTGTAGTCCGATTTTAAAAATGAAACTCATTTTTGTAGCACCATTTTATGACGTACATAAAATTTTAACATTATTTTTTTTACAAATTTTTTACAAACTTTTCTGGCATCCCTTCCATTAAAAATTTTATGGTATTATTTGATGCCTTTCTAGCTGCTGAACACCACTTTCCGCTAAAATCTTTAAAATTCTTGGCTACTTTTTTGTTGCCTTTTTGACCAAATGGCCTGAATTCTGGAGAGTTTGGCGGATTTGCTTCACGAGGCATCAAAATCACATTATTTTTTGAATACCACTGAAAGGCCATTTTACTATAATGATAAGATGCTAGCTCTGACCAAAAGAAAGTGGAAACCTCTTGCTCTCGTGGGAAAGGCTTAAGTCTTCTTTCAAGCATTGCTTAATATAGAATTCGGAGTTTATTGTTCCAGGGGTTACAAAAGAATTGCTCTTTTTGGCACAACTGCAGATTGCTTTCTAAATTAAGAACTTACAAGCAAATTTTGACTGCTTTTTGATTAAGCTTTTCGTTCACATTCCCCCGCGAGTCTGCAGTACAAAACTCTTGGCCTGGAAGCTGTGAAAAATTGTCTAAAACATGCATGAGGCATTCGAATTTTTGAAAAAAATTAATTTTTGTTGCTTTTTTGCCTCCATGTTCCTCACAGTATTTCCATCAAGATGTTTTTATACCTTGAATATCTTCAAACAAACCTCCTTTTTGGCCTTGCGAACTAAAAAATCGAAAGACTCCACCTTCTGTGCCTGTTTTCTGCATGAAATTTTGTGGTTCTTTTTTAAAATTGTGACGATTTTCTTCTCTTTGTTTTGGTTACGGACGCCTTTTTTTCCGGAACCTTGCATTCAAAAGACATCCAAGTCTTCCTTATGTTTTTCCAGAACTCTTGATACCAATTTCACGTTAACTTTGCTATTCTGAGCAATTCTATTGATAGTCCACCGCGGTTGGTATTGAAAAATTTTTATTTTTGACTTTCGAACTTCTAGCTCTTTTGTCATTTTTTAGTAGATATGATAGACTAGGGTAAAAATTTGAACGCAATAACTTTGATACATTCATTTCAAAGACTACTGCGGAAAAATTTTTAAATTCAATGATTTGAAAAAAAAAGTTATTGGATAAAATGTATCGGACAATTTTATAGATCGCAGTCCTTATTTATATTTCATGGCACTCTTGCTCGCCAGGCTTATGAATAACATTTAACATCTCTCCTATTTTTGGAAAGACTTTGCTGCTTTTTGATACTGAAACCTGCCATCGGCGTTCTCCATCGAAAAACCTGTTTTTATACATTTAACACGCCGTATTTTAAAGTGAATCATCACCGAAAGGACTTAGACTACACAATTGGGAAAAAAAGGAACGTATCAAGGCCGCTTGAAAACAGCACTGAAACACATCTTTCATGTTTAAGGTGACCATCTTTTTTTGATGGAAAAAAATTAAAAATTAACATTTGGCAGGTTTTCATATTTAAAAAAATAGCATTTTTGACAGGAAAGAGAATTGACTTAGTGTTGTATAGAGGTTCTTATTGATGAGATTCGCATACGCTGCAGTACTTCATTTTGAGAGGTTTGATCAAATAATACGTGAGTTAAAAAATTGGGTGAATTGGATGATGTTATGATGCCAAGATGTCGCACTTAGAGGGTTAAATTGTGAGACCAACACTCATTATTGCTTTCCCTTGAGGGATCCCCTATTAAAATAATTTTTTTATGAAATTTTTCTCCAGTCTTCAGGGCTTCCAGAGTTTCTTTTTTCCTCAACATTTTCCCCGAATATACTTATACTCTGTCTTCACCCCTTAGGTGTGCGCATGATATTTTGTTTTGTAATATCTGTGCATTTAGAATGTTAACGTTTTGATGACCAGAAAACAGAGTTTTTAAACGAAATCGCAGGAAGCAGGTTTTAATATAAAAAGTCTTCAATAAATAGGATAATCTTGCTAAAAGCAGGAAAGTGAAGTTCAAAAAAAGTATGTGATAGTGTTATAAAAATGTTTTTTCTTATTGAAAACTTTCCTGCCCCAAATCCTATTTTTTTCTAAATGAAACCTGTCAAAGACAGTTTTCTCTTCTTGCTTACAAATCAAACTCTGCTTCTAAATCGCTCAAATTAATTTGGCCCAAAAAGATATATCATTATTATGCTGACAATTGAATTTTCACGCAAAACTCTCTAGAGGAAGACAGTTTCACAAATTCAGCAATCTGAAGTATTCCACTTTTATGTGATTTTATTTAAATATTTACACACAACTAATGACAATCGAAGCACTGAAACAAACAAAGAGACGACATTCATTAAATCGACACATCTCTGTGTAAACATTGGTATATTTCACATTTGGGCGCTTATGTGAATATTCAGCCAATGATGCTACTTTAAACCCTTTTTTGTTTTGTTGTTTTTGTAAAGAGGGAAAGTGGATTTTTGTTTGTTATGATACCAAATGTATGTGTTTAGCTTTTGGTACACAAAACCAAAAATCTCACAGTTTATTTGCCAAAATAGCAAAACTTCAGTAGTGACTGAAGCGAACGGAGTGAACTTCCAAAACCCATCAACAGCATCAACAGCACTAATGAAATTTGTTTAATAAATGTTTTCCCGAACTAAATTAGGAAATGTTTATTTTGAAAAAACACTCAAGAGGTGATACAAAAATCCATTAACCGCAGCATCAAGTTCCAAGAATGTGGTGACACCAACGACAACAATGAGCGTGAACAGATTAAATACCTAAAAAACAATTGGATATTCACTATATACACTCATAAGTATGTGCATGCATAAAGTATATCTAATAGATAGATGTTCATGCGTATGTATAAACAACACTTTCGTATATAAATATTTGCTTAAGTATGTGAACATTATAATGATTATTAAACTGCTGAACAAGTGAAATAAAGTTTTTCGGAAACATCCCGCATTCATCTCAAAAACATTTTGTGGAATGTGAAAACTCCTTGTTATGTAGAAAAATAGACAAAAATGAGAGTAGATTGAACATATACAAAATATGGATATAATATATAGACAGAGTCTGCGATAACAGATAAATATTATCTTTATCTGATATTTGAAATTAGTGGAATTGTCCGATAGATATGGTTTAATATAAGTGTATAGATTCATTCCGACACTGACTCAAAAGTTAGAAGGAAAAAGAAATTTTTTTATTGGTTTCGTTCTATTTTTTTTATACCCAAAGTTTTTGTCTATAATTTTGATTTGGTAGCTAATGTATCCGAAAATGAAATTATGATGAAAATATCTTAAATGTTCTGCTTTTCTTTTGGGAATCTATAAAGTTTTCAAAGTAAAAATCATACATTTCTTTCGTGAATATGAAAATCTTCTTAAAAAATGGTATGAGAAAAATGGTTAAAACCAAAATTAATTAATAAATAGGAAAATAATTCATTAGTATATTTTTGTTTTGTTTCTTTTTTTTTCTGGGCATAAACTTTCAATCAGCACAAATTTGAATAACAAATCATTTAATAAAACCCTTGTCAACGGTCATTGCCATAATACTATTAGGGAGAAAGAAAAAAATCAAAATTACGAAAAGCAACAAGAAATTGTGATCCTTTTTCCTAAGGCGGTCGACTGACTGCCCAGCTCCTAACATGGTCCAAATGCAATTATTCCCATTAAATAGCGCCATTAATTAAAGAAAAAATAAGGGTTAATTAATGAAATCGCCTTTTTCCACTTGGCTAAATTTTAATGTGTTGTTGTTGTTCTTACCGCCGGAGAGTAACCACCGCAATGTACCATCAAACAGCCCATTGATTTTCTCGAACTCTCCCAACCAGTTTTCTTAAAAAATATTCGCGGAAAAAAAAAATCTCGAAATTGTTCAAACATAAAAAAGACATTAAAAGTCTTTTACTTTGGTAGAATTTTTTTCTTCCGCATTTCCTTCTCAACCCTTTCTTCTTAAAATACTTGGCGAATATTTAACACCTCGGAAAAGGGTGATGCGTAGCTGTTAAACGGAGCGTTAACGTAAAGCGTTAATGTACCCTCTAAAATTAAAATGGCCTCAAGTAAAAAAAATTGCTCATTATAAATGAAATACACTTGAATTTTCAAGCCGCAAGTGCCAGGCAGTTGGCATTTAATTTTTAATTTACTGATATTTCTTATGAAATAACAACCAAGGAGGATATTTTTTCTTAAGCATTTTAGTAGAAGAAAAAAAAAAAAAAAAAAAATGGAGACGCAAATGGCATTTGGTTTCGTGGCTTATGTTTTAACCATGATCTAGTATCACTTCTTATGTTTAAAATTGCAAAAAAATTCATTTAAATAGAAAAACCCAAGAGGAAAGCAAAATCAAATCGAGCTTAAAATTCTTCAGAATATGAGATATACTTTTGTTGTTTCAATGCAAAAGACTTTTAACCCACCTTTTTAATCATTTTGGAGTTAATGTCCACATAAGTATTCAAATATCTGATTGATTTTTCGTTATTTTTCTTAAATTGTGGCGCAGTGGAAGGGGAACAAAAGCTATTTTTTTTAATTGTATTTTTGGTTCGAGTCTTCAGAGTTTGAGTCAAAGGAATACCATATTTTCAAATAGTTAAGAACACAATGCGAGTTTCTTCAAAGAGTCTCTTGCCATATCTTTGGCTTAAAATTACATCTAGACATCTACATTTTTTGATGTTTTGAGTTAAGTATACTAAAACATGACGAAAAAACAGCTATTAAGCCGGTTTTTTGCAAGAAAGGCAAAAGTTGAAAACTTTAAAATCCTATACGAAAATTAAATTTCAAAAACCATAAAAAACCGTTTTTCTCAAAAAATCGAAAGTGTAGAGGTCTAGTTGTAGTCTTAACTCGACGATATAATACTTACTGATTATATAATTCAATGTCAAGCTTTATGCTACAAAGAGACTGATACAGCATTATACAATCTAGGGTCATACGAAAAAAAAAACATACCTAAGTAGGCTAAAAATTACGGGAAGCAGTCAAATGACCAAGTTTATTTTTTTTTTAAATTATACTTTTTGCCACATAGTAGAAATTTTAATTTATGCTAATATCCTGATCACTTTTCGAAATAGTTCAGGACGTGAAAATCGGTTGAGAAATATTCTAGTTATGGAAATGTTTTTGAGTTTGGTGAAGAAGTTTAGGTAAATATCATGTTTTCATTTCATTTTTATACCCCACACCCACGGTATATTCACTTTGTCCTTCCGTTTGTAACGTATAGAAAGGGGCGTGGCAGATATTGAAAAATATATATATTCTTGATGACGCCTCCTCCTGAGTCGATATAGCCATGTCCGTCTGTCTATCTGTCCGTTGAAAACATGTTGATATTATTTGCGAGTAAGATAATTCAATGAAATTTAGTACGCTGCCTTAATCGTCAAAGTTATGCCGTCAGATGCCGTCAGGAAATCAGTTGACGAAAACGCCTGTAAATGCAAATTTAGGAGTATTTTGCACGATAATACAACCAAAATACACATAAGACCGGGTCGATATTTAGATTCATCCTGAAACCGACTCAAAAGTTAGATGGACTCTCATAGACAATATCGTCATATTTTTTTTTGTTTTCATTCTGAGAAAAACCATTGGAGCACTTTTGATTCTACTGAGGGCCTTTTTTGGCTAAAAAAAAACATGTTTTTGGTCATAACATTTTTTTTCAATAGAAAATGTAACCCAAGAGAACCTCAGAAATAAAGATTATGTTCTTGCAAAAATTTTGTCGTTAAAACTTTTATTTTTTTTTTTTGTTATACATACATAGATAATATTCGGTTCCAAAAATCGATATTTTGACGTGTTTGAATAAGGAGGTCGGAAAATTTATTTTTTACTCAGAAGCAAGGCATCTAACGAAAAAAGTGTACACGACAAAAAATGCTTAGAATTTTCCGAGAAACACGTGTGAATTTTTTCAGAACTTTTTGAGATATTTTATAATTCTGAAAAACTTGGTTAAAAAAATAAAAAAATTCCAAAAATTCTGAAAAAATTCACACCAATTTTTTGAAGGATTCTAAGCATTTTACGTCATGTGAAATTTTTTCATAGGTGCCTTGTTTTAAGTAAACTAGGCATTCTGCTGACAAACGTGAGCTTAACGGCTTACAACCCAATTTTTGAAAAAAAAAAAAAATTAAATTTTGAAAAATTTACACGTTTTCCTTGGACGATTCTAAGCAATTTTTGCCATATATACTTTTTTCGAAAGATGCCTTGCTTTTGAGTAAAAAATCGTTTTTTTTGGCCACGTAAATGAAAATCGTAAATGAATACGAATATTATCTATAACCCAAAAAAAAAAAAAATCTATAATTTTTAAACGCCAAGACTTTTGTAAAACATATTCTTTATTTCTAGAGCACCTTTGGGTATCTATTTTGTGATGAAAAAATGTTATGACCAAAAAACATGTTTTTTTTTTAGCCAAAATGGGCTTTCAGTAGAATCATAGGTGCTCCATTGGTTTTTCTCAGAATGAAAAAAAAAAATTATGCGTTTATCATTTTTAAGAGTCCTTCTAACTTTTGAGTCGATTTCGGGATGATTTTATTTTGCTTCATACAAAATCGACCCGGTCTAACATACATACATAAATACTGAGGCCGGTAAGCGTAAGCCTTGAGAAAAAACTAGGCGAAATCAGACAAGAGGGAGTGGCACCACACATATAAGCAAACGTTTAAAAATCCTATACTGGTTGAGTATTAAAAGATAACACAGGTTTACAAAAAAAAAAATGTCATGGCGTTTTGACCGGACTATGTGTTTCCTAGGGACTTTGGCGTCCTGAATCCAAATCTCGGGTCCGTTTTTTTCCAGAACGTCTGAGAAAAATTTTTCAAGGTCATATGGAGGTCATGTGCCGTTTAGTGATAAATTGGCTAAAATTCTGAAACCAATTTTTTATCATTGATTTCTTAGTCCTTAAAAAGAATATGTGATCAAAAAGGGTATCTCGGACCTAGTTTTGGAGATATAGCCATCGGAAGATCCGGATATATCTTCTATGAAAACCGCTATAAGTTGGAAACTCCTGGATGGATTTGTACAATATTGGTGTTATATGAAAGGTATTTTGACAGCCTATAAAAATGTTTTGAAAATATTTTCCATTGGATTCATGGTTTTCGAGATATCAGTTTTTTTGAAATTTTGTGAAATTTTTCAATTACAACAACAAATAAATCAACAACACCAGCCACAACAAAAACAACAATAACAACAACAACAAAATACTTTTCATATGACACCAATATTTTCCAAATCCATTCTGGGGTTCCCAACTTATAGCGGCTTTTATAGAAGATGTATGTTCTGATCTTCCGATGGCTATATCTCTGAAACTAGGTCCGAGATACTCTTTTTGCTCACATATTCTTTTTAAGACTTAAGAGCTCAATGATTAAAAATTAGTTTTAGCATTTTAGCGAACTTATCACTAAACGACATATGAACCCCATGCTGACCTTCATATGACCTTGAAATCTTTTTTCTCAGACGTTCTGGAAAAAAACGGACCCCAGATTCGGATTCAGGACGTCAAAGTCCCTAGGAAACACATAATCTGATCGAAACGCCATGACATTTTTTTTTTTTGTAAACCTGTGTAATCTAACTAAATTTTACTCAGATACTTAGGATAATAAAACTTTAATAAGAAACTTGATTGATTTGGACAAGAGGGCGTGGTACCACCTATTTAAGCAAAAGCTTCAAAATGCTGTGCTAAAAAGGTTTTTTGAGATTACCCAACCGAATTTCACTCAGACACTGAGAATAGTAGGTGCAAGATCTGAGAAAAAGCTATGTGAATTCGAACAAGAGGTCCTGGCACCGCCCGTACAAGAAAAATTTTCAAAATACTGCAGTGTTCGGTATTTAATGTTTGGCCAGGCCAAAGCTAACATCCTTATTAGTTTCTCCCTTTTTCATATAAAAAGTGATTTTTTTTTTCTTTCAAAAAAATTTATTTTGAAAGGTCAACAAAGTCTGCCATACAGTGTTTCTGGTAGTTAAGTACTAAAAAAGTACTAAATTTAGTACTTTTAACTTATAGCTGGACGCAATACCTTTCCGAAAATGGACTGAAAACTTTAAATTTACTTGACTTTAAATTTTTTGACTTTTTGGATGAGCAGTTTTCTTAATAGAGTATAAAAGTTTCAAGGCTTTTCCATATAACTGGAGGCTTTCCTTTCAAATGTTATGTTAAGTTTTTCAAACAAGCAGAAATCAAATGGCGCTTTCTACGAAAAAAAAGACTTCGAAGTGTGTTTAAAAGATGCATAAATTTGTGTAAAGTTGAATGAACTAACTTGGATGAATAACCATTCCGAGCAAAGTCAAAATAAGAAGCCGTAATGATTTATGTATTGAGTATTATCTAAACGTACGTTTCTAACTATGTACATATTTACTCTCTGTATCGTTCCACAAAAGTGGGGTGTTCCAGAACTCACTGTACGAACAAAATAATTACACTAATAATACAAACGTCGAACACGCTTCCCAATTGGTGCCGCTCGAATGGATTACAACCGCAACGAATGCGACAGTGTGGCGGGTTCCAGGCGTTGAAAAACGATTTTTATGTTTCCGTAACTCTTGAAAAATCTGCAACAACTGAAGATGAACTATTGTTGTTATTGTTGTGCATAAGGACGAAATTAAGAGTCCTTCATGACTTTTCTGGGCTTTGTGTGGCGGCGCGCACACGTTTTATTTGTTTAACGCGCGTAACAACATTTTTACACAAAATGTTGCTACTCAGCTGAGATGTTGATGGCAACGAACGGATGCACGTGCCCTACAAAGGACATATTGTTCGCACGCATCCTTACGCACAGTGCAATAGCAAATGTATTTGTTTTTATTTGTATTGAGTATGCTCTTCCTCCCCCAACCACTCCTTCACATCTCTCGCACTCGATAACTAACTCGAAACATTGGATGCTGCAAATGATGAGCTGCGCTTAATTTATAACCGCATCAGAAGGTTTTTTGCGCTGCGGGGTGCTGCATTTAGCAACGAAAGGATACGTCGTATGATGCTGCTGCTGCATGCGCTTGCAATTCGTTCAGGGTGTTTTGTTGTAGTTGCTGCTGCTGTTTGGTGTGAAGGTGAAATTAATTACAGTGGCGCGAGTGAAAGTGTCACATGTCCTTTTTTTGTGCAAAGACACAAGGAAGGGTATGAGCATTTAAACGGAAATGCTGCAAGTCTTGTTTTAAGTGCTGCAAGTTGTACAATGAAGGATTTGCCAAAAAAGAAGAGAAAATCTGAGAACGCAACAAAAAAAAAAACTTTGATTTTCAGAAATTTTTGACAATTTCACTTCAGGCCAAGTATATTGCATTGTCATTAAAATAAAATGTAAATTGTAAAGTTTTCTTCATCTTTTTCTTTTTTGTTGCTAGCATTTTAAGCCTTCGGCTGATACATTCGTTATTTTGTCATCGATAACTTTTTTTCTAAGCAACATCGAAATAACACGGGACAACAAATTATTTTTTTTTTATGTTTCTTGTGACCAGAACAGAAAATATTCCTCAATATTTTACTTCATTCAGATCAGTATATGGGTAATTCTCCGTAAAATTTACCAAAACGTGCCTTTTTTTGTCCCTACATATTTTTTTTATTAATTGAAGGTACAGAATATGATGTCCTTAACTTCTGGACCATTTTTAAAAATAAACATAAACTTTCAGGGCTGCCATATGTTAAAATTTTAAAATTCAACATACATTTTTAGGGTTGCCAGATGATTTTTTACGTTCGCCATTATAATTACACACTAAAAAATAATTCTTTAAATCGTTAAAAATTTATCAAAGCTTATATCGTTTAAAATATATACTAACATAAACACCGGGTGGCAACACCGAAAGTTTTGAAAAATTTTAAAAAAGGTTTATGTGAGCGTTTTTGAAACTAAAAATTTCAATTTAGTCAAAAAGAATTACATTTGATTTTCGAAAATATCCAGGTGGCATCCCTAAAAATTTATGTTGGATTTGTAACATATTTATTTAAGTGTCTTAAGACTAAATTTTTATTTTTTAAATAAAAGGTTTAAGAAAAACCAACAAAAAAAAAAAAAACTGGGCGGAGAGTTACTAAACGGAGAATGACAAAATGTGGCAAAAACAGTGCTATCACAATGAAAATAGCACTTATTTTTAAAAAAAGTGGAATAGTTTATTGAGGGAATTATATTATAATCAGATAAAAGAATATGTTTAGAAATATAAAAACAGTTTACGCGGAGAATGACACGCACTGGCATTCTTTACAAAATTTTTAAACTTTTTTGAAAAAAAAAAAAAAAAAACCCACGAAAACTCACGATCGAAAATCAAAAACTGACTGAGCTGAAAATGCACTGAATCTCCTCTTTCTGTTTATTTTCAGTTCTCTTTTTACTTGTCCGAGTTCACCCAGTTTTTGCTCAGAGCTTGCATTTAAAGTTCTTAGTGTCTGAGTAAAATTTAGTTGGATTATCTCAAAAAACACTTTCAGTATAGCGTTTTGAAGCTTTTGTTTATATGGGAGGCGCCACGCCCTCTTGTCCGAACTCGCCCAGTTTTTTCTTTTATGTGTACTTTGGTTGCTTAATCGTGAAAAATACTCCTAAAGTTGCATTTTGAATATATTTTTTGTATGGGCAGTAGCTATGGGCTTAATAACAATTTTTTGATTTTTATACCCTGCGGTGGTTTTTTATGTGAGGTTTGATGAAAAAGTAAATGAGCCAAAATTTGGAGGGGGTGGGGTGGGTTTAACCCTTGCCGGTTTTGAGTCAAAGTTCGAATTTCGGGGGTAAAATTTTGAAAAAAGCTTCTAACTGCAAACCAGTTATACTTACAGGCATAAAATGTATAACCAACCCCCATTATATTTTCTACTCCAACATTTTCACCAAACATACTTACCCCCTATCTCTACCCCTAAGGGTCGCTCCCATATAAGTCTTCATTTTCATGACATTTTTATAAAATCGACCTCCACCACCCCCAGGCTGCCCCTACATTGTTCAAAAGTATGACCTACCCCCATTATTTTTTCCACCCCATCATTTTCAAGAAACATACTTACCCCCTATCTCCACCCCCTAGGGGTGCTCCCATACAAAAATACTCATATTTATGTTAATTAATAAACATTTTTTCTCTCATCAACCCTGCCCCCATAGTGCTACTTAGGTTGGTAAAATGTATGACCGACCCCTATTAGTTTTTCCAGCTCGACAATTTTACAAAACATACTTGCCCCCTATCTCTGCCCTCTAGGGGTGCTCTCATACAAAAGCGGTCCGGGGTGCGACTTTATACTGGTGTACTAATATTGCTTCTGTTACAAAAATTAATTGCCACAGTTACAGTGGTTTTGAATTAAAAAAAAAAAAACGCGTATCACGTATGACGGAAACGAGCAGTTACTGGGTGTGCCGATCGTACTATCCGGTAAAAATAAAGGACGGAGATAAAGGGCAAGTTTGTTTAGTAAAATTATCGGGCTGGAAAAATTAATGGGGGTCGGTCATACATTTTACCTCCCTAAGTAGCAATATGGGGGCAGTAGGGGTGATGAGAGCAAAAATGTTTATTAATTAACATAAATATGAGTATTTTTGTATGGGAGCACCCCTAGGGGGTGGAGATAGGGGGTAAGTATGTTTCCTGAAAATGATTGGGTGGAAAAAATAATGGGGGTAGGTCATACTTTTGAACAATGTAGGGGCAGCCTGGGGGTGGTGGAGGTCGATTTTATAAAAATGTCATGAAAATTAAGGCTTATATGGGAGCGACCCTTAGTGGTAGAGATAGGGGGTAAGTATGTTTGGTGAAAATGTTGGGGTAGAAAATATAATGGGGGTTGGTCATACATTCTATGCCTGTAAGTATAACTGATTTGCAGTTAGAAGCTTTTTTCAAAATTTTAGCCCCGAAATTCGAACTTTGACTCAAAACCGGCAAGGGTTAGACCCACCCCACCCCCTCCAAATTTTGGCTCACTTACTTTTTCATCAAACGTCACATAAAAAACCACCGCAGGGTATAAAAAGTTAATTTTTAAAAATGTCCATACAAACTAGCCCATAGCTAATGGGCAGTAGGCGTGTCCCTTGACCGATTTCGCTCATTTTCAATCCCACTAGTAAACTTTAACGACGAAGCCAGTGAACTATATTTCATTGAATTATCTTGCTCAGTTTTCCAAGAAAATGTATTTCCACGCACACCCAGCCAGCCAGACAGACGGAAATGGCTACATGGACTTTCCATACCTGCCACGCCTCCTTATCTGCATTGCAAATGGAAGGACAAAGTGAATATACCCTGGGTTGAGGGTATAAAAAGCGGTTGCAATTGTTTGTCCTCCAACTACCTATAATCTCTCATCATTGAAAACATTTTACAATGCATCCACAATCGGGAAAACAATTTTGATATAAAAAACTTACTTTTGGTCCAATGTGCGCCAAAGCCCTTCTAGATGTTAATTTTTTTTTATTTAAAGAGCAATGGTGGCATATTCCTTGGTAAATGTCCGTTTTGGGGGATGAGGGTATGGAATTTGGAGCAAGTCGGACAACTACTTAGAAGAAAGTCCCTAAATTCTAAAATTTTCGCAAACGTCTTTAACGAACGAGTATCTAGCTACTTTTCGAATTACAATACGTATGAGTTCACTTGTGCCAAAAAAAGTTTAGAGATAACATATGAAAAATAATTTTACTAAAATTTTGCTTAATCATACTCGTTTTGATATGTTTTCCACGACATTCCGCAAAATTTCGTTGTAGTTCCTTTGATTATGAATTTGGAGAATAGTTACAGGCAATTAAACGTTTAGTTAACAATGACCCTGAGTTTAGATGTTGGAACCTGCCACAGGCATTTTTCTTAGAAAAACTTGTTTTTTTTTTTTTTTTTTGGAACAACATATTCTAAAGTTTAGAATGGCAACTCGAAGAAATTAAGTTAATTTCGCATACGAAGTCCATTCTAGGTGTATGCCATGCACATTATTGTATTTCGAACCATGGAAATGCAAAGTTGTTACCCGTGTTAGTTCTAAATATATTGCTTTTCTAGGCAAATATCTCTTGGAAAATGTGATCCTTACCATGAAAAGGCTTATACGAAAAACTCGAATGTGATTCCTAGTGTTAATAAGTATATCACAGAATACTCGAAAAACAAAATAATTTCCAACAAAAATTCTTTCACAATCTATATGCTTGCAAAGATGTCCTTTATTCCTTAGGCCAAAAAGTAAAGGAAAGATAAAAGAAAAAAAAAAAAAAAAAAACATTAGAATTAAGATCCATTTTTTTTCCCCATAAATGATTTCCGTAAGCGCTGTCGATATAATGTTGATAATGATGATGACTTTTGACGACGGTGATGACTATGATGGTGATGATGATTACAAAAAAACAATGACTGTCTTTTATCACTCGTAACTTATGTTGTTTTATGTGTCATCCAGAAAGGAGAAGGAAGGGCTGATGAAGAAAATTCAATTGCAAAGATATTGTCGTCATAAAATAAAAATGATGCCATCTTTTTTATATCGAAGGCAGCAGTTACAGCAACAACAAAGTGTCAGTTTGAACTCAAACCCCAAAGGCGCAGACTAATTAATTGACCAACGATGTACGTATGGACTCGCAGTTAACGCTATGACGCTGTTAACATTTGATGACCAACCATCTGCTGGACTGCCGGTCACTCAGACGCTTGACATACATTTGACTTTCTTTACCGATTTGCCAGATACTGCTGGTATTTCGGATACAATGTTGACGTTTGTCCCATCTCGTACGCAATATTTGCTTGCTGTCTTATCAACGATTACGTCAAATGCATTTTATTGCCTTTTTTATGGGTATTTGAGCACTTTTGTGCTCTGTCTGGTGTGGCACTGTATTCTAAGCATTCAACTCAATGCAATGGTCACTTCACTGCGTGTTGTCATAGTTAGAATTTTTATTTTGTCCATTAATGTCCTGGTTAAAATGCTTTTCTTTTTATGTAAGTACTTACATATTTGCATGGATTCTTTAACTAAATCTCTACAGTTCCAATGCATGCAAATCGTTTTTCAACTATTAATTATCTAAACATTTGATAATTACACATTGTAACGGTCGTCCAAGTATTTCATGTACGTTGTAAATCTTAAATGCATTAAATTAATGTATGACAACACAACATGCCATCAATGGGAACTTAAGCTGAGATAATCTATAGAGATAAGAAATTCTTGGCGAACATTAGTAAAACCTTTTAAAACCACTTGTCAACAGACGCTGCAAATTGCCGACCTTTATTTACACTGAAAGAAAAAAAAACATGCAAGCAAAGAAATAATAAGCATTTGAGTTGAGAAAAGCCTCATGAAATACAGAAAATTTTAGCAACAAATGCTTTGACTGGGACAAAAAACGTTGGTAGTAAATATGCTAGGTTGTTCAATAAGTTTAGTGGTTCGATTAGAAGAACACAATTTTATGGTTTAAAATACACTTTATTATTCAGTATAGTCTGCCTGAACATCAATACACATGTTCCAAAGAGATTCCAATTTATGAATTACATACCTAAAGTGAGAATCTGGAAATGCTGCAAAATACGCTTTCACAAATGTTATGACCTATTCATTTGATGAAAAATGCTTTCCACGCATGAATTTTTTTTTAGATTTATAAACTGACAAAAGTCACTAGGGGCCAAATCTGGTGAATACGGTGTATGCTTCAAGAAGTCGAACTTTAATTCATGGATTTTAGCCATTGTCAAAATGCTATTGTAACACAGTGCATTGTCCTGATGAAAAATAATTTTTTTTTCTTCTGCAAAACGGGTCTTTTTTCACGAATTGACAGATTGAAATAAAACTTCACAAACGTTCATATGAAGAGTGTACCAACACAAGAAAAGAAAAAAAAAAATAATGTTGGCACGTAGTAATGCCCTCTCTTATCCAACCGCAAAACTTATTGAACAACCCAGTAAGACTAGTCTATATTGATTTATCTTTATGACTTAAGAAGTCCCTTGCTTCAAAGTCCATAAAAATTGGCCTTAATGCATATTTTCAGTTATCTTATCTTTACAAGAAATATTCGAAATATGCGAAATTGGATTTGTCTTCTGGAAAGACGAAAGTCGCCGCACCTCGTTTTCGCCCATACAAATATGCCGATCTCATGTAGTGAATTGGAATTTGCCAGTGTCACCCTGGCACGCCAGTCATTGTCAGAAGCAGGTGTGGACAGCTTTGACAAGAAACAGCTGATCGAACATGTGTACAAGTAGGATGAAAAATTTATATAACAATTGTTCCGTGAAAAATCAGTCACTCGCTCTAGAGGAGTCCGCGATACGCATCGTAGCAGCAGTCAACAACAGCAGTAGTAGCAGAAACAGCAGACGGGACAGGAGAAAACCAAGGTATTGTCATCCATAGTCGTAGTAGTAGTGACTGTTGTAGTAATTTGCATAGTTAGTGTTGGTTTGTGGGGACTCGCTTGGTTAGCTGTATTCACAAACACACAACTACACACGTCCGGTGCGTTTACACACGGGGATTCGTTGCTTATGCTGTGTCCGTTGGTATACGACTTGAAATACATAGGCTAGATTTCAACATACGAGGAGTGTTTTTGTGGAACTCGCTTGCTTAGCTGTTTTCGTACTTAAGAATTCCGTCCGAAGGCGTTAGGAAAAAGCTTCCACCATAAGAGGAGTGTTTTTGTGGCAACTCGCTTATTTAGCTGTATCCGTACATAGGAATTCCGTACGAAGGTATGGGGAAATAGCTTTCAACATACGAGGAGTGTTTTTGTGGAAACTTGCTTGTTTAACTGTTTTCGTTGATCTTCGATTTGGCGTGCGCAAATTTGTTGTACAACCTAGCTAGTAAGGGTGTGAAACATGAGTCGAGGAGTAGCCATCTATAGTCAAAAGAATGCTAATACTACGCTAGGAGATCGGGAAAAGTTAACAAGAAGGAGTATCAGCGACGCGTATAACTTTCAGTCGGAACTAGGATGGGATATAAAAGGATATAACTATTATTATTTAAATATAGAAATAATATTAAATTAATAGTTAAACTTTTTTGCAACCGAACCCTTGGCCAACGGCGAGTCAAGGTGGGTTTTCGATTAATTCTTTATTGTTTCCAGATTAAAGTAGAATTTGCCTTTTTTTTATAAATATCGGATTCTTACACCAAAACTACGAATGTGCAAATTTTACAACATAAAAATATTCCGAATTTATCTGGCATAACTAAACTGTACATACAGAACATATCGATACATCCAACGTAAAAGTTGGTAAGTTAAGTTATTAACTTTTTACGGGACAGCTTTTTTCGAAATCTGCTCATTTCGTTCCATCTTGTGTCGAATTTTAGCACCTCTAGCTTGAAATTTGAAAGCCTGGGAGCTTTTTTTGTAGTCACAACCTAAATTTATTTTATATAGGTTTTCATACAAAAAAAAAAAACTAGTAAGGGTGTAAATTTTGGCCTGGCCAAAAAATAAATACCCTACACTGCAGTATTTTGAAAAGTTTGCTTATATGGGAGGTGCCACGCCCTCTTGTCCGAGTACACCCAGTTTTTGTTCAGAGCTTGCATTTATAGTTTTTAGTGTCAGAGTGAAATTTAGTTGGATTATCTCAAAAAACTCTTTCAGTATAGCATTTTGAATCTTTTGCTTATATGGGAGGTGCCACGCCCCCTTGTCTGATTTCACCCAATTTTTGCTGAGAGCTTTCATTTATAATTCTTAGTGTCTGAGTCAAATTTGGTTCGAATATCTCAAAAAACGCTTTCAGTATAGCGTTTTGAAGCTTTTGCTTATATGAGAGGTGCCACGCCCTCTTGTCCGAATTCGCTCAAATTTTTATCAGAGCTTGCGCTTACAATTCGTAGTACTTATATGTATTGTGGTTGCATTGTCGTGAAAAATACTCCTAAAATTGCATTTTGAATATAATTTTTGTATGGGCGGTAGGCGTGTCCGTTGACCGATTTTGCTCATTTTCAATCTCCCGAGCTAACTTTGACGACGGAAATTTCATTGAATTATCTTGCTCAGTTTTCCCAAAAAGTGTATTTCAACACACAGCCAGCCACCCAGCCAGCCAGCCAGCCAGACGGACATGGCTATATCGACTCAGGAGGTGACGCTGATAAAGAATATATATACTTTTCTATACCTGCCACGCCTCCTTCTCTGCGTTACAAACGGAAGGACAAAGTGAATATACCCTGGGTGTAGGGTATAAAAAGTTAAAATACAAAAATGCTCATAACTAAAAACTACGTTTTTCGAGTTGCCAACTTTTCCGTTGGACGTATCGATATATTCTCAAACGAAACATTTACAGAGTAAGGCACTTCAGACTGTACTCGTGTCTCTTTTAAGATTAAGAATGAAGAAAATAAATCTTGATCACTTGATAAAACCAAAATTCTGCACAATGTAGTTCTGCCAAAAGAGCGTTTTAAAAGAGCCGAATGCATCTCAGAAATTTATACTATCAGATAGGAATATTTTCAGAACTCTAAGGCTGTTTCTGTTTTGATTTTGCAAGAAACTCTTGAAAAGAGATTTGGCAACACAAGTTTTCAGGTCCAATGAAAGTTTTGTAAGCACTCTTTTTGACAAAAATCAAGCAATTTAGTTTTCTTCACAGTACACATGAGCGAGAATCCAATGAAGAACAACAATGTTCCGAGAAAAGCCAATGATTTTGATTCTACTGAAGGCAAATTTTGGCTTAAAAAAGAAGTTTTTGGCTCATAATTTTTTGTTTGTTTTTTTTTTTTTTTCTTAAAAGAATGGATAGTTACCATGATTTACTTCCAAAAGGAAGATTATATTTTGGAAAAAATTTGGGAGTGGAAAACTTTGCATTTTTTTGGTTGCATAGATTACACAGGGCAATACTGATTTTGAGGTACGAAAATAATATCAGATTTGCCGAATTGACTCTAGTTCTCCAGATATTTTTGTTTAAAAGTGCAAAAATAGCTGTTTTGAAGCATATTTGATATATGTATTATCCCTCTAGTTCCCACATAGTTTTGTGTTTGTTCATAGGAAATTCTTTGGATGGGTAGGAGTCGTGGTAGGTGGTGTATAGTAGAAGTTAGCGTGCGAAGGCACCATCTCTAAGGATTTGACTAGAATAAAAGTTTATACCTGAGGAGAAGATCAGCTAAACGCTGGCTCTTAGTCTATTCGCGTAAAATAATTTTAACAAAATCATAAATTTTTTCTCACAGTGCATTTGTGGTTAATCTTTGCAAAAATTGTATCGTTAAGATAATCGTTTGTACAAAGTTGAAAAACATGTTTATGTTAATTTTATTTCGAAATTCGAATATTTATGTGCGTCCCATTGCAAGCAGCAGTCAGCCGCTAGAAGACAGCAAGAGCTTCCAATCCAGCATCCGAATGAGCTGCTCAGCCGCTTTGCAACATTTGTGTCGTTGCTTCAGTGCAAACTCCTTAGCGTATGCAACTTTTTGTTGTTGTTGTTGATTTTGGTTTGGATTTAGATGGCAACCATGTTGCTGGCCGCGCACTCTCGTTTTAAAGTGCTTGTTAATTATCGATGTTTAGCGTTCCGACCACTAAAAAGCTTTCGACAAGCGGCGACGAATTGGAATCACGCAAATTTTTAATCGAATCGATGGTGTACGCGGTGATATTCGACAGTGGCTACACAACATACGGATACCATTCATATAGATACATATATATTTATGTATATATGTAGTAGCTGTGCAGCAGATCTCGATTTTATCGATGCAATCGTGTCAGACTCTATTGGGATCAAATTAATGGCGCACATTAAATATTCAGCCGTCCACTGCATTTGCGTTGGTATGAGTGTGTGTAGCGGTATAACTTAATGTTCTTGGCAGCAACAACAAAGCAACATTAAAAACTCATAAAAATGTTTAAAAAATTTCTTTAAAATAAAATTTATTCATTTAGAATAAAGGAAAGGAACAGTTCCATTTCATTTTGTGTGGGAATACGCACATTAGTAGCGAACATTTGCTCAAAATGTGGCGGCAACGCAGGACAATAAGAGCGGTAGCATCGCAAAAGTGCGATTCTTTGGATGGGCAACAACAAATAAAGTCGCGAAAATTAGCATAATTATCGCATTATAAACAGAAACGCACTGCTCCTTTACTCCTTTGTAACCGACAAAATTATAAAAATACAGAATTACTGTATTTTTTCTTCTTTTATTAGAACACGCCGCGACGCAGCAGGACACTTAGAAAAATCTACTGTAAACGTGGTGTTTTGGCAAAGGAACTTATGATTTGTACACTTAAGGCGTTGCTGTTCTCGAACATTTGGTTGAATGCAATTAATCATTTACCATTGGAGGTCGATTCATTGGACCACATTTGGGCCCAATGTATACTCTTTACAACCTCTAAGATGGAAAGTGAAAGTGAAAGAAGTGACATTCGAGCAACTTATAAATTCGGTTTGCCAGCTCTACACATTCAAAAATGCATTGAAAGTTAGTATCTTGATGTCTGAATCTTTACGACTACAGATCTACGACTACAATGACGGACGTCACAACCCAGAATCAATAATATGCCGATAATTGTAACCATTTTTACAGTAGAATCATGCAATCAGGCTGGATACTATCTGGTGGATACTATCTTAATGCCAATCAATTCCACATCGAGCTTCTTTCACACTTCCAACGATTTTAGTTCTAAATCACAGCCAACACCATTCTCCGCAAAGGTCTGTCTCAGGAAAACCACAAAATTCCAATCTTGGATTGCTTTGGCCACTTTACCATATGCGTAACACAACAATTAGAAACTATAAGGAATAAATTCCCATTTTTTCTTGCATAAGCATATAGTCAACAATGTCAACTACCATTTCCAGGAAGCAGCTGGCTGATTGAGCACAGACGTGGGTATAAAAACTACATTCTGTAACCTTAAGACTAACTGGAGCTATGAGAACTACTCCAACAAAAGCTTTGGAAGTTATATTGAATGTCCTGCCAATAGATCTCTATATTAGAGAAAAGGCTGCCATAACATCTGTTTGACTAAATCAGACCTATAAATTCAATAGATTAAGCTATGGGCATAAAACCATTTTGCCAGAAATAAGTCAGACAGATTACATTAAAGCTTTCACAGATTTTAGTAAAAGTATAAAAGTAAAATATCCCACACTTGAACAATGGGAGAACAAGAATGTCCTTAATGAAACCACTTTAGAAGTATATACGGATGGTTCTAAAATGGACACAGGAACTGGTTGCGGGATCTTGAGTCAACCAATTAATCTCTCAGAGTCGGTAAAAATATCTAAGAATCGTTCAGTATTTCAAGCGGAAATATTTGCGATAGCAGAGGCGGCAAGGTTGATTTCGATGAGGGATATATTACCTACAGATATAACCATTTACATCGATAGTCAAGCTGCCATTATAGTTCTACGAAATAGGAACGTAAAATCTGAGGTAGTCAGCCGTTGTCGTAGAGAGCTTCAGGTTCTTAACGAACAACACAATTTAGAACTGTGCTGGGTACCCGGTCATAAAAATATTCAAGGAAATGAAAAGGCAGATGAGTTAGCTAGGAAGGGCTCATTATTGCCTACAAAGAATATTAATCATATCGTTAAACCACCAATGTCACACGATTGCAAGATAATTTCAGATAAAATGGTTTTGGAGATGATGAGGAGATGGGGCAACTCGCCCATTATCAAACGACCAAAACTATTTATAACACTCCTAAGATAAGGTTTACTAAATTGCTTTTAAAGTGCAGCAAGAGTGATCTAAAGTCATTTATAGCAGTAGTTACAGGGCATAATACGTTATGCAAGCACTTGAGGCAGATGGGGTTTGAGACTGACGATCTTTGTAGATGGTGTAGTGACAGCGACGTGGAAAAGGATAGTTAACATTATCTTTGCCGGTGCCCTGTACTTGCAAAAACAAGATTTAAAATATTTGGATCCTTCTTTTTTCAGGATATGCAAGAACTTATGGAGAAAGACCACGCTAAGATCCTGAAATACATCAAGACATCAAAATGGGAACAGAGAACACGAGTAGTAGCCAACAAGCAATGAATAAGCTTCAACAAGATTGATAACTGTATAAAATATACTGAATTAAATTAATAGTATATATCTTAGGACTATGTACCGTATTGGGCTTCAGTTCTATGAAGTGTCCTTGGCACCATAGGGTGGTAGAAACTGAGATAATGAGTACAACTCGTCGAAAAAAACATTTGGGATAAATGACTTCTATCAATGAAATATAGCCCATGACATTTACAACGATATACTATACTTGTGGTTCGGACGTCAAATGGTGGAGATACATATAAGAAAAAAACAAAACCGCATCTTTCAATGGGGGCGGACATATGAACTATTTTTTTTTTGTATGGGGGTCGATACTATCTAATGTAATGTTTCATGTAAAAATTTCTCGCGACAGTTAACTGTTTTAAAAATGATTCAATATAAAAACATTTCAAAGAGATTGGAATTGTTGAAGATTTTGTCAAGGTCCTAAAAAGTATTAATGATAATATAAAAAGATAATTCAATAAGACTATGCTGTCCATTAGGCTGGGCAGTCTCCACACAAAAAACAAAAGTTTGGAAAAACCGTTTTCTATTCGAAAGCTTTCTTTGAGAAAATCTAGGGAACAAAAAAAATTTTTTTTGGGACTAGTCTAAAACAGCCAAAATGGTATTTTTCCCCAACTTTGGATTATATATCGTTTTAACGAGCTGAAATACTTAGGCCATAAAATTTTCCTTGATGTTTTTGGACCTTCGGGTTGACATTCATCTGGTGAGACGAAGTTTTTATAGTTCGTATTCACTTAAATGCAAATTTTTCCTAAAAAAATTTAAGTTTTTAATAATATATTCACACAAATAGCCACAAGGAAAAGAATTAGGCCTTATTTTACAGCGATATACTGATAATTTTTAAACATCGGACATCACCCTCCGTGATTTTTTTGTTTCTTAGATACTCTCAAGATAAACTTTTCAATAGTTGGCAGATTTTCCAATATATTTTTCACTGACCCTGCCAACTGCCTATCACCCACACATTCCTTGTTCATAAAAAAGTTTTATGAAAATTTAATTGAATTCCAATAGCCATAATAAGTATTGTATTACATTTTCCCTCAATTATTTCAACACTTTTCACAGACCGACCCACAACAACAGGTAAAACTT
Organism: Calliopum simillimum; assembly: GCA_951812925.1. Lineage (NCBI taxonomy): Eukaryota > Metazoa > Arthropoda > Insecta > Diptera > Lauxaniidae > Calliopum > Calliopum simillimum. The sequence goes on from OX638371.1 coordinate 99,182,398, forward strand.
GCAAATTTTTACAAAATAGAAAAAATATATAAAAAAAAAAAATTAATAACGGCGAATTTTATTGCGTAAACATTTAGTCTACAAGTCGACAAAATTGGTTGTAAAAAATAAAAAGGATTATTAATTATGATAATAAATTCTTTTACGACCGATCCACGCTGCACAGAGCACACACTCCGTACTGTGCGGAATAGAAGAAGAAGTTCATAAAATATTTTATGATGGACTGTTGGCTCGTAAAATTAAATACGAACTTAATGCCCTGGTCTATGCATATTGCCAAGGGGGGCGCAAAACAGCAGCGAGGGTAATGTGAAGTCCCTGTGTAAATGTGTTGTGTCAGCAAAGTATATGCCATCCATGCTAAGTACGATATGCATGTATAGATAGATTTGAGTAAACAAACTCGTATTATGACAAAAAGATTAGATTGTCATCCATGTCTTTAAGTATCTAAGTGCGCTAGTGGTTTCATAAAATGCAGATTCATTCGGTTGTTAAATCGCCAGGATAATAAACTGAATTGGTTGTTTTCATTGGAAATGTTTTAATTTCCTTGAGTTGATTAGTTTTAGTAATACTAAGTAACACTTATATTTGTATGTGAAAATTTTTATTAAGCTATAACTAGTAAAAAAGACTTAAAAATGCTTTCAAACTTAAGTGTTTAATTACTAGAGTCTTTGCGTGGCTTAAAATCTGCAGAATAACGAGGATCCACGAGTTCTTATCTAAAGATACTTAGTTTTTTACAAAGTTAGAAGCTATGTGAATTGGGACAAGAGGTCGTGGCACCTGCTGTACAAGGAAAATTTTCAAGATATTGCAGTGTATGGTATTCAATATTAAGCCATTGGTTAAAGGCAGGCCTGACGAGAGGGGGGGGGTAAGGGGGGAATCCCCCCGGGCCCGGAGTTTTTTGGAGGGCCCGGACTCAAGCAAAAATTAATAAAATTGTCGTTGTTTTTTCAAGCTTGAAAAAGAGATTTTAGAGGCCCGGCATGAACATAATACAAGCACTTGAGAAAAAGTCCGGGCCCGCACAATTACAATATTATTTTTTTTTTTCAACGTAGAAAAAAAATTATACATTGTCTGCTTTCTTGAGCTTTTTGGTAAAATCTAATAAGTTTTTTTTGTTTAAATTAACTTGTTTTATTTTCACTCTAAGTACTACACTTATATGTACATGATTTACGGGCCTTCACGGGCCTCTAAGCTTAAGCCTTTTGTGGTTAGGTTAGAAAGGCCGAGCCCATCGAAGGAAAGTAGAGCCCCGCGGTCCAAGAAAAAAACCCGAGCCCGTGCCTTTTACACGCTTCCTGAACCGAATCCTGCCTTTTGTAAAATATTAAATTTAGTTCTTAAATTGCAGTATTTAAGAAAAAAAAAATATTGAAAAAGTTATCGGTTAGTTCTTTCTTATTCCATCTAAAATTTAAAAAGGCCTTTTTCCGAATACATATGTAAAATTGGCGTTATGAGGCCAAAACGATAAGATTTCAAAAAAAATTTCGAAAATTAAAAATAGACTTAAAAATGATAATCCACTTTAACTTTCGCCGTAACTTCGAAACTACTGATCTTTTCAGAAACATTCTTAAATAAACTTTTGTGGAGAGTTACTAGGCCAACATAATCTTAGAAAGAAAATGAAATTTGTTGTACAAAAATAGCAATTTTTTAAGAAAAGTTTTATGACTTTTTTTCTAGAAATTGGTTTTTTGTAATTTTTAAAGAGCGGAATATTTGTCCGGAAAATCTTATGTTGAAGGGAATTAAATGTAGAGTAATTAAAAAAAAATTATTTAAATATATAACATTTTTATATATAAACTAAAAAAAATATATATATTTTGGTATTTTTTTGTTCTTAATTTCTTGTTTGCTTGTCATATCTTCTAAACTAATTTGGGGTCGCTGAAAATAGCTTTTGTTTTCGATTTTTTTAAGGCCGCACAGACTATCGAAAATTTCGATTGTCGAGCTCGCCATCCAGGAAAAAATTTAAATCAGTGAACTCCAAAAAGGTGCTAGTAAGTAGTCTTGTAAGATTTAAAGGAAAATCATACAAGACCATTTCATATAAAACTACCAAAAAAATTTTTTGCTTCCGATAAAGTAGAAAAAATTAAAATACTGCATTTTTCTAATTTTTAATTAATTTTTTCCATTTAATTAATTTTCATTTAATTTCCTACAATATAGGATTACCAGAACAAATATTGCGCTCTTTAAACTTTACAAAAAATCATTCTCTAGGCATAAACATTTCTTAAAAAATTGCTATTTTTGTATCAAAACAGCAAAAAGTTTAATTTTTAGAACGAAACCTTCTAAGAAAACAATGTTGGCCTAGATATTTTCTACAAAGTTTGACTTAAAGATATCTCTGAAAAAAGCAATAGTTTCCAAGTTACGGGCAGTTAAAAAAAAATTGCCTCTTTTTAGTACATTTTTCAAGCTTTGATCGCAGACCGGTTCAAACCTTATTTTTTGACCTTTATTTTATGAATATGACCGGGAAGCAAACAAAATCACAGCTTTACATATTTCATACAATATATCTCGTGGGTATCCTTGCGTTTCCGGAAAATAAATATTCGCTCGACGATGTGATGGTCCCGAATAAAAAAAAAGATCTAGTAGTGGAGGGGGCCCGGTATATAATTACCGGCCCGGATTTTCTCTCCACGCCCCTGGTTAAAGGTAACACCTAGTAACTAGTTTTATTTTTCTCGAAACCGGTTTTCTAGACATGTGGGCCATATGACAAATATTGTAAAATTTTTCTGTTTTCGGGGTAAAAAAAATTACGGGTTCAGTGAAGTGCCTCTAACAATTAAAATGTTTCCAATATAAGAAACTTGTCTCTTACACATTCGATTAAAGCTGCTCTTCAAAGTTTCAGTCCGAAATCCTACGTTTCTTTTTCTTGAAAATGAACACACAAAACATGAAAACATTAAAAATTCATTGACTTTTTATCAAAAAACCACGCAATACACACCTCAAGACAAAGTGTTACGTCGTCTGTCCTTTTTGTTGTTATTGTGTGTAATATATTTACATATTCGCACACGTAGTATTCCCATGGCAGCATTTTTCACCACACACTAAAAAAGAAAAAAAAGTCCCTTGTACTCCTTGCAAGAGCCTAAAAAAAAGGATTATACTTTCGAAAAATGACTCTTGTGAGGACTTTTGACACAAAGAACGCTAACAAATCGTGTTTATTTCTTGTGATGTGTTGTTATTGTGATACCTCACGTGAGCACGTGTTTAGACGCTACAATTGACTTGGTTGCGGGTGGCAACGTCAATGTCAGCCAGTCAGCCAGCGCAGCCAAGTTAAAAGTTGTGGACTTACGTCTTTTGCGCCTACCGTGTAGTATGTCTGAGCGCTGTTTTCAAAGTGGGAATATACCGATGTTCGCAAGGCTTGAGATTCTTCGTCGTTTATATCCTGTCTTGACAATAACTAATGACTTCCTTTTGTTGCCGACAATGAAATGACATCTGATAAACACAATTCACTCCTTGGTGGTGTCGTCGTGTCGTGTTGTTTGTCGCTTAACGCTTTTTCGACGACGACTACGACTATGACGATGACTGACTGACTGACTTTTTGTTTATTTTGTTTGGTTGAAGCTCCAATGCAAAAGACAGGGAATGTGTTGGTGGGGAGACGGTGGAGCGACAATGATTCTTCACACCTTGACATAAACTGATTGGGTATTGCACATGAGTGTAGGGCACAGGTGAATGACAAAAGGGATACGCTAGTAATGTGCATGTGATAAAGAGAACAATGTGCCACCGTATTAGTTGGAAACTTTGATTTTAGTTAGTCACTGAAATATTTTCGCGTTCTTTGTTATAGCTCCAAATTCAAAATTTTAACATTTTTCTATGAAAGAATCGTCTCAAATTAGAGTCCACTTTTAAAGATGGTTTTTCCAGAAAAATTTGCTTAAAACCGCGATGCTCGAGTATTAATTATTCTGCACAGAACTTCTTTATATGAAACAATCTATAAAATTTGATTGTGCCATAATATATGCACCAAAACAAAAAAAAAAAAAAAAAATGGAATGAATTTAATATACAGTCTTATGTATTTTTTGACGCCGAATCTGACTACATCCTCAGAATTGTCAATATAGGGTAGAAGGGAGAGGTTTCGACACATGGGAGGCTTCGTCAGTGCCAAATTTTGCGATTTCTATTCACACTAACTCCCGCGTGTAATACAAAAATTCTTACTCCTAATGGTACGCAGCACACTGGGGCTATAGAAGTGATTTGGTTCAAAACCACCCAGACATCGCAATTTTCATCGAAATATAAAAATTCTTAAAGTGGGATATTCGTTTTGTCATACTGAAGAATGGTACGAATCTTAATTTCCTAAATATGACTTTATCAATTTGTCGAGTGACCTTGAAAAACGTAATTCAATGTTCAAAAAATAGAGATACCATTAAAAATCTTTTTTTACTCAAGAGGAAAGTATCTGACGAAAAAAGTGTACTAGGCAAAAAATGCTTAGAATCGTCCAAGCAATTTGTGAGATTTTTTTGGAAACTTTTTTTTTTTTGAATAATTTTTTTTTTTTGAATAATTTTTTTTTTTAAGTTTTTCAAAAATTATTAGAAAAAAGTTTAAAAAAATTCCAAAAAAAAATCACACGTATTCCTTGGACGATTCTAAGCATTTTATGACCGGTACACTTTTTTCTTAAGGTGCTTTCCTCTTGAGTAAAAAAAGATTTTTGCCTTCCGGAAATTAAGCTTCGTACCATTATTTAGTATGACAAAACGAATATCCCACTTTAAGAATTTTTATATTTCGATGAAAATTGCGATGTCTGGGTGGTTTTGAACATGAAGTCCCCAGTGTGCGCAGTTGTCATAAAAATTTCTCTGCGCAATTCGGCTAGTGTGTTTAGCTTGTCGTGATTTTGTGTTTTTATAGCAAGTTGATGTAATATTTGCTTGCTGCTTTTTGTGTGATACTCGGTTAATATAATATAAAATTTCCGTTTTTTTTTAGCAGATACTTAAATATATTATTACTGTTAATACTACATATAAGGTTTGCAAAATAAATAAAAGATAACTCCGAAATTTTGGAAATTTTGAAACAAGTTTATGAGGGAGGATTCGTCAAGTGTAAATGGGAGCATTCGACAACTGAAATTTATACATATGATTAAATTAATTTCCATGAATCTGATTTTTCACAAGATATGGAGTTCGGTACTAATGCCGATATACAAATGGATATAGAATCAGCCTGAATCATATCCTGAACTCGTTCAAGGCTCTGACCTTCCTGATCCGAATGATTTGCTGGATATGGCCCCGTTTGAAGACGACATCCCTGATTTTCGTTCTCTCATTGTATCACTGGAAGGAATTCGTCTTTTACCATATATATTCAAAAGGTTGAAGGTTTCAAAAAATCAAGGAAATCAAGAATTTATATGACGGGCGAAGCCTCCACAAAAGTGGGAGGTTTCGTCATTTATTTTAACTATAGTTTTTTGGTCACAGTTCCGAAAATAGCGAATTTATCAAATTTTTGGTAATTTACAAAAGAAGCACACATATTCGTGCATAGTCTATGTGTATTCAAAACAACATGCACAATTGCATTGAGAAGATATAAGGACTTTCTTGTTAGGGTGTCGAAACCTCCCACTTCTCCCCTACCTGTTGGATTTTGAGATATCTTTGTTTGATGTTGGAGAAAACGCTGTTTTCAGGCTTATTGCGTAGCTACAGAAAAAAGTAAAATTTCTTTCTTAAATGGTCCCAAAAAGCCGGACTCTTCCTTATCAAAATTTACCTCTGATTTTTTCCGAGTTATGATACTTTGAAGAGAAGGTATTTCAGCACCCATACAAAGGATGAAATTATATTGGTATCGAAAAACCGACTTATGGCCAAAAATCACTCAAATGCTGCAGGATATGAAATGCGCTAGTGCCAATAAAGGGATGGCTGAACAGCTGAGCAGTCCGGTCTGCTTGTAGTCGGTCACCAACCGTACCTTACACAGATGCGCCTCTGGGGCTGTCAGGCGGTTGGTGCGATCGTCCGTAAAAAAAAGTAATAAAAAACACTACCTGTTCAAGATTTGAGATATTTGAAGTTAAAATCTTCTTTTTTTTTTTTTTTGTATGGCTTAACAATTCTTATCAGTCTAATGACTATAATATATTGTACCATAAATACCAAATAACTCAAAAGTAGTAAGCACTGACTTAGTGTTTTTAACTTGAAGACGTAAAAATCTAAAAAAACTCGATTAGTAGAAACTTTTGCAGTTTCGAGTTCCGGCCAAGCCAGAGATTAGTGATTTAAATATTGAATAGTAAACGTACCATGTTGATGTTGTTGTTAATGTTGCTGCTGCTGGTTTACAATATTGCCAAGTTGTAACATTGTAAGAACGCATTTATATCCATACTAACAGACGGGCAGACAGACAGAGGAGGTCAGCAAGTGTCGAATATTTGTACCAGTGCAGCAGCATTAAAAAGGAGCAAGAAAAAGTTTTCCCAATACGCATGCGCAACTTTGAAAATCAAATTTTCATTGCAATTGCAACACGTACCAGTCAGTGGTGTTGCCTGTGCGCACATTTGCAAAAAATGTTGTATGTTAAATTGATTTAACAAAAGATTAAATGTGTTGAAAACAAATATTGAAATTGACATCCAACAGAGTTGAGACTTTGACTCAGTGGATGTTAGTTATTTTTGTTGTTTTACCGTCAACATACATACTGAACAACAAGCGAAACAACAGCGAACAACATTACAACATGCGGCATCAACAGCAACAGTTGCAATTGCCAACTGTGCGGCAGTGTTCCATATGCACCGCTGTACTGTTGCTGCTGCTTGGGCCAGCACAGATTGTTGTTGCGATTTCGCAAACAGATCTCTTTATGTTGGAACTGTGTAACAACTCTGTGGGAGATGACTCTTCGAACTTTTGAGAAAGAGAAAAAATTGCAAATGGAACGAAAAACAAAAAGGATACACGTTTATGTGCAAATTGAGATTTTAAATGGAGATTTTAAAGTAGGAACTGATCTTCTAGGTCGGCGTAGGAAAGAAATTCAAACCTTTATTGTTAGTTCTCGAAGTTATTGTCTTAAAGTTTTTAAAGTTTTCGACCAGCAGACTTTTTCATTCTAAAGTTTATTTTTTTAATTTCATCTCTTTTGTTGCATCCAAAATATTCACAATAAAAATACTTCATATTCACAATAAATTGACACATAAAATTTTCAACATCAACTGATTAACTCGATTATGTGATAATAGTTTTATGTAAAAACACGGGATATACGCTTTGAAGCTAGAGATCATGACTGATCATCAGCTACACATTAAATCGAAATTTGAAAAAGAAAGTAGAAAACTCGGCACAAGCTAGGAGTTCAAGCGCAAGATTATTTTACATTTAAGGATAGCGATTGTGTCATCAAAAGAACATAAGTTGTATAAATTGTTAAAATCGTCACAGATGCTACGGAAAGCGCTTAACTGTGCATGATTAGACCTACAATGTTTCTACCTGAAACATTGAAATCTATTGATTGAAATTAAATTAGAGAATTTGTTTCGCCTTTGATTATTTTATGCAAAAAGTTTCATTAAGCATTACGCTTCTACTTCTCAGTGAAGGTAAATGGATTAGTTTTAAACGGCTTACATATGAAGGCAGATTTTGGCCAGGATTCCAAGGCAGTCCACGAAGTGCAAATAATAAATATTGTTTTTGGACTGATTCCAGTTGATCACTTTAGATTTTATAGCATGGAAACCATACAAGTGATGCGTAGGTACTCCACAATAGGCCTGACCAGAGAAGTTGTAAAAATATCATTGAATTCTTTGGCCCAACGCTTGTTAAAGCCAATAACACCTTTAGCTTTTTTAATGGTAAAATTTATATGGAATTAGAATTGGAGCTTCGGATCAAGCTACCAGGGGGTGACTATTGATAGAATAAGAGAAATAAAAATACCATTTTCTTACACTGATTTAAGTTCAATTCCATGCGATTTACTTGGCACCGTTCAGATAGATTATTTAGTTTAGATTGTAGTAAATATTGTGTAGGGGAGGGGGGGGGGCTAGTGTGGACTGGGGGCTAGTGTGGACAAATTCAAATTCTCGCCCCCGCTTTGAATTTTTTGTTTCTGTTTAATTTTTTTCAAGTTAGTATTTGCACTCAGCATCACCAAAAAAAAAATTCATTTGTTGACAGTTCAGCTTTCCATGATAATGTGACCGAACTTGTTTTACGCTGCAAAAAGTAATTTTTTTGTTTTTTCGTAATTTCAGCGATACTTTTAAACTAATTATTCTTCTGCTGTAGTGTTAATAGATAATACAACTTACACTAGTGTTTATTAAAATCATTGAAATTATTTTTGAAGAACTTTACCGTAAGATTAAAAAAAAAATATTTTTGTTTAAAAAGACATGAAGGGGCTAGTGTGGACAACTGAAATGGGGCTAGTGTGGACATGTCTGCAGCAGCTGAAATGACTCCAGAAATCGTTAGACCATTTCTAAAAGCCGGTCCAAGAAAGTACGTTTCTAAAAAGAAAGAATGACAGATTCACGTTTCCCAATTTACCGGATACCAGCGAAATTTACCGAAATGAAATAGTGGCAAAGCTGCCATAACCACAACAACTTTCGGAAACATCAACAACGTGGTGAATTGGTTTCTTTCTGTGGCATTGTAAGTGCTGCTGGTACCACCATTCCATCGAAATTCATTTTCCGACGAATAAAGCTTAAAGACTGTTTTTTGTATGGTGCTCCTGCTGGAAGTCTGGGAATATCATCGAGAAATGGATGGATGACAGCGGAATTATTTGTAAGAGTTTTGGAACACATAGTAAAAACTTCGGGCTGTTCAACAAAGAATCGAATTCTGTTTATTATGGATAATCATGTGAGCAACGTTTCGATCAAAGCAATTACTTTCGCGAAAGCCCATGGAATCGTGTTGCTAACGTTTCCGCATCATTGTTCCCATCGCCTTCAGCCGTTTGACGTCGGCGTATATGGACCATTCAAATCTGAACTCTTTCTTAACGTTTTTGTATGAATTATCAAGTTTCTTATGGTGTCCACATTAGCCCCCACTTAAATCAATGGTTGTCCATACTACTAGCCCCGTATAAGGGGCTACTGTGGACAAATGTAAGCTCTTTTTAAAATAATTTAATAGTGTATTTATGAAAATAAAAAATCATAACTATTGATGCAATTATGAAGACAAGAGGTATAAGTAATAGCTAAAAATTACTTTATTACAAAAATGATATATTTACATATGTAATTTTGTAATTATATAAAAATTGTCCACACTAGCCCCCCCCCCTCCCCTAGATGGTGAATTATGAGAAATAAAGAGCTTGACATCATCTGCATACATTAGAATTTTACTATTTTTGATAATTGTAGTTAGATCATTGATGTAAAGCTAGAATAGGATAGGGCCCAGGTGACTATCCTGTGGAATACCATAAATAACAGAAATATATTTAGAATAAGTATTATTGAATTTTACACGCTGATTCCTAGCAGTCAAATACGAACGTAACCAACACAATCAATTTTTTGGAAGACCCATTAAGTTCTGTTTGTACAATAAGAGATAATGAGTAACACTATCAAAAGCCTTACTAAAATCAGTATAAATGACATCAGTCTGTTTACCCGCTACTAATTCATTTATGATTGAAGTGGTTATTTCAAGTAAATTTGTTAGGGATGAACGACCCTTAACAAAAACCTACTGAAATGCAGAGACAAATTTTTTTTTGTTAGATTTGCTGCCGGACTTAAAAAAAGGTGTGAAGGAGTGTTTCCACAAATTAGGAAAATGTCCACAACGAAGAGATGAGTTACGTAACAAGGTTAAAGGAAATTTCAGATTCTCTGCACAAAACTTTAAGACACAACTAGGAATTTCATCCTGTTAATGACCAAAATGATTCCACATTTTCAGACATTTTACGTATGATTTTTTACCCTTAATTTTCCCGAGTTTTTTCCCATAAATTTTGTTTCCTTCCCTAAGACTTCCCAAAAAATTTCATATTCCCCGAAATTGCGATAAAACCCCCAATCTGAGAACCCTGCAACTTTGTGATTTATATTATAGATAGACAAATAGAGAATTGATTGGCAATAAGCCAACTTATTTGAAGCTAGGTGGGTCACTCTGTAGTTCGATTTGGAAATCAGTTCTATTCGAATACCAAATTCAATTCATACTCCCTTGTTTGTTCGGATTGGATCTTGTAAATATTTTTGAAAAGTAGCAATATTATTTATCAAATGTCAAAAAACAAAACCGAAAAGGCAAAAATTATATACGAAAAAACTGAGACAACTGAGAGGCTAAAAGTAAAGTGCAATATCATATGTGCAATATTTTTACCCTTTTGTGTCGTGTGTTCGTGTTTTTTTTTTTATTTTATTTATTTATTTTTTTTTTTTTTGCAATTTTGTGTACTGTAATGTCTTGTTTTTTGACAATTATTTAGTTTGTTTTACTCAAAGTCCCTGATGATGACAACCAATGGATGCCAAAATATTGGACAAAAATAAATTGAAGAAATTTTAAAGAACTATTCTTTTTAATTTTTTGGACCTAAAGCCCAAAATAAAAATCAAATATGCGAAACAATTACTTTAGAGCTACAATTATTCGAATCCAAACAGATTTATTTACGAATCGGACTACGGAGTGACCCCCAGTATAAATGAGCATCAACTCAATAGGTAGTTCTTAGACCGATATAGTATTTTTGATTCAATTTCATCAATTAAACACTTTCTGGTAAAATTTGTTTGGAATTATTGCTAACGTTTTTTAACTTCAAACAAAATGACGGCAAATTACATTGGGACATTACTTTTGTTTTAACTTATTTAACCAGGTTTTGATACACATAATCAAGTATGTCTAGCTCTTTGACAATTTAATTCCTAACTTATAATGTTTGAATTTTTGTCCCCTCCCTTTATTGTGGTTTTCTTTTGATTTTACGGAAATGTCAATCTTTTTGAAACTGACTTTGGAAAATTCTGTTAGAATTTTCTAATAAGTAAACAGACGTCAATGCGGCGCAAATCAGACTACATGAAAAACACGTTATTACAAAGAATAAATACACTCCAAAATACTTGAAATTAAGGGATGAGCATATTCTTCAAACAACTGGACAGTGTTTTTTTCTGTTTTAAATCTTAAGAAAAACTTTTGAAGTTGTCATTTAAGAAAACCAATGAACTTTGGTATGAATAATGCTAGTCACTGCATATTAAAGTACAAACATCCATATAATGTCGACTGTAACCAAGTCAACCCATGTCCAAGCACAACTTTGGACATGCATCAAATAAATAATTCAATTGATTTTTTAGTAAGAAAAGTCTTGCGAAAACACTCACACCACAACCAATTGGAAAAGTCCACAAGACAAGGTTTCTTATGCGATTAAAGAAACCAAACCAGAAAATATATTGGGAATAAGTTGTGGTAAAAACTAATCAGAAGTATTCCTTTATGTTTAAAAATTATTCTTACTTTAATGCTCTCTACACGTATATTTCAAAATAAATAATTAATAAATTAAATAAAATTAATTTGTTTTCCTACAACCCACACCCTAAACTTTCAAATGATGCATTCGTTATTATCAGTTCATTTCTTTGAGGGTGGTGGTGAATTACTTATGAAATTTCGAACATGAAAACAACCCAATTTGATTTTCCGCACTGTTTGCGCTGGTTTGCTGGCAGCTTCCTTCCTTCATCCTTGCATTCCGCGCAAGCACTCTGTAATGTGACACTCAGGGATGGTGGTGTTGATTCAGATGATGATGACTAAATTGAGTCTAATCAGATTTTTTCAGTTACCCTCTTTGTTGGCAAATGTTGCGGATGTTGCTTATGCTGCAATGTTGATGATGCGCTCGCTTGTTGTTGATGAAGTTGATGACTCTGACTCTGCTAATGCTGATGAAGTTGCTCATTTCAATTTTCCAGCTTGTTATCTCATCACAATTTAACACAACATACGAGCAACATTTCTTCTTTTTTTTGGTGTTAAACCATTGAGGGTGATGTTGAGTTTAAATATACGAAGCAGGGCAAAATAAGGGTGCATCTCATTAGTTTACTGCGTGGAAAAGAAAGATTTTATTAATTTATTATAATAAGGGTTTTATGCTTTATTGAATGATATTCAAATGTGATAAAAAAAAAATTGAAAAATTTAATTTGAAAAATTAATCTTGAAAAATTGTTAACTTGGCAACTTTGGGCTTACAATGCGGCAAAAGATTCGAATTTATTGTGAGTTTGCTATAAATGCGCAATAAGTACAAGAACTAAAATTAAGAAAATCAGAGGGATTATATCATAAAATGCAGAAAATTTCATTGGCATCAACTCTGGAAAAATTTTTAAATTGGCGTGATAATTTAAAAAAAAAAATCAGTAATTTAGATCGCTAACGTCCAACTAATATGAAGTAAGTCAGGTTATATTCACTTTGTCCTTCCTTTAATTAACGCGGAGAAGAAGGCGTGGCAGGTATGGAAAAGTATATATATTCTTGATCAACTTCACCTCTGTCTGTATGTCTGTCTGTCTGTCTGTCGGTTGAAATCATTTTAATATTTTTTGGCAGCAAGGTAATTTGATGATATTTGGTGCACTGTCGCTGTCGTCAAAGTTGGCTTGACTTTTTGAAAATGGGCGAAATCGGTCAAGGGACACGCTTACCGCCCACACAAAAAATATATTCGAAATGCATACTTAGTAGTATTTTTCACGATAATGCAACCAAAATACACATAAAGACTGTGGATGGTAAGCGAAAGCTCTGGGCGAAATCGGATGAAATGGAGTGGCATCTCCCATATAACCAAAAGCTTCAAAATGGTATACTGAAAACCGCTCTAAGCGAAAACTAGGTGAATTCGAAGAAGAAGGCGTGGCACCTCCCATATAAACAAAATCCTCAAAATACTATATTAAAAACGGTTTTTCGGATAATCTAACTAAATTTCAATCAGACGGTAAAAACTATTAATTCAAGCTCTGAGCGAAAACTAGGTGAATTCAAAGAAGAGGGCATGGCAACTCCCATATAAACAAAAGCTTTAAAGTGCTGTACTGAAAACAGTTTTCGAGATACTCCAACTAAACTTCACTCAGACGCTGAGAATTATAAATGCAAGCTCTGAGCAAAAACTAGGTGAAATTGGACTAGAGGGCGTGGCACCTCCCATATAAACAAAAGTTTCAAGTTGCTATGCTGAAAATATTTTTTGAGATAATTCAACTAAATTTCACTCAGTACTGCCTGAACAGTAAGGGAAAGCTCTGGCCCAAAACTAGGCGAACTTGGACAAAAGGGCGTGGCACCTTCTATGTGAGCAAAAGTTACAAAATGCTATACTGAAAGCGTTTTTTCAGATGGTCCAAACAAATTTCATTCAGGCACTGGGAACAGTAAGTGCAAGATCTGAGCAAATGTTATTTGAATTGGACAAGAAGTCGTGGCACCTCCCGTACAAGCCAAATTTTCAAAAATCTGCAGTGTAGGCTATTTAGTATTAGGCCAGGCCAAAGGAAACACCCTTGCTTGTTCAATTTGAATGGGCTTTTTTAAAATTCGGCCGGTCTTTTACAGATATTTTAAAACACCCCTGCTCGTTTGCTGATATTTTAAATGTTTTTCGATACTCTTGGACTTTTACTGATAATTTGGATGTTTTTCAATACTCCTGGTTTTTTCTTTTATTTTAAATGTTTTTCTATACTCCTGGATCTTTACTGATAATTTGGATGTTTTTCAATACTCCAGGACTTTTTCTTCTATTTCAAATATTTTTCAACAATCCTGGACTTTTCCTGATATTTTGGATGTTTTTCGATATTCCTGACTCCTGGACTTTGACTGATATTTTGGATGTTTTTCAATACTCCTGCACTTTAACTGATATTTTGAGTGTTTTTCGATATTCCTGGACTTATACTGATATTCTGATGCTATTCTTCTGTACTTTTGCTCATATTTGAGATGTTTTTCAATACTTTTGGACTTTTAATGATAGTTTAGATTTAAGATTTTAATTTATAGAAATTTTCTTTGATAAATGACATAATTTTTTTTTTTTTTTTTTGTTCAATTTTAAATGTCAAAAAAGGTTTCGGCTTATTTTCGCGCGGATGTGCAAGTACAATTTTAAAACGCACAAAAAAATGTCCTTACGCAAGCAAGGCTTACATTGAGAAAGTCAAAAATTTCTAAGGCACAACGGGTGGTAATGACCAAATTGTAGTAAATAAAATTGAGACAGTCAAAACTGTCAGACAGACAACCAGAAGTAAAAGAACAAAAAAAAAAAAAAAACAATAACAACATGAAATGTCACTAAACATAAGCAAAACAACAAAAAAGCTACACAACATAAGATGTCTAAAATGGATCAATAACACTGGTGAGCAGGGTTTTATCAGTTAAAAAAACATCGCACAGGATATATACAAGACTCACACACAAAAGGAGGGTCACTTAATGGTTATTGATGTGATCGTCATTTATAACCACTGTCTGTTCATTATGCGTTGAAAATAAAAAGGACAAGAAATGAAAAAATAAAAAACAGCATACAAGGATAAGATGCATAAAAAAACTTTAGATAAAATTTCAATTCACAAAGGATACAATGCGTAAAAAGTCAAAATATGTTTGGTTTTTATCTTTTGTTATGTTAAATGAACATTCAATTTGGAATTTTTTGTGGAAAGGATAATAGCGGTATCCTTTTTTTTTGTAGTTGCGATTGAACAAGATGTTGCAAAACTTTTGCGCACAGTTTTAAAGGGTGTGGCAATGTTTCAATCTCAAGTATTTTTTTACTTATTTTTCTAAAGCTTTCGTTGCTTTTATTTACCTAAACTCGATAATCTAATAAGTAGGTATATCAGAATTAAAGTTTGTTTATGTGCTAATTTTTTATAGACTCGAAAATCACTTGAAAGATGTTGATGAAATTTTCACAGTACAGATAGGAGAAAGATTATAACCTAGAAAAATGGGCGGTGCCACGCCTCTCAAAAATAAAATTCAATATTTTTCTGACTTGATTTACAAAAAAAAAAAAAAAAAAAACAAATAAAAATTCTTGTGTCACCCTAACGTTTTAGAGTCAAATTTTTTATGAAAAACTTTTAGCTAATTGTATAAGCTTTAAAAAAAAGTATCTGATTTACTGGAATTAAAAAGATTTCGCATAGTTTTGGACCTTTGAAGTTGATATTTTACATTTTTTTTACTATTTTTTGAATTTGGCGGCCATTATAGTATGAAAAAGGTCCTATTAACATACCATTTGGTAACTTTTTTTGCAATTCTCATTAAATTTCCTTTAAAACAGCTGTACATTTATCATACCAATCTTTTAATTTTAGATCGGAAAAAAATACTTTTCATGAACAGTCCGTTTGAAGACTCCGCTAGATAAAGTGCGCATCATATGCAACGCAACGCATATGAGTAACTTGTATAGAAAAGTATTTTTTTCTGACCTTAAACTAAAAAATTGGTATAACAAAGGTATTACCGAATTAAAGGAAATTTAACGTGAATTCAACAAAAAATTATAGAATGGTATATTAATAAGACCTTTTTTATACTAAAATGGCCGCCAAAGTCAAAAAATAGCAAAATAAATTGAAAATATCAACTTTAAAGGTTCAAAGTCTTTTCAAACCCTATAAACCCAATACATTCTTTGGAAGTCCATATAATTAACTAAAAGTTCCTTATAAAAAATTTTCTCTCAAACGATAGGGTGACTTAAGAGTTTTTTTTTTTTGCAAAACTATTCAAAAAATCAGTTTTAACCCTATAACTCTTGAGGGGTGCAATTTTTTTTAGTCGAGGCCTCCTCTATCACCTTCCAGAAGCTTCGTTACCTTAGCGATTACACACTGTTTATGTAAAGGGCACCGAAAAAAATAGCATAACAGGAAAATTTGGCGACACCACCCCCTGAAAATAATTCATCATAGCTATGGAACTTTTTGACGCTGATGAATAAGGTTCGATACTTACGTAAATGGAACCGGGACAAAGGTGAGGCAATTTTTAATTTGATGTTTCTTTTAAAATATATTATGTACCTAAACGAAAATATATCTATCGACTGTAGATATTACAACTTTCACGATGTCTTCAGACGGTCGCGTTCCCTGTTACCTTCAGTGTTTTACGCCTTAGTTTTCATTTGTGATTTGCGCCGAATGTGATCTATACATTCCATAATTTTTTGAAATCTTTTTTGTATCCTACTAAATTTTTTATTTTAAAAACGTATGGATGATCCAAAAATAACAATTTCCTTTTTGTAAAACTTCAGTTCATATTTTTTTTGGGTATCGTATTATTCTTAGCTTGAAGAACATACCCGTAACAACATTTAAAGATCATGCGTTAAAGTAAACACTCGTTATATTATGACCACCAAAGAAGTTGAAACCAAAATAATATTGTAATTGATTATAACAAGAATTATGGCAAACATGTACACTTTTGTGCGCATTCACTTAAGGATACCAAAAAGTGAAATATGTTTTTTGTATTAAAGTGAAAAGTGAAAACACTTGACATGTTTTTGTAGGCGATGTCCTTGCACTTCCCAAAAACATAAACATTTCAAAAGGAATCAAATGTCACTTTCTTTTATTCAAGTGATTTTTATGCCTTGGTCACACTTTGCTAACATGTCCTTTTTTTTTTGCTTTTGTTTTGAAAAGTTGCCATTCATGCACATAATCTGTGAACACAATATTAAGCTGAAAAATGCACGCATGCGCACAACGAAAAAAAAAAAAAAACATTCAATAAGAAACAGTCCAAGGGAAACAATTGAGAAAACATGCCTTTAGAAATTTTGTGCCTAAGTACTTGTTACTTTTTTCACTTTTCTCAATATACGAGCATATGTATGTATCAACAATACATGCATATGATGATCCTCCAGAGATCTCTTGTCAAACATGGAAAAACATTAATTTTTCAAATGTATTATGAATGCATATTTTTAGCCTTTTCTTGTTATGATTGACTTTTTTACTTTTTTTCATTTTCTTTGTATATTTTATAAAGTCGAACATTTTGTTTAGACTGAAAATCAAATCTGTTCAGTTCTTTTAAAAAAAGAAACTTCTAATGGGAATTACTTTTACAATAAGATTTTCAGTTTTCCTCAATGTACGTGAGTTATAGATTTTTTCTCAGCTTGCCATTCCTCAAACTCATTGCGTTCTTTCAATCCAAACATTGGCTGGTGGTCCTACCGTACTTTTTTTTCTATAAAACAATTTTCTTTTCAATATATTGAAAATGACATTGGAATATTTGTGTTTTCTTGTGTTAACACAATTGTTCACATGGGTATTAATTGTTAAGAAGTCAGCAAGTATAATAATTGGTATAGAATATGTAGACCTTTACGTATTGAAACATATTTCCTGGAATGACAATTTTTTGTCGATTTTGCATTAAGATGTATATTTATTACAACGAAAATTATTGCTTCAAATTATTTTTGTGATGCCAATTCACAATAATTCACTGTTATTTATACAACATTATTTTTTGCTTGACTGTGACAACACCGTTTACTCAATGATCAATACTTTAACTTTAAGACACTGCAATCAAACTACGACTTAACTGTAATCCAACATGCTTATATTTGTCTACTATCGGCTGGCGATAGCTGCACCATTTACATGTCTTTAGTTTTTATCACATACGAACTTTCTCATTGGTTCTAGCAATAGAATATACTTTATGATGACCTAGAACTAGTTTATGTTTTTAGCTTTTGTTTTGACTGTATTGAGCTAAATCGCTTCACATTAGAAGGCGCTGTAGGTTTTATTGTTTTGTAGAATTTTATATTTACATCGCAATATCTTAACAGATGATTTTTGGAATTTTTGGCCTTGTGGATTAAATTAAAGAATTTTTGATTTATTTTGTCAGTTAAATCGTGCTATTTTTAAGTTCCTGAGGAATATATGGGGTCTAGAAGTAAGTCTCCAGCGATTCACAAGAGATGGCACCACTAGTAGATTTCGGGTAGAAATGTCTGATCTCATGTGTCATTTTGAAAGCTTGGATATCATTATATTTGTGCATTTCTATCGGCGTATTATATTTTTTCGAGCGAAATCATGGAAAATTTTTAGCCAAATAAGAATCATTTGCGCCAGTGGCATAAAAAGAAGTCGTTTTTGCATCGTATTGTCACTGGTGATGAAAAATGGATTTATTATGATAATACTAAACGCAAAAAAACAAACGCCAACCCCGGCGCGACACCAAATCGACGCCCAATCGAAATATTCGCGTAGATAGTGTCATGCTCTGCATATGGTGGGATCAAAAGGGTGTGGTATACTACAAAATGCTTCCTACTTTTCGAACCATCTAAGGCTCAATGTGTCGAACCCAACTAATCCGTTTGAAGCGAGCATTGAAAGAAAATCGGCCAGAATATGAGACCAACCAGTCCCTTATTTTCTTAGCGACAACGCTTGACCACATGTTGAGGCTTTGGTCAAAAACTATTTAGATAATAGTGGATGGTAAATTCTGCCTCACCCGCTTTATAGTCAAGACTTGGCGCCATCCGACTACCACTTGTTTCGATCGATGCAGAACGCTCTTACCGGAATACGCTTCACTTTAGTCAAGGGAATCAAAAATTGGCTTGATTCGTTTTTGGGCCCAAAAGACGAAAAATTGTTTTGGTTCGGAGTTCAAAAATTGACAGCAAAATGTAACCATTTTTACACAATAAAGCCTCAAATTTTGGAAAAAAAAACCTGGAAACTGACTTCTAGACCATATACTTTGCCCATAAGCCGCCTCTTCAATAAATATGGGGTCAATCGTTGTGTAATCGATTAATATTTGGGTTGACATCTCCGATTTTTTTGAAAATTGGTGAAAAGTTAGTATTTGACATACATACATATGTATGTATGTATGTATTCTCCTTTAACTCCTAGGAGGAGCATAGGGCCAATTACATACATACATATACTGCGGTAAAATGATTTTCCGAAATTCCAAAAAAATTCAAGATGGCGGCCATCCAATTTTAATGAAATTTTCAGAGTTAGTTTAAAAAGGTATGAGCTTTTGAAATAAATGTTGCACTGAAAAAAAAAAAAATTATTTTAGGTGCAAAAAAACTTTTTTTCTTTTTTAATGCGAGTTTGGGGCACCCTTATTATTTTTTTAAATATTTCTACTGGAAAAATATTAACTTTATTATAGTTATTTTGCGACCCTCAAAATCGTAAAATCTTTTACAGTTTTCTAGTTATGAGTTTTGAAGTTGTTTATGGTGAGTTTATCATGAGTCGTTGGTGCACTTGCACTACCATATTGGGCTGCCACCGTTCGGACGTTATTTTTTTTTCGGTGGCTCTTAGTGAATTTTTTTAGGATATTTTTGGGGAATATTTTAACCCATTTCAATCAAATTTTTTGAAAAAGGGGTCTTATTGGTTAACATGTTCGTATAACATAACATGAAATCAAGAAAGGAACAATTTTTTAGAACATCTTAACCCATTATATCCCGTTTTTAAGGGTCTTTAAGACCCCTTTTTCCAAAAATTTGGTTATAATGAGTTAAAATATTATAAAAAAAGTATAAGCAAAAAAATTTCCCTGCGTACCACCGACAAAAAATATCGTCCGGACGGTGGCAACCCTTTATGGTAGTGCAAGTGCACCAGCAACTCATGATAATATTAAACAACTTCAAAAACTCATAACTTGAAAACTTTAAAAGATAACACGATTTTGAGGGTCGCAAAATAACTATAATAAAATTTGTTTTCAGCTGATAACAATCCTCTAACAAGAATTTATGCATACAGTCGGATTAATTGGAACTTTAAAATTATTCGCGATCCTTTTGAATCAAATCGATAGAGATAAAGATTCTGATGATACGGCAAATTTTTCTTGCTGGCTTGCGCATTGCATAAGATCGTCGGAGAACACACCAACCACAATCTCTTGATTGTTCCAGCTGTTGGTAGTGCTAGCCCCACTCTTTGTTGTATCCGATTAAAGAATAGCAAGAAACTTTGTACATTTGTGTGATAATGAATACAAAACAGATTAACTGTCTTAGGGAAACTTCCTTGGAAATAGGACTTCATATATTTAGATCCTTGGAAACATAAATAAAGGCAGATGTTTAAATTAAAATCAAAGAAAATTTTCATAAATTTATTTCGACATTTTGAAAGTTGTAGCGAAAACTGCGGGGGCTTCCACATTTCAAAACAACAACAACAACAATAATAACAGCCTACACACAACAAACAATACACGACGTTATCGAAACAAACAATCTCTCAAAATTAATTTATCGATCAATGTAGATCGCCAATGCCAGCAGTTTTGTGAGAGCATGGGCAATTGGATTCAAAAAAAAAAAAAAGATGAAGAAATTGCAAGAAGATAGCTCCACTTGCAACAAAAACAAACCACAACAACCAGCCAGCAAAAATATGAATCGTGTAAACATACATGATAATTTTTTGATTGTGGCGAATTCGCAGAATATGTTCGCGAACATCATAAACATCATGAACAACATGAGTTCGAACAAGCGAAAAAGAAAAAAAAAAGAAAACGAAGAACAACAAAGTGCGCATGCGCCGCCACCGCCTTCGTTCCCCCAACAAAAGAAAGACGAGACCGATGTCGAATTCGATCGATCGGAAATTGTTGGAACTACAACTGCAACTACGAGTACATCTATACAACAACAACAGTTGCGTCTGCAAATTTCAGTTGTTGTTGTTAAAAAAGATTAACAAGACCAACTACAACAACTGGCGATAGACCACAAAATGCTGGTTTGGGCCCAAAATATGAAAAGAAAAATTTATGTTGTTGTTTATTTTTTGAAAAAGACAGCCGTAACTTTAAGCGGAACTTAAACAAAAAACTTTCGAGGGGGTGAGAGAGAAGAAAAAGAGAGAAAAAAAGCAGAGCTCGAGGACCCCCTGGGTAGTGGATGTCGTTTATATGAATAAATAAAAAATTCGCGCAATTCACAAATGATACCAACATAAAAATTTGTGTTTGTTGAACAGAATTTATGACAAGTCGCTGCTACACACAGAATCTTCAATCTACGAGTACAATATGGGATCTAGCTACGCTAAATGGGTTAGTATTGTTTGTTTGAGCAAGAAGTTTGAAAGTAACTAAGGAATTCGTTAAAAGTACAATATATTCTACATAATATCTTCATACTTTGGATTAAATACAATGCTTCAGCATGTAAACGATACATTCGAGAATGGATATGTGACTTGTATTGTGAAAACATACCTAAAGTGTTGATGTTAAGCAGTAATCTGCATACATGGAAAAAAGATGGACCACATATACCCTTCTAAAAATGACAGATTCAGTTTTTGAAAAACTTTTAATCTTTGCATATTTTCTGAAAGGTATTCGTTAAGTCGAAAAATCTTTAGAATGCTGCAAAAGTCTGAAATTTTGATAAAATGTTGAAATGCTTCATAAGTAGAAACTGATGAATATTTAAGAACTAAAACAAAACTAAAAGTTTTAGAATGTGATAACAGTTGAGTAATGTTGAAAATGGTGAAAAATGTTGCGAAAATTGAAAAATATTGCAAAAGTCGAAAAATATTGACAAAGCAGAAAAATGTTGCGAGTGCCGATAAATGTTTCAAAAGTCGAAAAGTGCTGGAAAAGTCGAGAAAAGTTTATTAAAGACGAAAATTACTTAGAAAGTCGGAAAATGTAGCAAGAGCTGAAAAAGGGATGTTGCAAATGTCGAAAACATTTAAAAGTCTGAAAATGTTGCTAAAGTCCAAAAATGTTCAAAAGTCGGAAAATGTTAAAAAGATTCGAAAGATGTTGCAAAAGCCAAAAAATGTTGCAAAAGTTGAAAGATGTTGCAAAAGTCAAAACAAGATTGGAAGATGTTGCAAACGTTAAAAAATGTTGCAAAAGTCGAAAAATGTTGCAAAAGTTGGAAGATGTTGCAAAAGTCAAAACAAGATTGGAAGATATTGCAAACATTGCAAAATGTTGCAAAAGTCGGTAAATGTTGTAAAAGTCGATAACTGTTGTTAAAGAAATTTGGAAAATGTAGCAAGAGCCGAAAAGGGGATTTTGTAACAGTCGAATACGTTTGAAAGTCTTAAAATGTTCAAAAGTCAGCAAATGCTAAAAGATTCGGAAATAGTCAAAAAATGCGGCAAATGTCGGAAGATGTTGCAAAAGTCAAAACAAAAGAAAATGTTAAAAAGATTCGAAAGATGTTGCAAAAGCCGAAAAATTTTTGGAAAATAGTCAAATAATGTTGCAAAAGTCGAAAAATGTTGCAAAAGTTGGAAGATGCTGCAAAAGTCAAAACAAGATTGGAAGCTGTTGCAAACGTTGAAAAATGATGCGAAAGTCGGAATATGCTGCAAAAGTTGGAAGATGTTGCAAAAGTCAAATCAAGATTGGAAAATGTTGCAAACGTTGAAAAATGTTGCAAAAGTCCAAAAATGTTGCAAAAGTTGAAAGATGTTGCAAAAGTCAAAACAAGATTGGAAGATGTTGCAAACGTTGAAAAATATTGCGAAAGTCGGAAAATGTTGCACGAGTCGAAAAATTTTTTAAAAGTCGATAAATGTTGCAAAAGAAATTTGGAAAATGTAGTAAGAGCCGAAAAAGGGGTTTTGTAACAGTCGAATACGTTTTAAAAGCTGAAAATGTTCAAAAGTCGGCAAATGTTAAGAGATTCGAAAAATTTCGCCTAAGTCGGAAGATGTTGCAAAAGCCAAAACAAGTTTGGAAAATAGTCAAAAAATGCTGCAAAAGTCGGAAGATGTTGCACGAGTCGAAAAATGTTGTAAAGTCGATAATTGCTACAAAAAAAAAAAAAAGAAAAAATGTTTCAAAAGTCGAAAAATGATCAAAACTCAAAATGTATTGCAAACGTCAAAAAATATTGTAAAATCCGAAAAATACTGAATAAGTCGGATGTCTTTGCATAAGTTCTGAAATATTGAAATTGTCAAAAAATGTTTCACTAATTGAAAAATGTTGCAAAAATCTGAAAATATTGCAAAATTTTAAAAATATTTTTGGAACTTAACTTCTATTTCATACCTTTCGTACGACAACAATTGCAGCGTGAACGAACATGTGTAGAACACCGACAATGCATAATTGTGGACAGCAACATGCATCACCAACAGTTCACGACACATTTTGTCAATATTTTAATATTTCATTCATACAATGTCTCTTTTTCACAAGATGACATTATTCCCTGATGTTCGCCAATATCCTTTCAAAATCCGTTCAATGCCATTTATTTGCCAAAGGGTCGAGCGAGCAATACGCGAAACTCAAGCGAATTAAACCGTTTTTGGCGACATAATTCTATAGTTCGACAGATGGACGGACGGACACAAACAGTCATCCCGAGCTGAAAATCTGCACTGAGCTATGCACCTTTTGTCTTGTACTTTGGCGCTGCGTGTCATTGTGTGGGGTCATCTTTGGCAGTAAAAATTGCTAACTCTTTCTCATATTTGCAGTCAAAACGATGCCGTATGACTCGCCTGTTGTTGCCAAATGTTTATTTTTACATTTTGTATCTCAATATCTGGAATCGTATGTCGTGGCGTTTAGGTTTGTCCATTAATTCCTTTTCGATTGTATTATGGTTTTTGAGTTATTAGTCGCGGCATCACATCATGATATAAAGAAATGTGTTCACAAGTCATGTTTCCTGAAATTTATGCATTGCATTTGTAGGATTTGATTTTTGTTTTTCATTTTTTTCTCGTTTGCAATTCGTTTTCTTTGACAGATTTTCGTTTTTATTGCATGAATTTATTGGTGGAAAATTAGAAAAAAAATAATAAAAATATATAGGCCATCGATGAAGGTCCTGACATAGCACATGTAATGAATCATATTATGGTGGTTTCTTCTCATTTTCTTCATTACTTGTTTTAGCCAAATTCTCTCTTCATCGGCACTCTTTTCACTTTACCTGGTTCATTAATTATATCATTTTATGACTGCACCATATTCAACCTTTTGTATCATTTGTCCGATTTTTTATTTCTTCTCGTGCTCTATCTGTCTGACAAAAATTAAAATACAAACATGTTTAGTCCATTAAGCATTGTCCTGACAACATCCTGCTCTTATATCGCATCTAAGGGATCTCTGAAGCATCTGTGTTCAGTAACGCTTTGTATAAAATATTGGCATTTCGTTGTCCATAACTGGGCAAAGTATCAAGCGCACTTAACATAATTTAGAGCAGATTAGTTGCCGATGCATCGCACGAATACCTGATCAAGATCACCTTGCTATGATCAAGAGACACAAGCGTGATCAGTGATAACAGACAAAAGGAAAACACGAAACGTCCCCGAATTCGTTTCAGAAACACTCACTTAAAATAAATGCATGGCATAATTATACCAAAATTAAATATCTTGACATATTGGCTAAGAGCATGATCATCATCAATGTGACTACCTGTTGTCGAGCGACCGAAGTGCTATAGGGTGTATCTAAAATTGAATACTTTTGTATCAACTGTATCATTTGAAGTCAAAATTGGTGTTTAGTAAACGTATATCAATTTTAAAATTTATGAATAAATTGTTTTTCTGATAACGCTGGCACACGGAGAAAAATGAGTGTCATAAAAATAAATTTCAAACATGAATTACCTTATCTGGTATAACCATTTTTTTTAAAATTCGGTTTTAACCTTATTAATATTAAAAGTGACCTTTAATAAACTTTAATATAACCATTTTTACTTTATAATTCTAGTAAAAGTATTTTTGTTTGGACAGAAAATTGCTTAACATAGCAGTTGTATACCTCTTTATCATATAAGTCAGTAGTCTAGAGGTCGAACATGTTTATAATTGTTAGTAAAAATAATGTGTATCTATCTATCACAGGGATGAACATCGTTTCAAATCCTAGAATGGTCAAATTTAATAGAAATAAAAAAGTGCAAATTGATTTTTTCTCCGTGCAAACAAAATTGGCATGAAATTTTGCCTAGACATACGTACTCTTACATATTTTTCGACGTTGAAACCGAATCCGATGTCAGAATTGCTTATAAATCTGCATGATTTCGAGATATTCTTGCTTGAAGTTGCAGGAAGCGGCGTTTTTTAGGCTTTTGGCGTAATTTATTTTTTTACCGAACAGCCATAATCTTCCTTACGAAACCATACCTCATCAAACTATACATTTCCGAATCTAAGATAGTGCCGTAATTTCTCATCCGATCTTGGTTTGCAAGGCTTCACAATTTTCGTAGTAAGATAAGATGTTCCAGAAAATTGTTCCCTCCTTGATTTTATGTTAACCTTTTGGAACACATTAACTCATTATGTCGCGTTCTTATGGATCTTTTTGACCCCTTTGTCCAGAAACTTGGTTATAATGGGTTAAAATATTCTACAAACAAATTCTAAAAAAAATTTCACTAGGGTACACTGAAAAAAAGTTCCGTCCGGACGGTGGCAGCCTTATATAGTAGCGCACGCGCACCAACGACTCATGATAAGTAAACACAACATTACACACTGGGCTTGAACAGTCGATAGGTGTAATGAAAGTGTCGACAAAATCTGTGAATGGGGTTTTTTTGGTACTAGTTTAGTGGCCTAAAAAATGCAAACCCCGAAATCGTAGCTGCTCATCTCCGCAAAATATCGCTAAAATACACATCCCATATAAAATTAAAAAAAAAAAAATTAAATAAAGAAACACAACAAACAATGGCTTTGAAAAAGAAAAAGGTTTTTATCCTCCAAAGGTTAATTTTTTTTTCAATGTATTTTTTTTTTCAAAAGCTCATACTTTTCTACAGAAACTCTGAAAATTTCATTAAAATCGGATAAAAAGCCGAGGAGCTATAAATTTTCGGAATTTCGGAAAATCATTTTTCCACAGTTATATGTGTCTCAAATAATAACTTTTCACCAATTTTCATAAAAATCGGAGAAGTCAAGTCGAATCTTGGTCGATAAAAAATAGATTGGAAAAACTGCGCCTTATTTGAAAGCTTATTTTGAAAGTAACAAAGAAAAAAAATGTTTTTTGTGGACCACTCTAAAAGCAGCCAATGTGGTATTTTTTCATAACTTCGGCAGGTGATGCTTAAAAATTATATTTCATTGTAAAGGGCTTAATTAGGCCTACATTTTCTTTATATTGGTTGGATCTCCGAGGTCATATTCAACTAGTACCACCTAGTTTCTCTTAATGCCATTTTTATCTTTATAAAATTGAGGTCTTTAGAACATTTTAACATTTTACCCAAAAGGTGCTTATTAAAGCCCAACTTAGCCCTTTACAACGATATATAATATCTAAACATCGGACATCAACTGCCGAAATTATGAAAAAATACTATTTTGGCTGTTTTTAGAGCGCTCCAAAAAAAAAATTTATGTTTTCAAGATAAGTAAGCGGCGGTTTTTCCACTTATGTTTTCATTGGCCCGGCCTAATGTACATATAGCAAATATACAAATGGCATACTTATCCTCCAAAGTGCTGTTAGTTTTTTGATATTAAAGCTTATCATACCGTTTCCTTTTGGCTATATCCTCAATTTGGTTTTGTTCCAAAACCAAATCAGCCGATATCTAGTATATAACTAAAAATAATACTGCCATAATTTTGGGGACCACCCTAGCGAACAGATAGTCAAAATAAAGGCAATGATCAGCGAATGGCGCGACAACTAGAATCACTTTATATCAGCAACAACAAAAACGAATATTAGTAATTGATATTCGAGAACGACAACGTCGACAACCAACGACAACCAAAGTTGACTTGACTCAACATCACATTACAAGCTGGAAAGTGATGAAAATGGGCAGGTAAACCTTTCTCCAAAGATAATCATTCATTAGCTACTGTTTTACGGTCAGGTCTCGAATGATCTGTAAGCCTTAGAGTGGTATTTTTTTTCTTTCTTTCTTGCTTTGTATCCATTCGATACCGATTACGAATTGCCACAGCAGAGATACACTGTCGTTTATCTGTAGATTTTTATCTTTGAAATGGATTTGGTTTTTAACTCGGATTCCGAATGGATTTATACATTTTTTCTGCTGTTGTTGCTAGTGTTTCATTAATGTTGGTTGTTGCGCTTTTTCCATTGTGTTGAAAAATGAGCCGCAACGTAATTTCTCGTGTGACAGAAACAGTCAAAGACGCGATTGTCTTGCTAAGAGATATTCGTGTAGGGTTTTTTTTTTCTTTGCATCTTAAGCGTGGGTTTAATGCGTTCGCAACAACACTAAAAGTTGGCTTTAATGGTAGCGAGTGAATTAACAAAAGCCGAAATATTTTGTTGCTGGCTGCTGAATTTCTTTCTTTTCTTTACCAAGATCCATTTGGATTTTTTTCTTTTATCTCTCTGTGAGGCTTTTATTCGTTGTTGCTTGTTTACATTACATTTGATCTCTTTTGGGGAGATTTTACACGACTCACTTGACAAATTTCTAATCTTTATAATGAAGTGTTGTCGCAGTGGTAGCGCAGTAGCAACATGAGACGTTTGTTCATTTATGTTATATTGTTGATATGAATAATTTTATAAAAGTCTTGATTTTTTTTTATTAATTTTTTCATTTCAGCGGCCTTTTTATTCCCTTTCAGATTACTTAAATGTAAGCGCTGTACTTTTGAGATGGAGGATAAGCCATATATTTTTAATGTGCTTGTAGTTTTTTATTTTATATTCATTTGTTTTATGTGAGAATCTATCAAATTAAGTGTCCATATTATTATTTGACCTCGACGACCTCTTTTTTGGTGTAAGATATTTTGTATAAATTTTTATTTTATTGCTGTTTTTTGTTATAGATTTATTTTAAAATTCAATAAAAAGCTGCTTTTTGGTATTGCCGTACTTTAACTAGGGTTGCCAGATACAAATATTGATTTTTCTGGACATTTGACAAAAACATCTCAATTTCTCTGTACAAAGAAATTTAAGTTTATTTAAAAGAAAACATATGTCAGGCGTTTATTATGAAAAAGGGGCAGGTCCAAAAGTAAAGTCAGAAGATGTATTGGCTGACATTTTGTCAGAAATGAATAGAATTGAACTCATATGCATATAAATTCCAAACCAATTTCGATTTTAATTTTTCCAAAATTATGGATTCTCATATTTTGAAATCCATCGACCACGTGACGAAATAGGATTTTATTTCCTAAGTTTTTTATTTGGATTTTTATTTTCATTTCATTTCATTTCATTTCATTTCATTTCATTTCATTTCATTTCATTTCGTTTCATTTCATTTCATTTCATTTCATTTCATTTCATTTCATTTCATTTCAATTCATTTCATTTCATTTCATTTCATTTCATTTCATTTTATTTCATTTCATTTCATTTCATTTCATTTCGTTTCATTTCATTTCATTTCATTTCATTTCATTTCATTTCATTTCATTTCATTTCATTTCATTTCATTTCATTTCATTTCATTTCATTTCATTTCATTTCATTTCAATTCATTTCATTTCATTTCATTTCAATTTATTTCATTTCATTTCATTTCATTTCATTTCATTTCAATTCATTTCATTTCATTTCATTTCATTTCATTTCATTTCATTTCATTTCATTTCATTTCATTTCATTTCATTTCATTTTATTTCATTTCATTTCATTTCTTTTTATTTCATTTCATTTCATTTCATTTCATTTCATTTCATTTCATTTCATTTCATTTCAATTCATTTCATTTCATTTCATTTCATTTCATTTCATTTCATTTCATTTCATTTCATTTCATTTCATTTCATTTCATTTCATTTCATTTCATTTCATTTCATTTCATTTCATTTCATTTCATTTCATTTCATTTCATTTCATTTCATTTCATTTCATTTCATTTCATTTCATTTCATTTCATTTCATTTCATTTCATTTCATTTCATTTCATTTCATTTCATTTCATTTCATTTCATTTCATTTCATTTCATTTCATTTCATTTCATTTCATTTCATTTCATTTCATTTCATTTCATTTCATTTCATTTCATTTCATTTCATTTCATTTCATTTCATTTCATTTCATTTCATTTCATTTCATTTCATTTCATTTCATTTCATTTCATTTCATTTCATTTCATTTCATTTCATTTCATTTCATTTCATTTCATTTCATTTCATTTCATTTCATTTCATTTCATTTCATTTCATTTCATTTCATTTCATTTCATTTCATTTCATTTCATTTCATTTCATTTCATTTCATTTCATTTCATTTCATTTCATTTCATTTCATTTCATTTCATTTCATTTCATTTCATTTCATTTCATTTCATTTCATTTCATTTCATTTCATTTCATTTCATTTCATTTCATTTCATTTCATTTCATTTCATTTCATTTCATTTCATTTCATTTCATTTCATTTCATTTCATTTCATTTCATTTCATTTCATTTCATTTCATTTCATTTCATTTCATTTCATTTCATTTCATTTCATTTCATTTCATTTCATTTCATTTCATTTCATTTCATTTCATTTCATTTCATTTCATTTCATTTCATTTCATTTCATTTCATTTCATTTCATTTCATTTCATTTCATTTCATTTCATTTCATTTCATTTCATTTCATTTCATTTCATTTCATTTCATTTCATTTCATTTCATTTCATTTCATTTCATTTCATTTCATTTCATTTCATTTCATTTCATTTCATTTCATTTCATTTCATTTCATTTCATTTCATTTCATTTCATTTCATTTCATTTCATTTCATTTCATTTCATTTCATTTCATTTCATTTCATTTCATTTCATTTCATTTCATTTCATTTCATTTCATTTCATTTCATTTCATTTCATTTCATTTCATTTCATTTCATTTCATTTCATTTCATTTCATTTCATTTCATTTCATTTCATTTCATTTCATTTCATTTCATTTCATTTCATTTCATTTCATTTCATTTCATTTCATTTCATTTCATTTCATTTCATTTCATTTCATTTCATTTCATTTCATTTCATTTCATTTCATTTCATTTCATTTCATTTCATTTCATTTCATTTCATTTCATTTCATTTCATTTCATTTCATTTCATTTCATTTCATTTCATTTCATTTCATTTCATTTCATTTCATTTCATTTCATTTCATTTCATTTCATTTCATTTCATTTCATTTCATTTCATTTCATTTCATTTCATTTCATTTCATTTCATTTCATTTCATTTCATTTCATTTCATTTCATTTCATTTCATTTCATTTCATTTCATTTCATTTCATTTCATTTCATTTCATTTCATTTCATTTCATTTCATTTCATTTCATTTCATTTCATTTCATTTCATTTCATTTCATTTCATTTCATTTCATTTCATTTCATTTCATTTCATTTTATAGCAAATGCTTTACTGAAAACGTTTTTTGAGATAATTTTCACTCAGCCTTTAAGAACTATAAATGCAAGCTCTAAGAAAAACTGGGTGAATTCGGACAAGAGGGCGTGGCACCTCCCATATAAGCAAAATTTTCAATTTTCTAAAGTGTAGGGTATTTAATGTTTGGCCAGGCCAAAGGTTACACCCTTACTAGTTTTTACTTAAAATTACATTAAATTTAAAATTTTAGATCTCTACATCACTGACCTATATGATAAGTAATCATTGGGATGATGTATATAAATTACATATCTCAATGGTGATGTAGTGTGTATGCCAAATTATGTAGTTTGGTCCTTTTGTATGAAGCTTATTGAGTATTTGTCGCGAGTTGCCACATAGTGAAATATGCTGCTTCTTCGGGTAAAGGAATGTCATGAGCTTCAAACGTAAGCACTTTGATGTCCAAGGAAAAGTTTCCTCAAACGAAAATGCAGGTAGCTGCATAAAAAAAATTATCAAGAAGCAGTTATATCTCGCTAAAATCGGAATAAAAGAATACGTTAATTATACCACGATTAAGTCGATACAAATACCACAAAAAAAAAAAAATAAAAAATTGTGAAAATACCAACAGAATGTTAAAGCCCGCTTACTGTAATACAACAAAAGTAGTTTCAACGCACTCCTTTTTGTGATATACATATACAACACTTACATACATTCCATACGACAGCTGGTAGGGTGGCAAAACATTTACGCATCCGAAAATAGAGTAAATATGCAAATTTGTGTTTACCTAACAATGGGCGACATTTTAAGTAATTGGATCTCCATTTAGGACTCTGCTTATGATCGTCTCGGCAGAGAGATGTGGACCGAAACAAGTAAATGAGGAGTGGGGGAGGTGGTGAGCAAAGAATAACAGAACCGCATACGTTGTGCGTGCGAATCATTTTCAAAGTTGACTATGAAAAGAAGGGACATTTCGCAAGTGAAAGTTGTACGCAATTGAGCGAAGAGTGTGGGCCACAAGTGGGCGTTATACTTCAAACTAAAGTGCTAGGATTTTGATGCTTTTTAGTTACTTTGTAAGGATTAGAAGAAGCAGCAGCAGCAAAAGAACGAGTGTAAAAGATGTTGTCAGTGAGGAAGCCTTAACCAAAAGTACAAGACAGATGCCCATTTTGGTGTTTTGTCAGAATGAAATCTAATAGAGTAGAGAGGACGATGACGACGACGACAATGATACCGACAATTTCATTTGTCATTCAAGGCTTAGAAAGGGATTTGAAAATTTGGAATTTTGGGTTTTCTTTATGGATGTTTCTCATTACATTTTCATTATTTATTTGAATGTTTTACATGGACGAGCGGCGGACCATTTGCCTTGAAATTACACCATAGAACCAAAGCGTTTTATTGCCCGACATGTGGTTGAGTTACAGTGTATGCTGGATGTATGTTGTTGGTTTGGTTTGCATGTTGTTGGCGACACACACACACGCAACACAAAAAAAGGACATTCATTGACATACACATTGTTACTCGTATTGTTGTCCTGTTTTATTTGTTGACGTTGTTGTTATTCGTTGTTAGTTGGTGATGTAATGCGACAAGATTTTAATAGTGTTCAATGTGTTCACAATGTGTGGGTAGCCGCCAGTGCCATTGTAAATATGCATGTGTGGGTTTCTTTTATTGGGGTGGTGTAGTTGTAGTTGGTTCACTTGTTTGTCGTTATGTGGCGTTTTTAATGGCTTTTGCCTATTAAGGATTAAGAATGTGCGTTTTGTTATAAAACTCAATTAAATTGATATTGAAAAGTTTTCTTTTTCTTTGATTTTTTTTTTCTTTATGATGCTTTTTGTGAAAATGAGCGTGAAAATATCTGTGGCAGGAAGGAAAAACTGCTTAAGTCGATTTTTGATTAGAAAGCAAAGCAATTTAAATTTTGTTTTATATGTATAGAATTTATGTTGCTTTGCTTTTTTATCGAATATCGACTTAAGCAGTTTTTCCTTCCTAACACAAATATTTTGAAAGTATCGAATGGGTTTCATTTTTTCACTTTAAAGACGTCGCGTTTTTAAATAAATGGTTAATTATATAAAGTCAGTGAATACCATTTATAATTTATTAGCACAAATAAGTTCATTAACCAAAAGAGTTTTTGATAAAAAACCATTTATTTCACCAACACGTGCTGTGGGTAATATGGACCACCAAAGAAAAAAGCCTCAAAAACAAATATATTTATCATATTTTTCAGATGGGGAATCTAGCTGTAGTTTTCATGACGAGTCTGATGGTCATTATTTGTAATTCGTTAACTACAAAGGAAAAAAAAGATGAAAAATGCATATAATGTAATACCCTTTACTCAGAAGATTGCCGTGGCGAATTTTGGGTTGAATGTGTAATCTGACGTTCTTGGAGTCATAAAAAATGACGGATGTGGAAGTGACATTTTTATATGCAACTTCTGTACCAAATAAACATGTGGGGCAATATGGACTATATAAACCATATAACACTACAATTTTTTTTGATCTTCATTTTGAGTATTTTCAGTTTTTTAATTTTTTTTCTTTATCCTGATGAGATATTTACCTAAAAGTGAATCAGATTAAAGGTAAATTGTTTCCTTTAATGAATGACATAAAATTAATTATTTTATTTTATGGTTTTTGAGTTTTATTTAAAAAAGAAAGATTGGTGGTCCATATTTCCCTCCCTTACCCTATTTTTTTTTTGGTTATTTGGTACGAAATAGAAAATCTCGTTTATCATCCCTTGTACAATTCAAGCTTTATATATTTTCAGATCTGTGTGACCGCGTATTTTGTTTTTAAATTAACCAAAAAATGTTATCAGCATATCATTGAAAATCCTTTATTCTCATTGGGAGGCTTAGCCCAATACAAAGTATGGCAAATCAAATATATATAATTTTTTCAGTGTAGACTCTAATATTAACAATACAAATTCTGAGAAAAGGTGTTTAGAAAACGCAGTTGGCAAAGGATAACAATTATATTAGATGGGAATACCCAATAAAAATACGCAAATAAAGGGAAATTTTCTTGAAACATTTATTACGCAAACAGGTAAGTTAAGCACTACTGGCATAAATGTATATATCTACATCAAAATATTGTATACCTGCACTATTCGGTATATAAAGAAGTTCCTTTTTAATTAAATATCAGTCTGAAACAATATTCTGTAAGAAGAGTACGTTAACTCCGTAATTATAATGTCAACTACAAGCAAAAATTTGAATAAAGCTATAGACAAGACATTTTATCTGCTGCAAGAAAATGGCACTGATCTTTATAGAAAGACAAAAATATTGCTGTATACGCTCGAAGAATTCAATGGTATGTTATTTGCCTATCAGGCAGGTGTAGTTAGAGAAGAAATTATCAAATCATATGTAGATATGGTTGAAACCGATTTTTGCAATGCAATTGTTGAATACCATGATGGCGATAAAAGGATCATTTGCATACAAAATTTATATTATATGTTCATGAAGGAATATTGCACAATTCAAAGGGAAAAGCCAGAAATGAAGCAGAAGAACCGTAAAAATAATAAAAACAAAGAAGTTGAAACTCATCCGAACGATAGAAAAAATAATATTTCCGAATATGGTTCAATGTTTCCGAACGATATAGCAGAAGAGCTGTGGGCTGTGTCGAAAGAAAGAAATGAACTTTCCGTACAACTGAGAATTATGTCAAAAGAAAAAGTTAATTTAATGAAGCAACTACGAAATATGGCAATGGATAGAAATAAGTTATGGTTACAACTACAGCGTACACTCAAAGAACAAATGTCAAATATATCAAAAGAAAGAATTCATATATCGGCACAACTCATGCAAGAAACAAAGGAAAGAAAAGATATAACAGAAGAATTAAAGAAAATTTCTGAAGTAGTAAAATATTATAAAGAACACCTGAAACAGCCGAAAAAGTTAACAAACTTGAAGAAACACCAAAAATCACATACTGCAGGTGTAACTGAAGTGCCATCTACGACTGTGACCAGTGATCAAACCAATGCAAATCAACAGAGTGATGAAAAATTAATCGATATGAAATCAAATGAAATATCATCAAGTGAAGAATTTACTGAGCAGAAAACTACGGACTCCAAGGAACAAAAAACTAGAAAAATTGATTCTATTGGAAGCTGTTATATTCCTTTACCAATATAAATGCTCAAGGCTGAACTGCTGAAACAAATACACTGAGTTAAATTATAAATAAATATTTTTTTTTTGCATACATTATCAATCTAATTGGCTAAGCTACAATATTAAAATGAAAAGAATTTTAAATTTAAGCAAAATATCTATGAATAAAATCAGTAATAAAAATATCCTCATATTTATTATCATTTTATTTTAAAATCTGTTGGTAATATTATTAAACATAATATTTCCTATCAAATATAGATCATTTTACTAGAATTTCAAGACTACTTAGTGAAAATTTAAGATTCATTTTAAAACCAAAAAGTAATTATATAGAACAATACCAAAGAAAGTATTAATTTTAAACAATTTTGGAACAAATTTCGTACTTTTCTGATATAAATTTCAAACTTTTTTGGAAAAAAAAATAGGGATTTAATACCAAAAAAGTTTAATATCAATACTAAAGGGAATCAAATGATATAAAAGTAAAAGTAAATAGTGACACCTCCCCAATAAAATACATTTTACCTTACTGTTTAAGTAACCATAAATACAGTAAGCAAATGTTTTTGAAAAAATTGAAGTGATATTCACATTACTGTAAAGTTCGGACAAAATAACAAAAGAAACGATTTCACCAAACTAGGATTCGAACCAGGGTCCGCCTGTATGATAAATAGAAAAAAATATTACTTTCAATAACAAACTTGTTAGACCTCTACACTACTGACCTACACATATCGAAGAGGTATAAAATTTGTATATGTCTATCCAAACATATATATTTTTACTAGAACTAGAGTTCGCCTTGTGGCCGAAATTCGACCATTTCGATTTGACCATAAAATAAAGGAAAAAGTTTTTATACCCTTCCTTGTCCGATAAAACACAAAAAGCTTTTAATATTCCTCCTTAGGGTTCGGGTTATCTGCATCGGTACAGCAGCT
Source organism: Calliopum simillimum (assembly GCA_951812925.1). Taxonomy (NCBI): domain Eukaryota; kingdom Metazoa; phylum Arthropoda; class Insecta; order Diptera; family Lauxaniidae; genus Calliopum; species Calliopum simillimum. The sequence goes on from OX638371.1 coordinate 99,218,162, forward strand.
TAGTTGCAATATCGTACTTTCCACTTAGAGGCGTGTAACTCCTCACGGTGCTTGTGGGAGAATTTAAATCAAATTTTGATGTACCTCGGATTTTTTTGTAAATTCTTATTATAGATGTCAATAGAAGTTATTCTATGCAAAAAATAAAATTATAGAGGTGGCGCTTTTTTAAAGATAATCCCTTTTCCAATTGGGGCATTTTCCCATACAAAAAAATTAATTTTTTTTTTTAACTACATTTAACAAAAATCAAAATAATCACATTCGATGTGTTTTGCGATGCTACACGCGAATCCGACCTCAGAATCACTCTTTCGTGTATAGTTTTTGAGATATTTTGATCTAAAAGCCGAAAAAAGTCGTTTTTTGCCATGTTTTGAAGCTATATAACTATGTAACATATCATTTATTCGTTAAATGTGGTTAAAATACTTGAAAACCATGATCTTTTCCTTTAAAATCTAATTTAAATTATGTTTATATCTTCATGCTTTTAAGAGATATTGTAGGCCGAAATATTGGCTAAACGGGTTTTTTGCACTTTTGTGTCTTTTTAGGTTAGGATATCTTTGAGGAAAAAAAAGATATCAACATAATTTAAATTAGGTTTTAAAGGCAAAGGTTAGGACTTTAAAGTTGTTTACCAGATTTGACGAAATTAAAATTTCTTTCACATTTTAAACATGTTCAACGAACCGACTACTTGTAAATTCAGCCGTTTGACACCCCGAGTGTTGTTGTTACGTTTATGCCATACGGCTTAATTTTAAAATGGTCGGTTCGTTAAACATGCTTAAAATGTGAAAGAAATTTTAGTTTCGTTAAATCTGGTAAACAACTTTAAAGTCCTAATCTTTGCCTTTAAAACCTAATTTAAATTGTGTTGATATCTTTTTTTTCCTCAAAGATATCCTAACCTAAAAAGACACAAAAGTGCAAAAAACCCGTTTAGCCAATATTTCGGTCTACGATATCTCTTAGAAGCATGAAGATATAAACATAATTTAAATTAGATTTAAAGGAAAAGATCATTGCTTTCAAGTATTTTAACCACATTTAACGAATAAATGATATGTTACATAGTTATATAGCTTCAAAACATGGCAAAAAACGACTTTTTTCGGTATTTAGATTAGAATATCTCAAAAACTATACACGATAGAGCAGTTCTGAGGTCAGATTCGCGTGTAGCATCGCAAAACACATCGAATGTAATTATTTTGATTTTTGTTTAATGTAGTTAAAAAAAAAAATTTTATGTTTTTGTATGGGAAAATGCCCCAATTGGAAAAGGGATTATCTTTAAAAAAGCGCCACCTCTATAATTTTATTTTTTGCATAGAATAACTTCTATTGACATCTATAATAAGAATTTACAAAAAAATCCGAGGTACATCAAAATTTGATTTAAATTCTCCCACAAGCACCGTGTCCTACTAAAGAGCAAACAGTTTTTGATATCTTTCTATACCAAAATTCATAAAAATCAATCATGCTATCGTGCTATATAGTGCTAACTCTATATCTTCACCAAATTTCATAAAAATCGTATGCAGTATTTTCGCCGTGAGAGCGGTTTTTCTATTTAGGGGCGTGGCACTGCCCATTGAAATCATAATGGTCATGTTATCGTTCCTTAGTGCCAATCCTATCTCCATACCAAATTTCGTTGAAACCGATGCAGCGGTTAAGCCATGAGAGCGTTTTATCCATTTAGGGGCGTGGCACTGCCCACTGAAAAACGTGATGCTCATATTTTCGTTCCTTAGTGCTAACCCCATCTTCATACTAAATTTCGTTGAAATCGATGCAGCGGTTTAGCCGCGAGAGCGTTTTTTTCATTTAGGGGCGTGGCACCGCCCACTGAAAAACGTGATGCTCATATTTTCGTTCCTTAGTGCTAACCCCATCTTCATACTAAATTTCGTTGAAATTGATGCAGCGGTTTAGCCGCGAGAGCGTTTTTTTCATTTAGGGGCGTGGCACTGCCCACTTTTAAAAAAAATATAGTCCTATGCACTGCTCCTTCTCACAACCTCTCCAACAAAAAAAAAGTCAAGCAAATCGGTTGAGATTTAGGTATAGAAACAGGGACTGAACCGATTTCGTTTGCCTATTTATATATAGATTTTAAAGTAAAAATGTTTATCGATACATCCAACGTAAAAGGTTGTAACTCAAATTACCAACTTTTTACGGGACAATGATTTTCGAAATCTGCGTATTAAACACTATCTTGTGTCAAATTTTGGTATCTCTAGCTTGAAATTTGAAGGGCTGGGAGCAATTTTTGAAGTTACAACCTAAGTATATTTAAGTGGAGTCTCCATGCAAAAACTTGGCAACTTAAGTTGTTAACTTATACACGGGACAAAAATAACAAATTGCCTTGGTAACTTAACTTACAAAGTTATTAGTTGATTTTTCTTTAAAAATCAGTGGTTGTAAGTCCTACATACCAACGTCATGTCCGTAAAAAATATTTTAATGGTAGTTGGCAAGTAAAGTTACCAACTTTTCTCATGGAACATATGGTTGGTGAAAAGGAAAATTAGTTGGTAACTAGAGTTACAACTCATATGTATTAATTTTTGTCCAAACAATAAGTTGAAACTGTTAATATCTCTGTAAAGCAGTTTGGAATATAGACAACGATTTAATTGTCGAAAAACCTGAAAATCTGAAACCAAAAATTTCAATTAAATGAAAAAAAGTATGAATTATATGTTTATGATTTTGGAAAGTAGCTAAGTGGCTACCCTAAAAATTTATGTTGGATTTTTGTAAATTTATTTAGTTGTCTTATGACTAAATTAAAATTTTTATTAATATATTATAAATGGGTTAAGCAAAACTACCAAAAAAGAAAACCGGGTGGCAACACTGAAAGTTATGTACAATTTTAAAAAAGTTTTTCTGAAACCAAAGCTTTCAATTTAATCAAAAAAAAGAAAGAAGTATTTAAGATTTTCGAGATTAGTTAGGTGGCAACCCTAATTGGATTTTTGAAAAGTTTATAGACTAAATTTTAATAATTACTTTTTAAGTAAAAGGTTAAAGCAAAACTTATAAAAAAAAAAATAACCAATTGGAGGAATGTTAAATGGAGAATGATTTAAAAAACGGGCGGAGAATGACTAAACGAAAATGACAAAAATATCACAATGAAATTGGCGATTATTTAAAAAAAAATTTAACTGGTGGATAGCCCCTCTACTTGAATATTGATTTAATTATAAAAGATAAAATAATATTTTTAGCAATACAATATATTAAAAACCTACACGGAGAATGACACACAATATCGTTTTTACAAAATTTTTAAACTTTTTTGTAAAAAAAAAAAAAAACTCACGGACACTCACTATCGTAAAGCCAAAACTAACTGACCTAAAAATGCACTGAATCTCCTCTTTCTCTTCACTTTCAGTTCTCTTTTTACTTAATATTTAAAAATTTACAGTTTGAATAAGAAAAACTATATCTGTCAATTCTGTATAAAAAATTTTTCTTCGAAGAATTTACACAGAAAAACAGTAACTAAAATAGATAGTATACAGTGTCGTATAAGATTATTTTTTTAGAAAATACCGTAAAATGCTAAACGGACAAATAAGTTGCACTAAAAAGTGGTTAGGGACAGCAGAGAAATGATAAATAAAAATAAATTAATAAATATATTATGATTTCATATTAAAATATTTAGAATTATTTTTTTTCTAAGCTACTCGTATAGAAGCTCTTGTTAAACATCAGTATTAGATATTTAAAATATCAAATTTTAAATTTAAACATTCTTTTGAGCCCCATTTTTATGTAAATTTTCGTTTGCAACACAATCCAGAGGTTGGATTTGGATTCATTTTGTTACTCCAAAACATTTTTATGATCAATTGTAGGTTTCCAAAAGTTTAAACTATTGATTATTTGTTGATTTCGTTGATGTTGATGTTGTTCCCACTCGAAAACATCACCGCAAAAAAACAAATACATACAAACGTATGTTCATGTGCATGTGTATGTAAATGTTGCCTTGCTGAATGTAACAAATTCCCCGAAGGCAACTGATATAGGCAGAGGTTTTGTTAAACACTTTTGCTACATACCATGAAACAAGTTCCGTTAACCAAACAAGCAGCAGCAAACCAGCAACAGTAACCAGGCAACAAACAACCCATACAAATGAATGTACGACTTTTCAGTTTTTAGGTTATGTTTTCAATGTTTGCCATGTTTTGCATGTTTTCCTGTTGCTGCTCCTCTCTCGAACGAAATGTTGCTCGTATTTTGTTTCGATTTTTCCATGTTTTTCTATAAAACTTTACCAACAACAACAACAAGAACATCATGAACCAACAAACAAGAGTTCATCTTCACTACTTTTGCTGGAAGGTTCATTTTATTTGCATTACATTTGGCTTTGACTCTGGTAACCACCGCCATCGCTAGCACCACCACCACTTCGTTCGTTTTGCCTCATTTGAGTTTTGGCAAAGGCAAAAAAAAAGGTGCCTCTGGGCTCAACATGAAGTTTTCATGTTTGCAGCTTGTTGCTGCAACATTTTTACCCTCCGATGATATGATGACGACGATGATGATGATGCTGTTGATGATGCGGGAGAATCAAAAATGGAAGTCAACATGTTATTGCTGTTGCTGCTATATGCTGTTGTTGCTGTTGTTGTTGTTGTTATTGTTGTTGATGTCTGCTCCGCTTGTAATTGCAAATGAAGCAACTCGCAATGGTGCGATGCGCTTTTTAAAGTTAGCAACACAACAACAACAACAACAACATTAAAGTTACACGGTCTGTTGCTAATCACAAAATTACGCCGTTGGTGTAGTTTTTGACTCTGACCAACCAACCAAGGAAGCAAATAATTCGTTTCATTCTGTTGTTACACTCATTAGTAAATTAATTAAGTATAAAGTTTATTCAAAGCTTAAGGGGAGCAGAGCCGAATACATTTTTGACATTCATCAGTTTTGTGTGTATGAGGTGGTCTAAGTGAATTCAGGGGGCTTTTATAGATCACTGAATAAGTGAGCAGCTCTTAGATAATGTAATATGTATGATAATGTGACCTACAACAACTAAAAATCTTACATTTTCACAAAATCTTAACTTATGCCATCATATAGATTTACTGTTAATATATTGGAAAAATTAAAGGCATACTTTTAGGCCAAAAATTACATTGCTTATTCTTCAAATTAGTTTTGAAACTTCCATAGCCTAATGCCTCAAATGAGTTAGTGAAACCCTATTTCATCGACAGATGACAAATGGATGGGTGATCCTCAGAAATAGATATACATACATATATAAATATTATTTGCTAACTAAAAAGCATGAATCAGATGACGTTCTTGGTTTGAGCTAACTATTCAATAAGTTTATGTAAAACAGCAATAAAATTAAAAAAGAAAGCAAAATGCACAACAGAAAAACAGAACATTTATAGAAATGCTGGTTTGCGTTACTAGTTTCAAAATCATCTAATCCATGCTTGTTTGCTATCAAAAATTGGTCATCATTTTCTCTTCCAAAAAACAATTTAAAATAAATATTCTTGATAAGCGTCATCTCCCAAATCGATCCGGAAAACCAAATCGAGACAACATGATAAATTTGGGACACTTCTTATGTACTTATGTCGTCAAAAATGACTTGAGCGATTGAAAGATGAGGAAATGGCGCGGCAACCAAACATAGAATGGGCCAAAGATTGCCCAACAAACTTACCACATCAGAAGGATTGGTTCTCGATTTTGGTTTTCATAGGAAAAATTGGTCTCTGCCAAAATAATACAATTAGCCAATGAGTTGTATATTAGTGACCAACTTAATTGAGCAGTTCAGAGGTTTTTTTTTTAAGAACGGGGAGGGACCATTGGAAGAATCATCTGTTTCATAGGCTTGACGTACTGCAATGTTTGGATGGAGTACTGAAATGCTTATCTCGGAAATCGGAAAAATACCAAAGCATACTCATGAACTATTAAGTTTTCGAGATGTGCTTGCTGAAACGATGTTCGCAACTGATACTAGTAAGGGTGTTAGCTTTGGCCCGGCCAAAAAATAAATTCCCTACACTTCAGCATTTTAGAAATATTGCTTGGATGGGAGGTGCCACGGTAACTTGCCTGATTTCTCCTGGTCTTTGCTCAGAGCTTCCACTAACTCTACCCAATATCTATAAGAAATTTTGAAACACTTCATACAGATAACGCTTGCACTATATCATTCTGATAATTTTGAGTGTATGGGAGTTGCCACACCCTATTGTTTGAATGAACTGGGTTACTGATCAGAGCTTGAATTTAATATCCAAAGTATCTATGCGAAATTTGGTGGGACTGTATCAAAAAACACATTCAAAGAAGTATTTTCAAACTGTTATTTATATGAGAGGTGCCACTCACTCTTGTTCGACTTCACCTAGTTTTTTCTCAGGCCTTGTACTTACTATTCTTAGTATTTGTGTTTATTTTAGCTGCGTTATCACGAATAATTCTCTTAGCATTGCGTTTTGAATATTTTTTTTTTCATGGGCGGTAGGCGTGTCCGTTGACCGAACTCGCTCAGTTTCAATCCCAAGAGCTAACTTTGATGGCGATGGCAGTGTACTCGAATTATCTTGCTTAGATTTTCGGTGACAGATCGACACCCAGCCAGCCAGCCAGATGGATGGGTAGATAGATGGACGGACATGGCTATATCGACTCAAGTCCTGATACTTATCAGGGATATATATAGTTTTTCATACCACTCACACTTCCCCTGCGTTACAAAAGGAAGGACAAAGTGAATAAACCCTAGGTGAAGGGTATAAACAAAATAACCACATTATGATTGAAACACCGATCTTCCAGATAAGCAAATTTTTAGAGAAATATGTTAATTGCGAAAAGATTTAAAAAATGACAGTTTGCAAAACAAAGCTAAAAAATTTCAAAAAAACTTATCATATGGGGCTTTGTTTATTTGAAAGGAAATTATGCCGTGGTAAAGCAATTGTGCAAGTGATGTAAATCATTGAAGGATATGAAAATAGCAAATTTTAAATCACTCTGGAGTATGCCTGCTTTCAAATTTCTATGACATTTATGTTTTAAATATTTTTCGGCAATTTTGTAGAACAATATTTTGCAGATCATAAACTATTACCCCACACTATCATTGTCTGAGCTTAAACTTTACTTGGCATGTTTTAAGATAACAAACATACATGAAGTCAATGTGCATATGCAAATTTAAATGCTTTATTGTACTGCATTTTTACTCTCAATTTAATGCAAAAATTTACAAAATTCCCAAAGGATTTGACATTGTTTTCGATGTGGATGCGGTAGACTCTTGCTAATCATCACACACAAGCATTTTAAGCAACAACACTATCTGAGTGATGTATCTCGGTAACATACAAATTTCTAATGATTCGCATACATTTACACGCACTTACTGAACAGGCAGACAGACAGACAGACAGACTCCACTATTCAAGAGTTTTAAACTACAGGGTGGCTGATTCGAACTGTTACCAACTTCAGATAGACTTATATGACAGATGGAACATGACAGCTGTCTAAAAATTGGCATGATGTTAGTTCATTCTATTGTCAACAAGTAACCAAAAGCATTTGCGCGTCAATTTATTGAAAATAAAAAATTTTCGAAATGGAATTCAAACGTAATAGTGTGATTGCTCTTTATTTGGCTGGAAAATCGCAACCAGCAATTGTTCGTGAGCTGAAACACTTAAAAGTGAATAAAATGTTTGTGTATCGGACCATAACACGTTACAATGGTACCGGCAGCGTTGCCAAACGGCATGGTGGTGGTCGGAAAATAACTGCAACATCACCAGAAATGGTTCGAAAGGTGAAGGCCAGAATTGAGCGAGACGCAGTGGCAGACAAATGGCTGCCGAGCTGAAAATATCGCATGAACGAATGCAACACATATTGTCAAACAAGCTCGGACTAAAGGCCCTCAATTTCCAAAAGGCGCATGATCTCACTCCTGCTCAAAAAAAAGTTAGGCTCGATAGAGCCAAGGAGTTGTTGCGCTTGCACGCCGCCGGAAATCTGTCAAAAACAAAATGATCGGGTTTACTTGACAGAGAGGTCCTACGAAAATTTGAATGTTCGTTTGGCCACCAGGACGCAGGCACCACCGCATGTGATGGTTTGGGCTGCAGTGACTGCTGATGGGCGCTCACCACTCGTTTTTTTGCCCGCTGGCGTCAAAGTAAACGCCCAGGTGTATCGTGAATCAGTGTTGGAGGGTGCTTTACTACCGTGGGCACGCAGACATTTCAGTCGCAAGCCATGGACATTCCAACAAGGCTCGGCACCGTCACACAAAGCTCGTGTGAATCAAGAATGGTTAGAAAAAAACGTTCCTAGCTTCATTTCTGCTCAACAATGGCTCTCAAATTCGCCTGATGCGAATCCGCTGGATTTCTCAATCTGGGGTATGTTGGACAGGAAGGTCTTGACTAAAAAATACCAGAGCGTTGATGCGCTAAAAGTGGCTCTTCAACGAGAATGGCGCAAACTTCCACAAAATCAAATTCGTGCAGCATGTGACTCGTTCTTCGACCGTCTACGGGCCATAGTTAAGGCCAAAGGTGGCCATATCGAAAATCTCAAGTAGATTCTTAAAATTTGAACATTTCTCAACAATAATAGCGTTTGATCAATAAAATCTGTGCATGGAAACTACAAATATAGTCTTTTGAATTGGCAACACTTCGAATCAACCACCCTGTAAATGTAAAAGGGGGAGTTGGGGGATATAGAGGGGTGAATTAAGTGATTTTCTAACATTTTTGGGGTGTATAAAGCATTAGAGACTTTTGTTGCATGCATGCAAGGACGACATGTTACGACATTTTAAGTGAAGTAAACTTTTAACCTAAAGTCAAACCACTTTCGTTGCTCTGATACTGATGTACATGTATAGAACAAACCAAAAAAAATTTCTTACTCCAGCACTTTGCTGTATGGTTGCATACAAGGACTTCGAGCAACTCGAGGAGGATATGGTGAGAAAACATTTTGTGTTATCTTACACTCTCTTATAAGGTGTTAACTGTACATTGTATGTTGAAATCACAAGTACAAGCAAAACTTTTCACCAACTTTCTCTAAGTACATACATGCATCCATATGTGTGTGAGTGGAAAGAAAATTGAATGTAGAGTTGCCAAGTGAAATGGACTATTTCGCTAAATTTTCTTCTCTTTAAACAATGTTGATCTTAAAGGCTAGCACTCGAGCAGTCTGATGTGAGTGGGAACATGGGACTTAAACATTTATCAAGCAACTAAGGTTCTCCTCAATATTTTTACAATTCATAAATTTCCACTTCCAGCGACCAGTCTTTGACACGAAAAATTATTTTTAAGATTTGTCTCGATGTGGGATCTTGCACAAAAATGTCGATATACTTAAAAACATGATTTGGAGATGATCATGTGAAACTAAATTGTTATAATTTAAACAATTCATGAATTTCTGCTTTCAGCGGTCATATCTAAGATGATTAAACATAGCCAGGTTTTTCATCATATTTAGGATTACAGCACTGGCTTGTTGCTAGACTTCAAACTATGATTTCGAGATGATCAAGGGAAACTTAACTAAAGGGCTTTCCCAATTTATGGATTTTTCCTTTCAGCTACCATTCTAAAGATGAGTTTGGACTTCCAGGTTCTTTGTCTCGCTGTGGGTAGGTAGACTTCAAATAAATTTTTGGAAATGATCATGGAACACTAAATTGGAAATGTTTCCGAATTCATCGATTTATACTTCCGACGAATGTTTCAATGATGATTTAGGTCAGTTAGGTTTTTTATCATACTGAAGATTACAGTGCAGGCTTGTTGGTAGATTTCAAATTATGATTTCGAGATGATCACGTGAAACTAGACTTCAAAAATTTTCCCTATTAGGACTTCTGGGTTCTTTGTCTCGCTGTGGGTTCTAGTACAAGCTTGTCGGTAGACTTCAAATAAAGATTTGGAGATGATCGCAGGAAACTAGATTGTTATACTTTGCACGATTCATGAATTTCTGCTTCCAGCGATAATTTCTAAGATGATTTATTACAACAATACTTTTCGTTATCCAGAAGATTCCAGTGCAAGCATGTTGATAGACTTCAAATTATGATTCCATGATACCAAACTGTAAAAATTTTCCTTATTAATGGCTTTCTACTTCCAGTGACCGTTTCCAAGATTAGTTTGGACTTTTGGGTTCTTTGTCTCCCTGAGAGTTCCAGTATAAGCATGCCAAATAAAGGTTTGGAGTTGATCATGAGAAACTCAATTGTAAATGTTTTCGCAATTCATCGATTTATACTTCCGACGACCGTTTTAAAGATGATTTGGTACTGCGAAGCTTTTTGTCATCCTGACGAAGGAAAATTAATTACTTCATTCACTTACCAGAGCTTATAGATGATCACGTAAATCTAAACTGTCTGGATTTGACAAAGGCAATTGTCCGTAAATACTCAACAGTTTCCCATACCTTTGAATAAATACCAATCCCTGGCTTGTTATCTTTTTGTCTAGCTGCCTGTTGGCAACTCTAGATGAGTGGATTTTCTTCTATGTGTTTATTTTTCTAAAGTTACAGCATCAAAGCAGCAGAGTCAAAAAACAATGTTAGCATAGCATCCCACATATTGTACATAAATACATGGAGGGACAAAACAATGAGTAGCCTTAATGCATGTGCCCAGTACACTTTGTTGTTACAAAAGCTTTAAAGGACGAAGACACTTTGGACAGCACTAGCAACGGCATAAAGACGAAGAACTGCCGAGACTAGCTACTATGCTATCGCTTACAAGGACTATTCGCAAAAAAAGCATTGAAAAACAAGAGTTTTCAGTTCATTGTTCGTTTAAACAATGTTTAGCAAAAAGAAATCAACAGGAGAGACCTTGTCAGTGGAGGATCCTTGCCAAACTTTCAAATACAAACAATGTCAGCTTTGAATGGACCCTTTGTTCGCTGCTATGCCTTGTAAATTGTAAAGTGTTACCACCAAAAAATACTAATATGAGGGTGTGTTTGGTATTTATTAGAATCATCTAACTTTTTAAACAATAACTCTTATTAGGAGTACTGTAGTTATACTCATACTTACGTTTAAATTTCCGAGGGTTAAGTGTCTTATCTCAATAGTGTTTTACAAGGAAAACATTTTTTTGCTATTTTTTAAGTAGGTAGCTACTTAATTAAATTATAATTTGAACTGGAAATATTGCTTATAAACTCGGTCGTGTGGAATTTTTGAAGAGAATCGATGGCACTAGTTATAAGCATCGGAAAGCAACCACGAGAAATGAAACTTCGAATCTACTGTGTGGCATTAAGTGAAATAAGCTACTTATCAAACATAAAGTACCCTCCCCCCCAGACTTGAAGACAAAGTTGACAATTTGTGCTGTGAAGATGACGTCAAAATGGGTAGCAAAATAAACAAAAGAACGAGCAAATGGCTCAAGCATACTTTAAATATTTTCATTTCACGAAGCTGTTTAGAGAAGCATTGAGAAAATTCCAACTAACGCCAGCGATGCATACAAGCGCTAGAATAGTTGGACATTCCTTACGCGATTTTCTAGTGCAGGTAATTTTTGGAAAATTATTGAAGGTAAATTTTTCGTATTGTGCAAAAAATATTAAATTTAGTACTATTTTAGCACCAAAATTATAGAAGGAAGAAAAAACCATTCTTGCGGTCTAGAATAGGCTGACCAACCACCGTCTCAGAATTTGCGAGACTGTCCTGGATGTTTCCTCCTCATCCTGGATTCAAAAAGTTCCAGAAATGTCCTTGATTTTCATGTATGTACCAGGAATGTCCGAGATTTTATTGTGCACTACTTTTTTTATATTCTACAACAATTTGAGTTTATGGACAATAGACTATAAATATACCATATTTTATGAACCATAAACCAGAAAGGACCATAGACCAAAGATTCTAGACCATACACCTTACAGCATTGACCATAATCCATAAACGAAAGATCATAGAATATTGACCATAGACCATAAAGTATAGATCATAGACCATATATTATGGATTAATACTTTGCAACACCTGTATAAAATAATTTTTTCTTGTCACGGATTGAGCCACCAAGAAAATGGTCAGCCTAGCCTAGGTGTAAGTTATGATATTTTGAACAGTTCAAGATCTTTGATTTTCGCTATATATTTTGAATACTTTTTTAGTACTAAGGTTAACAAAAAATGCTCCTTGGACTACTATAAAGATCTTCTAAAATATTATTTGAAGTGGTATTAGTAATCTTTGTACTACAAAAGGAGTAAGTAGCAGAAAACTTACTTCTTTCTAATAGCCAGGTTTTTTATCGTACCAAAATTGTTCAGAACATTAAAATAATTAGAAAATGTTGAAGTTATGGATCATTTTTTGAGTTTTGTGAGGCCGCAATGGTCGATTTCTGGTTTCGAAATGTTCAAAATATCATAAGTCCTAAAACATAAGACGAATCATCTTAATTTTTGGTTCATATAATAGGCCATTTTTTTTTCTTTTCAGAAAATACCATATTTACCTTGTTCTTAAAGCCTTTCAGTACATTTACAAAAATGGTTTGAACATGAAAATCCGTTGAGAAATGTCTTAGTTAAGGACAGTTATGTGGAAGTGTGTTTTCGTTTTTTCCACCTCTCTAAAACCAACAGAAAAAAACCGGATATTTTTCTAGGTCATTCTAATCTTTTAAAATGAAACTATCCAAGAGCAAAAATCTCAAGCGCTTCTTAAGAAAGCGTGATTTTCGGTTATCCAATTTAAAAAGAGAAGAAGAGAGAGAGAACAAAATTTATAAAAAAAAAATTAAGACCACATTACATAAGTTTGTAAATTATGAATCTGCATGCCTGGGTTCGATTCCCACTCCATTTTTATACATTTTTTATCTGTTCTTTTATTTTACTTTTTTATTTTCCTTTTTTTGTGTATTTATTTTTATTTAATTGAATTGAAATTGAATAAACACTGATTTTTTGAAAGGCTGTATTCGAACCCTGTTTGGAGAGATGTTTTCTTTATATACTAATTTTATATCTCTTCATCATATTGATCAGTGGTCTAGAGATCAAACAAGTTTGTAGTTGCAAATAAAAATAATATGTTTCTATCTAATACACGGACTTCAGTCATTGTAAAAAAAAGTAGTATTTTGGCAAAAAATTGGCAAGATTTTATTTTTTAAGTCTATATTCTATGAGTATGTATGCTCATCCTGCATGCTTTGTTATAGCCTAACCACGCCTAAAATGTAAGTTATCTTTTAGCTGATTATAAAATAATTTAATTAAAATACTTAAGTATAAATGTTAGGGTTGTGTATAGCAAAAATTTTTTGTGCAAGTATTGACCTTTAATGCAAAAAACTTTTTGCCAAAAAACAAACGAGTTCAACTTCAATTTGATCGCTCAAAGTTTTGTTATCGATGCAAGCTTGAAAATTTGTTTTTGCATGCTGTTCAATAGTACGTGTTTGATAGCATTTATCATGCCAATGACATTTCTTTGATGCTCTTTTATTCTTATATTCTTAATAATTGGGGTCTTTTCTAACAAATTACAAAATATGATCGGTTTTCAAGTACATTCTTTTTTTTTTTTTTTCATTTTGACGTCCTAGATTGGCAAAATCTCACACTGTGCGTCGTATTACTAATAAGTGCTTTAAAAGGCCTTTTTCCGTTAGGCTGCGGTAAGCTTCAGATCGCTTTCATCCTAAGACATGCAATATTTTAAAGAAAGAATAGTTTAACGGACCGGGAGAGCTTATGGCAGTAAAACAAGCCCTTCAGAAAGCCGTTTAAAGCACTTCTTTTCTCCTTGGGCATGTTCCAAATTTCAACGGAGCGTTGAAACACATTTTTGTATTATTTTTCAAGTGTTAATATCCATTGCCAACAAAAAAACTGGAATACTTGCTCTATTTCTGAAAATAGTAATTGAAAAACCTTTCAAATCGACTTAAAACATTCTGAATGGTATTCTTGGGTTTTATAAAAAAGTAACTCGAACAAAAGATTTGCAATTTCATTCAATAACTCAAAAATTGACTTCACACATTCATCTTCTAAAAAGAGATGCTGCAAAAAATATGTTCATAGACAGGAAAATAGCTTAAGAAGTAGAAACGGCAAAAAATAAAAGGTAAGAGGCCTAATCCAATTTAAGAGGTCGTTCCATGCAATATTCTCTTTTCGTTTTTTAGCTTCCACAAACACAATGGCGATTATGATTTGAGTGCAAGTGGTGGTGTGTGCGCGCGTAGCGAAATATGTTTGTGTATGTTACACGAAGGACGAAAAGGTGTGATGATGTCCTTAATCTGCAAAAGCATAACGTCAAGAAATTCACACAATAAACTAATAAAAATGTCAAAACGCATCAACACACACTCATGCGATATTCTGTTGTAATATTTCGGCCCTTATAAATCCCAATTCAGGCGCAAAGCTTAAGATTTTTCAAATTTTTGTTCAAAATAAAGGAAAAAGAAAGGAAACGCTAACAAGACGTGTGAGATTTGCAGTTGTTGCTATTGTTGTTATACAATTTGATGATATTGGAGCAATTCTACGCCACAGGAATCAACTACTGCAAAGCGTTACGCTTGACTTTAGAATTCATTAATGTTTTCCGAATAGAAAAAAAGAACAATTCTCTAGCATTACGTCAATCCTATTAGAAACAGTGTGTAGTATCCTGTGAACTGTGTGCGTAAAAAGGACTTTGTCAACAACATATTCGGCTGTAAAAACTTAAAGTGATTTGTAATGGACGTTATTTTTGATAATGTTTTGATACAAACGAAAATAGGCGCGCATTCAATGCCAGAATCTTTTTTTTTTTTGTATTGTCTACTCGAACATATGCACACACACGTGTCTGATTGGATTAAAATTGTTCACACATCATACGTGTGTGTATACATTTAGCAGTTAAGATCATACACAATACATTCCAAGGATACAATGTTGCCTTACAAAAGAAAAGAGTGTTGTGATTTATATCACTGCAAAAATCAATTCCCTCGCGCAGCTCAGACCATTATTTTGATTCAACCCGTTTTGTTTCCTGCTGCTGCTAATCTATGTATTAATACGCAAGACAAAAATTTGTCCTACTTTTTTTATTACGTTAGAAATGGCGCACGACTTTGAATTATATACCATTAGACAGGTATTTGTGTGTAAATGTGCACAAAGTTAAAATTACTTTTTATTTTGCCATTAAGTCAATTTTAAATTATATGCAAATTTCTCAATATTAACAACTACCAAATACGCGGTCACACAGAGCTGAAAAGAGTATTCAGCACAAAGAGAAATACAAAAAGCTGATTGACACTGACTTCAGGTATGATAAATGAGCTTTTCTATTTTGTACCAAATAGCAAAAAAAAGTACTTAAACTGTCCAAAAAGTACCAAAACAACATTTGTACGTTTGTAGTAAAATTTTGACCATTCTAGTAAAAACTAACATGAAAATTATTTTTGCTTGCAAAAGAAATCGCACCATACTTTTTATACTAGCTTTTGGCAAAATTTTAACTACCGACTGCAAAGGACAACACTACGTTTCCACTTACTTCCCACTCGCTGAATGGAGGAGCACAAATTCAAATAAAGTAAATCAAAATCCATTTGATTGCAAAGAAAAAAACATTTTCTAATAAGCAACGCGATTGTAAGTAGCTCCTGTAAAATGAAATGGTTTTTTTAATATTCAACGAGCTACTTTACCAAACATACACACACACACAATTTATTACAATTATTCAAATGTCAAAGCGGCTGTCAAACTTGCGCTCACGTCTTTTCATTGCTTTGTTCTCAATTGACAGCGTTAAATTTCAAATGACTTTCATTTCATTTCATTTCATTTTGGATTTGTTTTTTTTTTTTTTCAATTTTGATATTTTTTTTATTTTTTTAAATTTTTATTTTTATGACTTTTCTCAGCATCATCATGCACCGCTGCCTACGGCTCATTCAATAGATAATATGCAAATGTCAAATTGATGTTTAGATGTGACATTTTAACTTCAGTTTTGTTTACTTAACTACTGTCGCTGATGTGCCGCGCTTCTTTTTCCGTTTCGTTTTTTGGAAACTGAAATTAATTTACTCATTTTATTTTTTTATTACAAAAATTTTGTTTGATCTTCTCGGTGTGGAGCGAGAGAGAGAAGCTTCTCTCCCCTCTTCCCTTTTCTTTATTTATTACAGTGGAATGTTGACAGACATTACGAGATTATGGGGTGAAAGTAATTGTCGTAAAAATTATCTAAATTAGTTGTTTGTATTAAAATGGTTCATTTAAATTGTATGAATGAATGGGAAATATTTTTTTATGTCTTTTAAAAGTTTATTATTTTTTAGTGTATTTTTTACCACAGGCACCTTCTTTAGACAGTAGAAATCTTATAAGCAACACTTTTTAATTATTCAAAAATAAAATGTACGCAGACTCAATACTTATAAAATCATAAATGGCCTCATCATGAGAAGATGATCTAGAATTTTGAATTTTGTATCGAAAGCTGGCCATCTGCATGTTTCCTTCTGCATTGGTTTAGGAACCTTCGAAAGTCAAAATCCATTGGATAGAAAATCTGTTGTTCACGGCAGCTTTTGTATTGAAGTACGGTATATTGGACTGCCAAAAATGGGGTCTAAAAACCCATTAAAGCAGGAGCTAATGGGTCAAGTTGTTTTTAAAAAATGCTCTATGACTTTTGCGCAACAAGACTTATCCAAAATGTAGTCGTACAATTTTACAGAATTAATATATCTGTTTCTTAGCTACCAAAAAAGCAGGAATCAGATCACATTCTTGATTTTACTTTGTTAAAAATCCAACCAAATTACAAAAACAAGGAGAAATGCATAAAGAAAAAACAAAATAAAAATTTATTGGAAGGTGGGTTTCCGTAACATTTCAATCACATCATCAGACGAATTTACCGATATCCAGAAGAACTTGACCTGTTATATAATTAAACTTTTGCATAGATTTGTTGAGAATTACAGCAAAAGGTAAATGCAGCACATGCAAAAATTCGTTTGCAAGCTTATTTGGTGAGAAGAAATAAAGCGGCAAGCGCGGTTCATATGTTTATCACCGTGCTCTGTGATACATATTAAACCAATAAACGAACTTAATGGACTGAAGGTTGTTTTCGTAATGTCCAGTATTACAATCGTTAACATTTTCAAGATTCTGATGTATCATATAAGAGATTCAAACTTCTGGCGTACAATCTTAATGATCGAAAAGATTTGGCAGGTGGACTTTAGGCCGGGTCGGTCTCTATACAA
This sequence comes from Calliopum simillimum, assembly GCA_951812925.1. Taxonomy (NCBI): domain Eukaryota; kingdom Metazoa; phylum Arthropoda; class Insecta; order Diptera; family Lauxaniidae; genus Calliopum; species Calliopum simillimum. Next base: position 99,235,572 of record OX638371.1, read on the forward strand.
AAAATATAAAAAATTTGGAAAAACCGCCTCTTATTTCATATTATTAACTTCAGCAGTGATGTCCGATTTTTAAAAATTATAAATTGTTGTAGACCTACATTTTTTCTTCATATTGTTTATACCACTGAGGTCATATTTGACTTGTGGAATCTAGTTTCTCTAACTCGTATCCCCTTAAATGTAATGTTTTTCTTTATAAAATTAGAGTCTTTCAAAAAAATTTTAAGATTTTATAAATATACTGCTAATTGAGGGTTAACGAAGCCCTTTACAACGATATATAATTTTTAAACATCTGACATCAACAGCCGAAGTTGTGGGAAAAAATACGATTTTGGTTGTTTTTGGAGTGATTCAAGAAAAAGTAAGATATTTTGTTTCCTAGATTTTCCAAACTATTTTCTCATCGACCCGGCCTCGTGGACAGTTTCCATTGTCTTTTACAGTAACTAGATACGTGTTTCTTAGTAATTTCAACCTTTTTTTATTGACTTAGTGCTCTGGGAGTTTAAAGGCAAAAACTCATAATAATTTTAACCTTCATTGCTCCATAAGTAGCGGAACTGATGCTATTGTGGTATAACTAATGTTTAGGTGGAATTTGGAAAAGAACTGTTAGATCAATTTCAGCTAAATTTGTTTATGCTGATCATTGAAGTATTGGCTACAGAATATATTTCAATAAAATGTGTGCAACTTCATTAAAAAAAGTTATTGAGCAAAATCTGAAAAAAGTCAAAAAAGCTGTTTTCAAAAAGTTAGCAGGTAATGTGGTATATATACTGATCAGTACTTGTAAAGCGGGCGGGTAATGTGGTACATATAAGTAGGGTAATAAGGTATACTTAACCATACAACCAAATATAAATTTTGAAAGGTATGAAATAAGTTCATAATAATATTTACATTGGTTATCAAACTCATAGTTTTTATAAAAAAATAAACAGCAATCAAATAATGTTAAGAATAACAAGAAATATTCATATACCGCATTAGCGAATCCCGACTATATCACGCTGGCCAATTTTTAGAAATAACAAAATTCGAAAAATAAAATGGGAAACTTTGTTAAACACTTATTTCGCAATACTCAGCACTTACCTTTATTGAATATAAATAAAACTTCACAAAAAGCAACTTTTTCTTAACAAAATTTTTTTGCAAAAAATCCAGAAAAAAAAATCAACCACACGCGACTTACTTATCGTTTAAGTGACATCGGAAAAATTTTGTTTGGTCCATGAGAGCAACACATCCCCGGTTTTTCATGTTTTCTGACAGGATAAAAGCATTGACGTTCGCAGGTTCTTTCCCAAATCGGAAATATGCGACCATACCACATTGAAAAATTATACCACAATAGCATCAGTTCCCCTAGTAGAGTACGATGCAAAAGTTAAAAATTGTAATGTGGGTTACATTTTAAGTAAGTATTTGTTACTAGAGCCATTGAGAAAATTGTTGCGCTTTGCCATTTGATAACACAGTGCAACAGCAAAATTAGGGATAAGACTTGGCTATACTGGGACGATAATCCTACCATAGTTGAGTAAAATACCCGATGGGCTTAGTTTACTGCATAACGGTTTTGATCGACCTCTAAAGTTTTTGTGAGAGACTCTTCAGTTTTCGATCAATAGCTCCTGTACAATTTCAGAAACTTTTATTTTATTTTACTAAAATTGTAGCCAAATGTCCAACAAGTAAGTTTTTCTAACATACTATGTCAAAAAACTTTATGCAGGGGGTATTTTGATGTAAAATGTTCGGTCTTTTTTAGTTTTTCGACTATAACTCGCAAAATATAAATTTTTTACAAAAACTTTGTGAATTGCATGAAATGAGAATTTTGGGCTGCAAAACGATTTTTTAACTCAAAAGCGAGGAGTCGTGCGAAAAAAGTGCATACGGCATAAAATGCTTAGAATAGTCCAAGAAATACGTGTGAATTTTTTTAGAATTTTTTAAGACATTTTTCAAAAAACTAAAAAAATTTTGATATAAAAAAAATTAAATGTCTCTAAAAATTTTGAAAAAATTCAGCGATGGAATGTTCTCCACTTTTTTGTTGCCATAGTAGTAAAAGTTACCATAATTATACACCGAAAACGTAGATAAGATACACTTGGAATACAATAATTCAAAAACTTTTGCCTTAAAAGATTTGCATGTAATTCTGTGAAAAAATGTGATTAAATTTAGAATGGCCTTAGAGATTTTTAGTCGTTAGAGAAGGAAATTAAAGAATCAGAAAAGCCTTAGTGGTAGCCATTACAAGGTATCGTATTAGATTGAGACATCTAATATAGGGCCTATGCTTCGCCTAGGAGTTTGAAGAGAATACTTTCTTGCATAAAATGCTGCATAGAAGAATCCAAGCAGCCGGAAAATTTCGGTTACTGAAATAATTCCTTGAGAACATTAAAACTACTGAACCATATCAAAAATATCGTTTGTTTCCAAATGCCGGCAATTTCATTTTATTCAAATTAAACACTTAAATAACTTTTATGAGGTTTCACAAAGTCTTGCGATTGTCAATAGCCAAACAAAGAATGACAGGATGCGTCTACTAACACCATCAGCAAGTTACCTATCTACTACCAAAAGATGGACAGACGAGAATTTCTTACGCTAAATGCGTTAAGCCAGTAGAAACTTTTCTTAAGTCACTTCAGCTAAGAAGAAAAAAAAAACGAGAAAAAATGTTAAAGAAAGCCAGATATAGAAGAAGGGACAATACATCCGCAAATTCCATTTCTTCTATTTGGTGTGCGAAATTTTAATTTAACTCAATTCTTATGTTCATTAGCATATAAAAATGTAAATTGCATGTATACAGTAGGAAAAATTGTCATACCAGTACACAAAACTCAAGGGACATTGATTCAACAACTAACAGACCACTGTGCAACGCCCGAAAAGTAGTAGATTGTGTCGGGGGTTACAAAAGAGAAGAAAAAACGCCACAGGGTGTTGCTAGTGAATTTAAAATAAGTGTAGAATTATTAGAAGTCAAGCGGGGGGTTGGGGGCAAATAAAAAGCCAGGAAGCTCTTCACTGTTTTCGTATTTTATTTTTTGTTGTTGTTGTTGTTGATCACAGCGTTTTATTTCGCGAAAAGGGCGGTGGTTTGCTGAGTTTAAGCTGTCGCGGATTTTGGACAAAAGGGATTTTCTGACAAAGCACCACTTTAGTGCATCCCCAACTAAGTTGCTACCCCGCCTAATTCCCCATTCCATTCTGGAGTGTGAGTTGGCTCACACTTTACAACAATCGTTTGTTTGTAGTTGACAATGGCTGATGATGCCATCTTTTGCGCCATGTTTGTTTTTGTGTTTGTTGCTGTAGCTGCTGTTATTGTTGTGGGTTGTCTAACGCCACTCATTTGATGCTCTGGCGGTTTCAACTTTATTGCAATCGAAGCCACAGCAGCTTAAAAAATGTAAATCATTGTAAATGCGATCCGGGTGCCAGCAGCGCTCGCGGTTCGCTGGATTCGCGACGCTTAAGCGCTGGGATTTGCATTCAACATTGCGCTGAGTTACTTTGATTATTAAAATTCCCGCCAAGTTGTTGCTGTAAATGCAAAACAAAAAAAAAAGAAAAGAAATTTCAACTGTTGTTTTAGAGGCTACACGGAAAAAGTTTTTTTTTTCAACATCGGTATAAACTGACACTAAAAGTGGTTCTCATGATTATGCCTGCGGTCGGCACATAGTCGCAAAAGAAGTCAGCGTGTGTTCTTTAAAAGTTAAATTTCACAACTTCTTCAAATTATGCACTCAGGAGTAAATACTATCGGGTCCCGAGTAGTTGGTCAAGTATTTATCATCCCTTTTACGAATTATGTTCTTTTCTAAAGTTATTGCTCACTCCGCATAAGGCTGTGTTTATGAGCGAGCGTATTCACGTCGCGCGAGGCAAAACAGAGTAGCGAATCGCTCAACTTTTATTTGAAATAACTAGGTATTTTATATCGCTTGTTTTTGGCATTGTTCTAAAGCTGCAGGCATTTCTTGTCTTTGTTAAGCCCTAGTGAAATTTTTCCAAAAAAATATTTTTGTGGAACACTTTAACCCATTATAACCAAGTTTTTGGAAAAAGCGGTCAAAAGTACACACAAAAATATGATGTAATGGGTTAATATGTTCTAGAAAATGTTTTCCTACATGATTTCATAGTAAGCTTGGAACAAAGAGTTTTATCCGAATTGTAGTTTTAGAAGTTTACGGAAGGTTGAAATTTCAAAAATACTTTTTTTGTAGTTATTTTATCTGAGAAAACATTATATAATTGATTTTATATTCGAGACACTATTTTTTAAATACCTTGACTCAAGACAAAAAGTTGACACGACACATTCCGAGCATTTTTTTGATCATAAGAAAATAAAAGCCGCATCAGGCGATGAGCCTTAAAAAATTTTAAAAAATTCTTAGCTCCTTTTTTTCACATCGCGTGACTCGAATACGCTCGATCATAAGCACATCCTAAGGCTTGAAGATTTGTACCTTGTGTCTTGGTTACAGCAATTAAAGTTATAACGCTCCTCTTGAATAATGCTTGAAGAAGTTCTAATCACCATTGTACTAGCTTTAAGTTTATTGAAATCGCCATTATTTATAAAATTATCTTTAGTGTAAATCAGAGAGATTTTGCACCCCCAGGTGATATGGCACCCCTTTCAATTTCAATACTTGCAGCTTCCGTAGCATTTAAATATGAGAAAAAATTTAAAAACTGATTAATTTTGGGTTATGTCTAAGAAATCTATGACGAAGCTTTTCATTCTTCAAGGTCTTTGCTCGCCGGTGGCCAAGGTTTGTACCACAAAATATTTACATTTGCAGTGAATGGGTTAACAATAGTAATTGTAATGATTTATTTTTTTTTATTTACATCTATTGACTGTTCCGGCTTCGCAGTATCGACATTGCTCAATACACAACGACCAATGGTTTAGTGTCGTCTCTTTCGCACGAGTACCAGCACACTAGCGAAAATGTGTTGCCAAGATATCTAACCCGACTGTGGACCTATTCACTCTAATGCAGTGATCGGCGTCCTACAGCACAATTGTCAATCCTTTTCTAACTTTCATTTTCCTTCTCTCAAATACTCTTGACCACTGCTCTAATGTCCGTTCCGGCTTCGCAGTATCGGCGTTGCTCAAAACAAAGGAGTACACAACGACCAATGTTTTAGTGCCGTCACTTTCGCGCAAGTACCAAAACACTTGCGAGAACGACTCGCCAATACATCTAATCCGAATATGGACCTATTCACTCTATTATACGTTCCGGCTTCGCAGTATCGGCCTTTCTCAACACAAACGAATACACAACATCCAATGTTCTACTTTCAAAGCTATTTTTTAACTAATTACTTCTAACTACCACTCTTACCAACTATACTCGCTGCAGGTCACCGCCTGAATGCCAATATTTTCAGTCGCCACTAAGGTTATAAGCATCAAACTCACCTCAGTGTGGTGAACAGCTCATTGCTGCAACAGCTGTTAGCTAGTGTTGCCATATTCTATTTTACTTAATCTATTACAATATCATCCAACTATCCAACAAAATAGTGTGCATGCTGTTAGGCTTCGATTATCTTGCCTTCAGCTCACAGTATTGCTAGTAAATTTCTTTCACTGTAACAAGTCACTGCCGCATATCTTCAACTTGAATAGTAGCCATCTTCTTGTCGTTTGGGGCGTTATAATCGACAGGGATTTTGTTAAAAATTGGTCAAATTAATTTTCGGGTTGCGTTTATTTTTTGTGTCTTTATATTTACGCCATACTCGTACTACCAAGCACTTTCTTTAGAACTGTGAGTTTTTCGCTGGATTTTCTTCGACATTCACTGGTAGTCATAGTCGCGGCATCGCAAAAACATTTGCATTTTATACTTTTTTTTTTCCTCCCCAGATGTTGCGGTCAACACTGAAGTTTAAAGGATCCTAATGTAATATAACTGTGTGCTTGTTGGTTGGCCGAAAAAGGATTTCATTGTGGTGAATGGTGGGTGTTTAAAGTCATTTAATGGCATTTGTTTCACAAAATTGAAATAATGCAAATTTCCCAGCTTAACAACAAATCCAACAAATATTTTACAATTCTAATTAAATTATCAACATGAATGCCTCGAGATATTGAGTTTGGTGGTGTTGGAGATAATGTGGTTTGAGAAAATTGAATTTGAAAATTTTTTCTTGGTAAAATATAAATGGGTAAATGCAACTGTGTATTTTTTTATATGTATGTAAGTACAACTGGGAAGAACTGATACTCATATGTTCACCTGGTTGTCACGTGCTTATTGGATTCTTTTGTGGTAAATTTCTAAGGGTCATATATTTTCTGATGAATGCGCTACATTTCTGGCAATTAAGCAAATGTCTATATTTTTAAATGCCATGATATCATTTGTTTTCCCTTAACATTTGTGTACCATTGTTTGTTTCATGCAAAATTGTTGCAAATGTCAAACAATGAATCATTTTTTTTTTTTTTTTTTTTAATGGATGATACTCCCTACATGCTGTGATGAGATTCCTGCTGATCATGTTGAACTCCTTTTGCATTTATATATTCATTTAGTATTGTGGTCATGGTTATCGGAAGGACATGTGCAGCACAAATAGTTGAGGGCATTTAATGACCTGCTGTGCTTAGTCTGTATAGTAAATTACATGGAAATATAATAAATTGATGAATTTATTTGCTATTTTGCTTATTGGGTTTTTGCGTTTATGAACATCTTCAAACTTTAACTTATGATGAGGGCAGAATAAATTTTTTCAGTAAAAATTACAGTTATATTGTTTAAAAAATTGGGCAAATTGGACCTGTTTCGAAATCCTTGCGATTTCAATTCCTTTTCGTTTCATAAGCTTTTGAAAACGGTACTTCATACGATAAAAAGTATTTCGACTTTTTTAGTTGGAACTCTTATGATCTACAGAAATCTATCAGTAATCGTTTAGGAGATATTCGATAAAATCGAATTTTTTGACCATTTTTCAGTTTTTTAAGAATATTTCCTAAACGGTAGATTTTTCTTGAACATAATTTGTAGAGTATGCAATCTTCAGAAAAGAGATCCTTATATTTTTTATCGTGCTATTTTCAACAAAAAGCTTTCGAAAGAAAAGTAATTGAAATTGCACGAATTCTGGTAGAGGCCTGAACATTGCATAGAATGATGGAAAGCTATTCAAAAACGGAACTTTGAACATCACTTGGAGAACCGCCACGCCACACAGTGGTCTACAATGTTATTTTAGCCAGTCATAAGTCTTTCCTGATTCTTTTAAATAAAAAAAAAAAAATATCAGATTTTATGCCTTTGTGGTCGCTGATTTCAAGTCTGGGAACTATTTTTAAAAAATCGAAATGACAGGTCCAAAATTGTGGACAATTTTCTGGCGAAATGATTATATCACAACAAAATTGTGGCTAGGGGGGTTTTGGAGATGTCGCTATTTCTGAATTTGGGATCAACTTTTTTGAAATTAAAATGGCGGACCTAAAATGTCGGACAATTTTCTTAAAACTTGGCTAGAAGAGTTTTTGAGGCCGCTGATTCCAAACTCGAATGCTGTCGCTAAATTCGGTATTCATTTTTTTGAAAACAAAATGTTGAATTCAAAATGGCGGACAGTTTTCTTAAAGAATGATAATATCCCTACAAAATTGTGATGTTGTGTTATTGAACTCGCTGATTCCTAATTTTGGATAAAATTTTTCGAACACAAAATGGCGGAAAATTTCAAACTATGGGTATGGAATGTTGACGTGTCCTTGATTCCATCACTCCCATTTTCAACTAAGTGTTAGGTACTACCGATTATATCTCAAATATCAAATATTATAGTTGTACTTGAAATATTCCCGAAGCTATGGCGATTTTAAATTTTTGGCTTTATTTAAGGTGGGAGTGTCCTAGACCCGATCACGCTCCTTTTCAAAAGCTATTCGAGGATGCTACTAATTATATCTCAGATGTCGAACATTCACGATTTTATAGCGATTTCTTTATTGCTCTATCTCAAACAGTTTGGCTATTATTGGATTTATGAAACTGGAGAGTTGTAAGAATACAGAAAAGTCGCTGAAGACAAATCCACGGAGTGAGTAAAATAAGAGATTTTTTCAAAATAAAAAAAGATCCGGCTATCTTTTTTCTATTAAAAAAACTAATTTTTGAGTAAGTAGTTCTTGAGAAGAAAATAGACAAACTTATACTTAACATAAGTTTCAGGACATAGAACCGTATAGTATAAAGATGCACTCGTTTAACATTTCCAAGAGATTTTTGGGAAAAAATTTAAGTATATGTTCTGAATTCATCAAGTTTCAAGTCGTGAAAACTCGGAAATAGTATTATTTCTTGGTATTCTGGTGCATGAAATATGTTAACTAAATATTTTCCTTTAAATTTGTGCAATAATACTATTACTTTGGACCCATAAAATATCAAACTTATGATGGGAGACGTGACGATGCGCAAAAACCGGAGAAAATCAAAGTGAAGACTGCTTTTCGACATTGCAGCAAGAATAGGCCCATTGCTCAAGAATTCTTCAGAGATTATTTTGCTGAATGTGTGGTAAAATCGGAATAGATTACAAAGCCTGCTGTTGCTAGCCGGGAATTGAAAACCAAGCGCTCTTTTTAGTGTTAAAGGGCATTAACCCCATTATCTTAGATGTGAGGTAATTACAGAAGCAAGTGGTCATCATGTTCAGGAGAAAGTTCTTTGTTCAGCATAATACAACTAAATGGCATTTAAGTCCCAGATACAAAAAATCTTCTGAATAATCCAATATAGACAAATATATTTCCAGTACACAATAATTGTTAACGTTTACTATGACAATAACTTGAGCACTTAAAAATATTTTTTTGACACTGTTATCAAACCTATGCTGACGCTTCAATACTTCAATTTTATTGCACTGTACTCCAAGAAACACTGAACTCTGCAACTCAAAGGGAATAAGCTTAAAAGTATAATATCAATACTTTGTTTCTCCTTATTGATGCTTCGTTATGTTGCTTTCGAATTAGAAGTTTAATTCGCTATTTTGATAATTTTGCTGCTTGTTTCAGTTTATTTCGATGCTCGTTTTACATTCTTAAATAAATTAACTGTATAAGAATATTTTGTATAATTTAAAAAAAATTTCTTTTCGCTCGAAAATCTTTTCATAAAATCCCTTTCAATATACGAGTAAGTGCAACAAAGTAAAGGAAACAAATAAAAATAAAAACTTAAGTCCATGCCGATCATCAGACAGAATACATTGTCAATATTTGCATTTTATAATCGAAAACATAATGCCAACCAGATGTTCGAAAGCGAAAAAACCGAAAAAAAAGTATGCGGAAAATCAACAACAACAGCGAAAATATCCGCACTATCACAATGCAAATCCTTGAAAAATTTCCCAAGTCCATGATTGAATACGAGTAAATTCCCACCCAAAATGAACAGACCAACGAGCGCTTTGTAGCCTGGCGGTGTGCGCTGACAACTTGTTATAATGCAATGATGTTATTTTTATGCCTTTATTGTTGTTGCGGTTGCAGCTTTGTTTGCTGCCACCAGTGACGTTGGTGCTGGCTAGTGATGATACATAATATTTGCATGCTGCTACACAAAATTGCATACTGTTGTTGGAATATCCTCATTGTTTGTGTGTGTAGCTTGAATGCGGCGGCATGGCAGCAAATAATGTGGTCAGCCGCAGAAAACCCACACAGAGAAATAATCGCTGAACTGTAAACACGTGGAAAAACATTTTCCATTATGAAAATTTTAGTTTTTACAAACTAATTGAGTGAATGGACAAACCAACGATGACGACGACGATGATATTCTGTGTTGCCAATAGACGCACGACGTCAGTGGATGGACCAAATCAACATGCTATGATGCCATATGTGTATGACATAAAAAGGACAATTGCCTTGTTATAATGTTTACACTTTGCATGGATTAAATTGTAGGAAAATACACATGAAATGCTGGGGTGGACTGTATTTTAAAATATGTAAATGCAGTAGAAATCATTTATTTCGACATCTATAATTCGCAGTGGTTCAATATATTGTTACGCTAGTGAAAAATTTGGTTTCCCTATGAGCCATTGAAGAACGTTCTTGAGAAGCGGAAAAATTTCGGCTCTTTCTGGTTGCTTTCCGAGCTATTATTCAAAAGGTAGTCATATGGGCATAGGCAGAAACACAAAGAATGTTTGCACATAAATAGACTTGACCCTTACACAAATCACAATGATTGGGATTAGAGCTGGCTGATTTATCCCGTGTACCTGTTTCCCCGGAGTACCCGTGTACCAGTTTCTCTAAGGAAACGGGTATGAGAAACTTTACTCAACTAAGAAACGTCTCCCTTTGACAATGCAAACGGGTTTGAGAAATGGGTTGGGAAACGGTTCCATACATTTACGGGAACGTTTCTATTTGCAGATGCCACTAGTTTTTATTTTTATTTTGCTGAAATGGAACTTATTTAATTAAAAAAAAAAAAGAAAAAAAATAATTTTAGATATCCGACGTACATTCTCAGGGCTGCCACCTGGTTATGTATTTTCCGAAAATTTTAATTTAATCATTCTTTTTGTGACTAAATTCAAATTTTTGGTTACAGAAACGCTGAGATAAACTTCTACAAAAAACTTTCAAGGTTGCCACTTGGTTTTTTTTTGTGTAAGCTAAATTTAAGCCATATATTGAAAAAAAAAAATTATATTTTAGCCTTAAAACGTTTAAAACTTCTAACAAATCCAACATACATTTTTGCCACCCAGGTTGCCACCCAGTTATTTTCCCAAACATTGTTAAAATCATACTTTTTCTGACTGAACTTTAATTTTTGGTCTTTGAAGCGCTCAGATTAACTTTTTAAAAATTATATCAAAATTTTCAGGGTTGCCACTTGGTTTTGTAGTAAGTTTTGCACTAACCTTAATAAAAACAAAATTATATTTTAGTCTTAAAACACTTAGATAAACCTTGTTCAAATCCAATATACATGCCACCCAGTTATTTTCCCAAATATTGTTAAAATCGTACTTTTTCTGACTAAAATCTAATTTTTGGTTTCAGAAACGTTTGCCCCCACCTTTTTTAAAATTATACAAAAACTTTCAGGGCTGCCATCTGGTTTTTTTTAGATTTGCTTCAACCTTAATAAAAAAGTAAACTCTCAGGGTTGTCACCTATCCTTTTTTGCAAGTTTTGCTCTAACCTTAGTAAAAAAAATTAAATTTTTGTCTTATGACGCTTATATAAACTTTTCAAAAATTCAAGATACTTTTTCAGGGTTGCCACTTGATTTTTTTTCCAAGATTTGGCTTAAATCATACTTTTTGTGACTAAATTCAATCTTTTGGTATCAAAAATGCTGAGATAAACTTTCTAAAAATTGTACAAAAATGTTCAGGGTTGCCACTTTGCTTTTTGTAAGTTTCATTTTTCTTCAAAAAGTTTAAAAAAATCTTCGAAAACTTTTTTTACATGAAAGTTTATAAAAATTTTATTCTAAAATGTTTTTATTAATTAATTTCATTTCAAAGAGTAAAAAACATTTAGGAGAAAAACTTTTTATTTTTAAAATTTAAAAAATAAGTCTTATTTTTTTTTCTTTGCTTATACTCTAAAAAAAAGGTTTCAGAATACTTTTATTTCAAAAAGACTGGTCTGGTTTCAATACTTAAAATTTTAAGATACACCTGTTACAAGGTCCACTCTAATGCAATGTGGTCATTGCATGTAAATGCAAATAAACGCTTCCTGTCAACATTGGCAATGATGACGCTGGTGTTGCTGGTGTTGTCCGGCATACTGTTTGTCATGTAATTACAAGCGTGTACGCGTGGGCACATTGAAATACCTGAAATGTACAAAAAAATAAAAATAAAAATTCCATAGTTATCCTGGCAACCATATGGTTGAGCTTACGTTTTCTTTTATTTTTACACGGTACGCGTGCGCATGCGCTGTTTAGTTTAAAAATTGCAAGGCTTTAAACACACGCCGCATATTGTTGATAGAGATTTGATGAAAATCCCATTTAGAAGCCTAAAGGATGTTTAGATAACATAATAAGTTTGTCGTACGTCCTTGTGGCTTAGTAGCATAAACAAACGTTCATAATCACTTAAAATAATTTACTTACTTCTATGTAGGTGTTGGTTGTTTGTACTGTTAATGAATAAAAATTACTTATGTGTTTTGTTAAGTAAACATTTAATAAATGAGATATGACTAAGCTGTGGATTTTGCATGTAACATATGTGCAAGGAAGTGTGCGGGAAATTACAACCGCAAGAAATATTCCAGATTAACTTAAGCAAAGGTGGCTGATTGGCAAGGAGTCACAGTAAATCTTTACAAGAATCCACTGCATATAAAAGCATTATTTTAAATACATATTTATTTTTGTATATATTGTATATCAAGACCATCCCTGGCTCAAAAAAATGTTTGTGATTTACATCCATAAAATTTGAACTGATTGTTATGAATATTCTCTAAGCAGATAAAAAATTTAAATTTGCACTGAAATAAGGCCAAAATACTGTTTATTATAAACTATCTAAAGGATATGGTTTGGGTAGAAAACAATTTATGGGTGATTCTCCAATAAAATGTACTCTCCCGGGCTCAAAACCATGTTTGAATTTAAAGTTTGATATTTTAACTATTTAATACAGATACTTAGCAAGAGTTTCTATACGAGAAGCTTGAAAAAAAAAATAGTTCTTAATATTTTACTAAGTAATTATAACATAAAGTGTTAAAAAGTCATTCTCCGTCCTTTCCCTAACCGCTCGTTAGAGCATTTAATTTGCCCATTTCGCATATAACGTTATTTCCTAATTCTAATTGTAAATTTTTTAAATATTAAGAAAAAGAGAACTGAAAATGAAGAGAAACAGGAGATTCAGTGCGTTTTCAGCTGAGTCAGTTTTGGTTTTTTGATTTTTTTTAAAGAGCGCAAGTGTGTGTCATTCTCCGCATAAGTTTTTTTATATTACTAAACATATAATTTCATCTTTATATAATTAAATCAATAAACAATTAGAGAAGCTCTCCAGCAGTTTCATCTCTTTTAAAAATAATTGCTATTTTCATTGTGAACTTACTGTTTTTGCAACATTTTGTCATTCTTCGTTAAGTCATTCTCCGCATAATAGTTCTATACCTGGTTTCTGTTTGTTTAAAAAATAAAAAATTTAGTCTTAAAACGCTTAACTAAACTTTTCGAAAATTAAACATAAATTTGTAGAGTTGCCACCTGGTTATTTTCGAAAATCTTATTTAATTTTTATGATTTGTATTAATTAAAATTTTTGGTTCCAGAACCGGAGAGAAAATTTTTTCTAAATTTGTAAAAAATTTTCAGTGCTGCCAACCGTTTTATTTTGTTAGTTTTGTATAAACCAAATTCCGCTTCAATCAATTTTTAACGATTACTCTTTTATTTTTTATTGTGTAATTATAATGGCGAAAATAAATTTTCGAATACAACTAGGGTTACCAACATTATTTCAGTAAAATATAGTATTTTTCAGAAAAAGCCTTAAAAAACATAGTATTTTATGGAAAAAGGAAAAACTATACAAAGATATATTTGGTACTTATTTATTTTTGTAAAAACTATACTTATTCTGCAATGATTTTTTTACAGATCAACCCAAGAGAGTCAAAAAAACTAAATAAAATTTTTCAATATCTCGCTTTGGTTAAAAAATACCAAGGCTTAAAAAATACGAGAATATTAAATAAATTTCAATAAAATTTAGATTTGACTGGACTTGCACTCTAAAAGCTTTAAGTCTCAAAATCACGAAAACAAGACGAGATGACGAAAGATTTTCTAAAATTTTCTAAAGTTATTTTGGGTCATTTCATGGGAAAACATTGTCAAATCAAGTAGCTAAGGAAATTGAAGTACATATCGCCAAAAAGCTCACCTAGCCAATGCCACTTTTTCGGATAGAAAATGTAGCGCTACATGGCCACATTTTACATTATAGACGTTTTGCGGATCTTTAGTAATCCAGTCATACTCTTTTTCCCATTCAGGTTTGTATTTTTGGAGCCTTTTTGCATTTTCCGCTTCTTAGTCGGTGTTAGTGGTGCATTTAGATTTGAGGCACTTTCGTTTTCACTACTAAGTATGTACTTTCCATAATTTAATTAGACTTCAACTTTTTGACAGGAAGAGCAACCACTTAGTGAAAATAATTAACTAAGTTTCAAAATTAAAACGAAGCAAACATTTGCTTGATGTTGTCAATTTTGAAAAGCAGTAAGACAGGGGCGCGTCTGGTAACACGTACATAGCATAAATCAAAAGGCGCGTACGTGAATTTTAAAAAGTGAGAAAAGTGAGAAGAAGTGTTTTTGTGGACACTTTGTCTGTGCTTGTAGAAATAAATTCTGATTAACTTATGGAAAAGCAATAACTACTGTGCTTTACTTAACACAGAAAAATATAGTGCGGTCATCATAAATATAGTATAAATATAGCACTTTTGCGTACTATATATTTATTCAACAGTATATAGTACGCAGACCCGGAATATAGTACAATACTATATATTATAGTACGGTTGGCAACCCTAAATACAACCCCAAAAGTTTATGTTGGATTTCTCTAAAGTTTATTTAAGTTTTTTGAGGCTAAAATTTTATTTTTTGTTCATTTATTTATTGTTCAAGCGAAATTTAAAAAAAAAAACTAGTAAGGGTGCTACCTTTGGCCTGTCCAAACGTTAAATACCCTACACTGCAGAATTTTTAAAATTTTGCCACGACCACTTCTCCGAATTCTCATAGCTTTTGCTCAGATCTTGCACTTACTTTCCTCAGTGTCTGAGGAAATTTGGTTGCATTATCTCAAAAAACTGCTTTCAGTATAGCATTTTGGATTATTTACTTACTTATACGGTAGTTGCCACGCTCTTTTGTCTGAGTTCGCCTAGTGTATGACCAAAGCTTGCAGTTGCTGTTCTTAGTGTTGTTGGGTTATCGTGAAAAACGCTTTCAGTATAGCATTTTGAAACTTTTGCTTACATGGGTGGTGTCACGCCTTTTTGTCCGAGTTCGCCTTGTTTCTGCTCAGAGCTTGCGCTTACTGTCCCTAGTACTTAGGTGTATTTTAGTTGCATTGTCGTGGAAAAATACTCGTAAGGTTACATTTTGAATATATTTTTTGTATGGGCGGTAGGCGAGTCCGTTGACCGATTTTGCTCATTTTCGATCCCACAAGCTAACTTTTACGTCAAAGCAACTGTGTTCAATTTGAATTATCTTGGTTAGTTTTCCCGTGAAAAATATTTCCACGGACAGACAGAGACCCAGCCAGCCAGACAGACGGACATGGCTATATCGACTCAGGAGGTGATCAAGAATATATATACTTTCCCATACCTGACACGCCTCCTTCTATGCGTTACAAACTGAGTATACCCTGGGTGTAGGGTATAAAAAACATATGGCAACCTTGAAAGCCTATGTTAATTTTTTAAAAATGTTTCAGAAAAGTCATCATACCTTATGCCTTCAATTAATAAAAATATAGATGTGGACAAAAAGGCATGTTTTGGTTAATTTTTCGGAGATTTACCTTTATAAAGATTCTGTTAAGAGAATCTGCAAAAGGCGGATCTCTGGCTTGTTGACACGCAGAGAGGAGAACCCAGATGCCGGGATCCTGGATTCCGCTTAGGTAGATCCCACATAATTAGTTTGTAATACTTTGTTCAATTTCATATAATAATGGTTCATTGCATTCGAACCGGATAGCATTTGGTTTTTGCAACTCCGATTTTTTTAAACTTTTTTTTCTAATAGTACAAGTTGAGACTATCATTCATGATTGCTCCCATACAATTTTGATAAAAATACCAAAAAATTCCTCATTGCCAGGGGAGGGAAAAATGTTCACTCCCAATAATTGTTCCTCTCCAAAATTTTTTTCGAACCTACTTCCCCTATTTCATAGGGCTGCCATGCAAAATTTAGAAAGAAATATCAGTTTGTATACAAAGCTCCTTAAGAGGTGGAAAAATAAAAGTAGTGTGTTGGAAAGAACTGTTGGGTAGGAAAAATTAATGGGGGTCGGTGACAATTTTTCCCCTCTCCCGGCAATGTGGATTTTTTTTTTTTATTGTTTTGATTAAAATTTTGTATGGAAGCCCACTAAAGGAGGGGTAAAAGGGGATACTATGTCTGAAAGAAACGTTGGAGATGAAAAATTAATGGGGGTCGTTGAACATATTTACCCTCTGCCGGCAACAAAGAAATTTTTAAGTGTTTTATAAAATGATATACGTATTACATATTAGATCAACATTGTTAGGTCAATAATACGAAAAATATTTAAGATTCTAATAAAAAATAAGAAGAATAGTTGAATTTTTAAAAATCCATATCGTAGTTCATATAACCCCTTAACTGATGTGAAATGTTAATGTTCAATATACACTCATTTGTTTTCTCGTATCCCTTTTGCCACAGAGATGATCCCTACAATCCTTTTAAAAATTTGACTGTGACCCCGAAGTCATGTTTTTGCTGTAGTGATGTTTTGTGCTGTTGTTGTTATTGTTGTTGTAAAACATAGAACATTATGCCTGCAGGCAGTTGTTTTTGTTTTTTTATATTTTTGGCATATCTGAATGTTACTATGTTCGCAACATCATTTCTACGTCAAGGCAGTCAGTCAGTACTTTTGCTATCAGAGGATAATAATGACGACGACGTCAGTGTTGTTTTCCTTCTAATGCTTCTGCTCCTGCCAATGATGCTGCTGATGATGATGACGATGTATGTACGTTACTTTTGAAAACGACTTCGTGACGGTACGACTTCCTGTCGGATAATCTGTATTTTAATTTGACTGATTACTCAGACACAAGCGTACGAGAGAGAGAGTACCCACAAGTTAGACGTGTTTTTAATGGGGTTTCCCGACTCTACTGCTAAAACATTCATACGTACGCACACACACACATAAGCAGCAGTGGTCTACGCATCCATCATATAAATTCATTATCCTTGTTCCACATCGAACATGAATTATGAAACATCATGCGGATTTAGTTGATTTTTTTTCTCTTTAGATTTGCGGTGGCTTGTGGTCGATATGATTACCATGATGATTGGCAAAAGTTTTAAGGGAAACATAGCAATGGAACTAGTGAATCCTATGAATTCTCATATTTTGTGTTATTTTTTGTTAGTTTTCCACTTCTTAACAGTTTACGTTTTAGAAAAAGAAAGAGAGATTATACGGAATGCCTGATTTAAGTAGAAACAAATGTCTATGAAAGGGAAATGATGCATTTTTTTTGTAACATGATTATCCTTCACGGCGTGCCTTAACCCGTTCTAAATCGGACGTCGTAGCACATCAAATTTTTTTCCAGATTCTGTTTACTTATCGTTCAAATGATGTATAAAAAAATTTTCACTCGTGACTCCTCGACTAAATTTTGAGATAATCGCTTTTCCAATTGGGGCATTTTCCCATACAAAAAGAAAAAAAAATTTTTTTTAACTACATTAAACAAAAATTAAAATAATTACAATCCATGTGTTTTGCAATGTTTAACGCGAATCCAACCTCAGAATTGCTCTATCGTGTATAGTTTATGAGATATTGTAACCTAAAGACCAAAAAAAGTCGTTTTTTGCCATTTTTTGAAGCTATATAACTATGTAACATATCATTTATTCGTCAAATGTGGCTTATATACTTAAAAGCCCTAATCTTTTCCTTTAAAACTTAATTTAAATTATGTTTATATCTTCATGCTTCTAAGAGATATCGTAGACCGAAATATTGTCAAAACGGGTTTTTTGCACTTTTGTGTCTTTTTAGGTTAGGATATCTTTGAGGAAAAGAAAGATATCAACATAATTTAAATTAGGTTTTAAAGGCAAAGATAAGGACTTTAAAGTTGCTTGCCAGATTTAACGAAATTAAAATTTCTTTCACATTTTAAACATGTTCAACGAACCGACTACTTCTAAATTCAGCCGTTCGACACCCCGAGTGTTGTTGCGTGTATGGCATACGGCTGAATTTTGAAATGGTCGGTTCGTTGAACATTTTTAAAATGTGAAAGAAATTTTAATTTTCTTAAGTCTGGTAAGCAACTTTAAAGTCCTAATCTTTGCCTTTAAAACCTAATTTAAATTATGTTGATATCTTTTTTTTCCTCAAAGATATCCTAACCTAAAAAGATACAGAAGTGCAAAAAATCCGTTTTGACAATATTTCGGTCTACGATATGTCTTAGAAGCATGAAGATATAAATATAATTTAAATTAGGTTTTAAAGGAAAAAATTAGGGCTTTCAAGTATTTAAGCCATATTTGACGAATAAATGATATGTTACATAGTTATATAGCATCAAAAAATGGCAAAAAACTAGTTTTTTTGGTCTTTAGGTTACAATATCTCTTAAACTATATACGATAGAGCAATTCTGAGGTTGGATTCGCGTTTAGCATCGCAAAACACATGGATTGTAATTATTTTAATTTTTGTTTAATGTAGTTAAAAAAATTTTTTTTTTCTTTTTGTATGGGAAAATGCCCCAATTGGAAAAGCGATTATCTCAAAATTTAGTCGAGGAGTCACGAGTGAAAATTTTTTTACACATCATTTGAACGATAAGTAAACAGAATCTGGAAAAAAATTTGATGTGCTACGACGTCCGATTTAGAACGGGTTAAGGCACACCGTGCCTTGTAGCCAATCGCCAGTAATTCTAACTTTATTCCAGATTGAAGTAAATTTGAGCATCAATCTTGAAATTTTCGTAACCTTTGTGGGAAAATTTAGATTTTTTTTGTTTTGTTTTTTGAGAAAATTTATTCAGCGGACCTAAAGTGAAAGGGTAAATCCTCAGCTCTCATTTAATCGCAGTCAGAGGAAGAAAACATACCGCGGTCGCATGACTCGGCGGACGCAAATATTCGCAAAACTTTTTCACCTAAATTGAAAGGGCAAATCTTCACCTCTCCTTTTCTCGTAGTCAGAGGAAGAAGACAATCCGTGGCCCTATTGATTTTATCCATGGAAAAATATAAACGAGTCACCTAAATTAGGGCATACATAATAAAGCATTTATGGTATCCAGATATTCTAGTGACTTCATCCACACTGATATGCCTTGTCACTTCTTTAAGTTGTTTTGTTTATTTTACTTGGAAGCCTATACATCGGATTGATATAAATACGAAACTGTAAGGGCGCTACTTTTGGCCTGGCCAAACATTAAATACCCTACACTGCATTATTTTGAAACTTTTGCTTATATGGGAGGTGCCACGCCCTCTTGTCCGAATTCGCATAGTTTTTGCTCAGAGCTTGTGCTAACCATTTCTAGTATGTATGTGTATTTTGGTGGCATTGTCGTGAAAAAAACTCCTAAAGTATAATTTTTAATATATTTTTCGTATCGGTGGTAGGCGTGTCTGTTCATCGATTTCGCTCATTTTCAATCCCTCAAGCTATCTTTGACGACGGAGGTAGTATATTAAATTTCATTGAATTATCTTGCACAGTTTTCCCAAAAAATTGATTTCCACGCACAGACAGCCAACCAGCCAGCCACTCAGAAGGTGACGCTGATCAAGAATATATATACTTTTCCATACCTGCCCCGCCTCCTTCTCTGCGTTACAAACGGAAGCACAAAGTGAATATTCCCTGGGTGTAGAGTATAAAAAAGTATTTTATACAGGTGGGGCAAAAGTAATAGTCCACAATATGTGGTCTTTCAACTGACCTTTATGCTCTATGGTATATATAGAACTATGGTCTATGATCTGCTCATTATGGTATATGATCCATAATATATGGTCTATGGTCCATAATATATTATCTATGATCAGTCCTTTATGGGCTATGATCTGTATGATCTATAGTCTATGATCTGTCCTTTATCTTCTATGGTCCATTATATATGGTCTATAGTCCGTCCTTTATGGTATCTGGTCCCTGGTTCATAATCTTTGGTCTATTATCTGTCCTTTATGGCTTATGGTCTATAATCTATGGTCTATGGTCCATAATCTATGATCCGTCCTTTATGGTCTATGGTCCATAATCTGTGATCTGTCCTTAATGTTCTTTGGACCATCATATATGATCTATGATCTGTCTTTTAGGGTCTATGGTCCAAAATGTATGGTCTATGAACTGTCCTTTATGGCTTATGGTCTATAATCTATGGTCTGTGGTCTATTATCTGTCTTTAATGGACTATGGTTCATAATCTAAGGTCTTTAATCTGTGCTTTATAGTTTATGGTCCATTATATATGGTCTTAGGTTCATAATCTTTGGTTTATGGACCATAAACTTAAATTGTTGTAAAATAAAATAAAATAAATTACACAACACAATACGCATCAATCTTAAATCAGCGACAATTTCGAGACATAAGTACATGAAAATCCGGGACATTTCCGGGACGTTTATGAATTTGAGACGAGAGGGCAAAATCCAAGACTGTCCCAGAAAATCTAAGACTGTCCCACAAAATCCAAGACTGTCCCACAAAATCCAAGATGGTTGGTCTCACTACGTAAACGTCACTGGAGATTTAATTTGGTTTTGGATAAAACTTGCCAAGACCCGTATTTTAGTTGTATCTATAGTCTGTCTATATTTCGGTTTGCTCGCTCACTTGTATTTTCACATTTCAATTTGTTGGTTTAAGGTAAAGATCTTATTGATATCTTTAAAAAGTTGAATTCATTTTGTTTTTTAGTACTTGAACCAGTTAAAAGTTTGGTTTTGCTATTCCTATGAAGTGATGGGTATTATACATTAATAGAATTAAGTCCAGACTGCATATTTTCTTGATATGATCTCAAAATTCATAGCATTTTCATTTTAAAAGTATGTAATAAATTTGTATTTTACCATTATTTTGGTCCGATTCCGATTGCCAATTTAAAGTAAAACACCTTTGAGAAAACTGCAAAAAAAAAAGTTAATAAAATCGACCCTTGGGTTCGGCTATAAATATTATATAAATTTTAAGTCAATCGAGAACGACGTTTATTGAGAAATAAAGAATGCAAAAAAAAAATATGTCAAATATTTATTACCACCCACAATGAAGTGCAAAACAGCAACAAAAAAGGAGAAAAACCATATGAAAAAACGCAAAGTCCTTGTCAGCGCCATATGTTGTCCTGTCGTTTAGAAATCTTGCGTCATAGAACTCACTACAGGGATGTGTTGAATTTATTGATATCCCCAATAGAATGCAAGTTAAACAGAGAAAAACCAAAAAGGAAATACAAAAACAAAAAAAAATAAAAAATAAATTCCAAAACAACAAAAAATGTGTACGTACTTCAGTATCTGCACATTCTAGAGACCAACGTCATAATTCAATTTTGTGTTCGATAAATACCTTGAAGCAAAAAAGGCAGCAAAAAATTTGAAAAAAAAAATCCCAAACATCACTTCAGGCGACACTCATCCATAGTAAATAGATGATTCAGTAAGAGCACTTTTTCGTACATGATAATACTGTCTGTCTCCTTCTCTCTCTCTCTCTCTCTCTAACAAACTGTCTCAACTTAGCAGTCAACTATTTATGGGTGTTAATGCATTTGTTTTTCATCTATCTATGCGTTGACCCATATGTGAACCCCGCTTATTATCTCAACGTTTTCTTAATAATCTTAATTTATTTTTTCCCTTTAGGGGAGCCGACACACCCAGCGGTATACAGCTTCTCCATTATTTCGCTCCCCTATACATTCTCACGTTCAACGAACGCGTCGCGCACTACTCTAATCGGCTTAATAAAGCCATCTCATACGTAAACATTTCATTAGTCCTTAATTGCGAAACCACACAGATGCAAGGACAGACATACACACAACGCATATATAGAAAGAAACAGAAGTACGGGCTACAGTGAATGACAACAGACGACACCTTTTCTGGAATTTCTAATAGAAAACAATCACAATCTCACATTGACCATCACACATTTGGCATCCATCATCATGCGTTCGAACAATGCCCGTTCGTGTTCTGTTGTTGAATGGCAAGTATTGTGCCGTTGTTGCTGCTGCTGTGAATACCCCTAATCATTGTGCGTATATGTTTTTATTAGAAACTTAAATATTTTGACGGCTGCTTCGCCGTACCATCTGACCAACGACCATTAAATGACCAACTAAGGGCAAACAATTAAATCATTTTCCCGAAACGCATGCAGGATGATGAGACACACAACACAATGACATTCGAATTGCTGTTGGTTACACTACGGGTGGCACGGTTAAGTACTAAATACAATTGTCAGTGTTGCCAGCTGAAAAATTAATGTATATCAATAGTTTTAAACAATAGTCAAACTTATAATACAATGAGCGGAAAATTGTTCTAATTGAGAGATGGATAGAGGAAGGAAAATACATTATTTTCAGCACAGAAAAATTTTATTTTTTATTTTTCATCTGAGTTCAGACAAGTAGCTAAGCTTTTCTAAAACTGTCCGGTCAGTAAAATAAGAAGCATGAATTTTATTGCCGTTAAAAAAAAATTGGTTAGGAGGCTGATTTAAGGCTGTTTGTTAAAACTCAATTAATTTTATTACTGATAAACATAAATTAGACCTTTAAGATTCCAGGAGGCTGAAACTATACATGAAACATGAAATTGTCAATACAACTTTTAATGACGAAATTTTAGAGTTTATTATTAAAATATCAAGGATTTGTAACCAATAAATGTTTAGAAAATATATTTTTCCAAAAATAAGAACCAGGTAATTGAGAATCTTACGGGCCGTGACACTATCTTACACGCGAAGCTCAGAATATCGAGAATTACGTCTCCAAATTCTTCAGCTGTATTGCGGGAATCAGCGTTCTGTCAGAAATGTTTTTCGTGCACTTCGATCAATATATGGTGGTATGCATTATCGACCTTTCGAGCCCACTATTGTCAGTACCATCCGCAAACTTGAATCGCAGTGTATGTTATTGGATGACTAAAAAGACCGTATCCAGCCAGTAGTGAGCAGAATATTGCGACTGAAGCGGACAGTATGACTGAAGGCCTTGACCAATCGAGTCGACGCCGAGCACAGCATCTTGGCATCTTGGCATCTCGTATGCAGTTACTTGGCAAAACAGGATCTTGATTTCAAGGCTTACAAAATCCCACCCGTTCAAGAATTCGAGCCGCCAAATTTTAATACACTCCTGAATTTTAGTCAATCGGCTCTGTAACAGCTTAATGAAGATCCGCTATTTTCGTGCCAATTTTTGTTTAGTGACGAGACACATTTCTGGTTCAATGGATACGTTAATGCACAAAACTGCCACATTTGTGCTGATGAGCAATCCGAAGAGACTCTCGAACTACCGTTTCATCAACGAAAATGCACTGTTTGGTGTGGTTAATGGGCTGATGGAATCATCGGCTCATATTTTTTTTAAATTTATGCTTTACAGAATATAACTGTCAACGGCAAACGCTACTGCATAATAATAACGGTTTTTTTATCGCCTGAAGTATAAGCCCGTGATGTCGGCTACACTTGGTTTCAGCAAGACGGTGTTACAGCACACACAGTGCATGAAACAATGGTTTTATTGAGAACACCTTTTGAAGAGTACCTTTCTTCGCGTTTCGGACCTGTTAACTGGGTGCCTAGACTGTGTCGTACCACACTTATAGATTTCTTTCTTTGGGGTTTTGTGAAGTCATAAGTCTTCGTCAATAAGCCAGCTACAACTCAACACTTGGAAGCCAACATTACTCGCGTAATTTGTGATATACCGGTAGCAATGCTGGCAATAGTGATCGAAAATCCAACCTTCCGAATGGAACACCTACGGCGTAGTCGCTGCCAATATTTAAATGACACTATCATAAAAAATTTAATTTTGGAGTAAGTTTTTTCGGCTCGTTATAAAGATTCCGACATCCAAAACTGCACTATTATTTGGCTATTTCGAGACTTAGCTCTTAATCTGATAGTAAATCACATGATTTGACATACAAAAATAACTGTAAATCTATTTTGACTAGAGTTCGCCTTGTAGCCGAAATTCGACCATTTCGACCATTTAAAGCAAAAAGTTTTTATAACCTTCCTTGGTTAATAAAACACAAAAAGCTTTTAATATTCTTCATTAGGGTCCTGGTTATCTGCATTCATAAAAATCGGTGCAGCAGCTTAGTTGCAATAGGTAGCTTGGCAGTTAGAGGCGTGTTATTCCTACTAAAGAGCAAAAAGTTTTTGATATCTCTCCGTCCTGTTCATTATATCCCCATACCAAAATTTACCAAAATCAATGCCATGAACGCGTGGCACCGCGCACTTAAAAACATAAGGGTCATATTCTCATTTCTTAGTATTAGCCCTAACTGTATATACAATTTTAAAAAAATCCATGTAGTGGTTCAACCGTAAAAGCGTTTTCCATTTAGGGGAGTGGTACCGCCCACTGAAAAGCATAATGGTCATGTTATCATTCCTTAGCTTTAATCCTATCTCTATATCAAATTTCTTAAAAATCGATGGAGTGATTTAGCAGTGAGAGCGTTTTTTCCATTTAAGGGCGTGGCGCCGCCCACTTTTAAAAAAAACATATTACTATGAACCGCTCCTCCTCACAACCTTTCTAACAAAAAAAAAAAATAAAAATCAAGCAAATCGGTTGAGATTTAGATATAGAAACAGGTACTGAATCGATTTCGTTTGCCTATTTATATTTATATATGTAGATTATTTTCGACCAAGTGGCACTTGTTAACTTTGACAACAGTAAATCAAAGGTACATAAATACATACATAGAAAAAAAGGAAAAACATCATTCATTTTCCCGCTTGTGACACAAAAAAAAAGATAATCTCTTTCGGCTGGTGAAAATGGGTAGGATTTAGTATAGAGATTTATATACCTCAGCAAAATCTAAATCTTGGGTAAAAACGTAGTAGAAGTATCATATACTTAAGAAGCAAATACAGCGAACTTTCGCAAGTTTGTAATAAAAAAAAGGATTTTTTGCTAAATTTGCTGTCCTTAGTTTTGTACTAAATAATTTTTTCATAAATCCAACAATTTTTATTACAAAATCATAAAGCCCAAATTACCCATAGTTCCCTGAAAAGCAGATGTCCTCAACATTGTCAACATTTTGTAATTGTAATAATGTACCTATTTTTTTGTTTAAAATTATGTTATTCGAAACCCAGAGCTAATTCAATTAAATATAGGTCAATTTCAACCTCCAGTAAAACTTTCCAACTAACTATTCTCTTATATATAAAACAATGCATGGCATTATATTCATATACTAACAACTTAATAAGAATAAAACACTTTTCATTTTGCGTATCTACTTCTGTACTTCTGTACCTATAAAATTGAAAAATTTCTCAAATCAATTTTCATTCCCCAATATCATTTACTTATTCACAATAAAATTCCATTGTCTGTTTCTTTTGCTTTTGACCTTTTTTTTTCTGTCGATTTTTAAAAATCACTAGACAACTCTCGAAGGTTAGGGGTTTCCGTTACACTAACGAGACAGTGCTCGAAATTAAATGGATACAAAAACAACAACAGCAACAACAAAATATACCATATAGATTTCATCCTCATCAGAATGTCCTTATGGAGATATTAGAAACTCACTCGACCATAGGAATCGATGCAAAAAGTACAAAAAAAAGTGAAGCAAAAATGAACTCAATGAATGCGATGCCAATCTAAGGAATCGAACAATATGCCAAGTGATAAATGACGATGATCCTTTTCTTTTTTTTTTTCACTTCAGCTTCTTCAAATTGCTACAGCAAAACAACGGAAAAGGACACGCATATAAACAAGAACAACAAAAACAACAATCACAGTCGCCAAAGCCTCAATGGCAAAAATTGAAGAAGAAGAAAAAACTAGAAAATAAAAGGGGAAGTGCTCTACAACAGATAAAGATAATAGAAAGTTTGAAAAAGAAAAGGATATTGTGGCCATTTGAAGAAAAGAATTGTTTTGCTGCTGCTGTTACAAAACAACGAAAAACGAAAAAAAAAAGGTCAATCAGGGACCACCACATCATTCGCAGGAACGCACGCACGCACGCATCATCAGTGACAGAACAGGAATCAGGATGTGCCGTTTTAAAGTTGGCCAACCCAACGACCGAGTAACAACGGGAGGTCCTTGTTGTGACAAATGACAAATGTATTTCTGGCAAACAGCTTGTTAAGAATTTTTTTTTTTTTTTAATTTTTTCCAAATATTAATGGCAAAATAAAGTGATATACAATATGAATATGTATGAATATAATGGAACGTCTTCTTACTTAAAAATATATATAAAATAGGAAATATATAGTTATTATATATGAGCACTAATTTGTACATTATTTTCTTTGGAATACCAAAGATATCTAAAAGAGTACAGAAATTCAAAAAATAATTGCCCTATACAAAATGAAACTTAGAGAAATTGTGCAAAATAGTTCCAGGAATCTTAGATTTTTCGGTTTTCTACCGATTCTCGCTGAACCTCAACCGTAAAATTTGATGTATCGATCGACTCATTCCGAGCATTTTTGAAATCTTGATAAAACAAAAATCGCATCAAGCCGAGATTTTGCATAAGTCGACGTTGCGCTACCCCTAAATGACCTGCAACAAAATTGAAAAAATCTCAAATGACACCCTCTTTCAGAATTTGGACGTAATCGTGAATTTGTTTTTTTTTTTATTTTGAATCAGTTCAATATACCATCTGTGGGAATGAAACAAAAAAATAAACCTATGATTAAAAGTTAAGTCTATTTTGACATATATAACAAACCAATTATGTGTGTTTCTCACAAAAATAACAATTTAATTTAAAATCTTACGCGATGATGTGACACAACATGAAAAAAACCAACAAAAGCCATAACATACTTTATTTCCGGAAGGAAGGAAATATAACTATAAAATTAAATACAAGATTTCAATTGTAATTCAGTCATGATTGTAATCTGACAGTGGTATTACACACTTGTTTATACGAAAACCTATGCGTGCACTAAGTACTACTACTCCTATGTATGGCAACTTGATTGACGACCTTGCAACGTGGGCGACAAAAATTTCATTTCGATATTATGACTAGATAGTTGTCTTTTTTTCACATGTTTCTTTCTCGACAGGTATATAAATTGACAGGTTTTTGGAATTTCTGGGTTATTGCAAAGAATATCAATTGAGCAAATATTGCATGAATTGAATAAAATGCTTTAAGAGTTTGTGTAAACAAGTGTGTTGACAAACTTATTGTCATAGGTTGTCTTCATCAACAAAAATGATCATGATTTGTGTTGTGGCAGGTAAGGAAAAAAGGTCTTAAAAAGATCAAATTCTGTTCACATGAACAATTATTGTTGTGACTCATTTGTTGTATATGATTTTAGTGATGAAGAAATAATACTGTTTCTACTATCTATGAGAAACTTTGGGACTATAACTAGCAGTGTGAGCTACAAAATACAATATTTCTGATTTTAGAATTAACTTTGTTTGTTTTCGAATTAAAATCGTTTCCTCCTAACAGTGCTACGTTTTCAATATTACCAATGTCGTCCTTAAATGTGATGGTTCTTTATCTATAACTTTTAGTCTTTTAGAAACTCAAATCTTTTCACGCCACAAATGCTTTGTTTTTAGCATATTTCTATTTTACATTGATTTTTAAACACAATTTTAGTTATCAATTTACACTTGCCTGCATTTCTATAATTTTTTAATGTTTTTAAATTGGAACTTTCGTAAAATTGTATAAATTTTTTTCCTCACAACCGTGTTTTGCAAATGTGTCGATGTTCAGCAATTTTCAACACGTGCTGGCAACGCTATAAATTTCATTTTAAAATTGTTACTTCGTGTTAGAAAATGTGAAAACTAACTCTTGCTATACCAATAAAAAATAACAAGCGCATTTCACATCCGGTCTGGTTGATACTGAGAACCATACATTGAAAATTTTCTCTTTGAAACTTCTAAAATCTATCAAATGGACAAGTTTTGACTTATACTAAGTATAAGAAGTTTCACAGAAAATACAACAATTAGGTAAGAATTAAATGATAGTACGTGCTATTGATTTAATAGTGGGTTCTGTTGAAATTAAAAAGTTGATTTGATGATTCGAATTCTAAAATATCGTAGAGTTTGTGTAAATGGAATGCCCTATTGATTTATTAGCATGTTTAAAAAAAGAGTTTTCCCAATTTAAGGCTGATATCTACTTATAATTTTACTAGTAAATTAACCATATGATCCTTAAGCAAGTAAATAAAAGCCATACTAGGCAGATCAAAATTTTGCTTGAATAGTTCGCTTTTAAGGCATAAATGATACGATAATTGATGCCAAATTACCATTAACTTCATTATACTTCCCTGTATGAGGTTTGGATCTGCTGAGAGGTCTAGTTTGGGGGCGTTCAAGTATTTCGTAAACACGTTCAATGTTTTCTTACTTTTTCTGCAATAGAGAGAGGGACGGATGCTTTATGTCTTACGTACAATAAAACAATAAAAAATAAAAAAATGGAATGCTTCCTGAACAATAGTTGTAATTTAAGTGAATACCTCTATTTGTACTAAGTATAGTTGTTCGATACCAAACCCAAACATTGCATGTCACGGGTTTTTTAAACTCTATTTAACCCAAAGGTTCTCGCACTGCAGGTTTTTTATGCAAAGATATTTACTGAGGTTCAAATATATATATCTCTAATTTACTGCAAAAACTCGATTTTGCAGAAAATACGTTTAAAGTTTTAAATTAAAAAAGTTATTCTGTTCTCAAACGGTGACCGTAAAAGATATTAATGTGAAATTTTTACACAATATGAAACATGATATAAAAAATAATTCTGCATTAGTAACTCAAAATTCGCGTATTTTGGGCTGTACCGTTCTTGTAGTAAATGAGCGATATACAGAAAATGGTATTTTGTATAAATTTCGATGCTGACTCCGAGTCCTGTAATGCAATGACTTTGAAAAACGCGTAAAACAATCCCGCTTTTGAAGGAAATATCGTATGGCACCTTTCAAGGACTCATTTTAAAGGAACAGAATATAAAAATAATCGAAATTTTGTGCATCTTACCTCAAAAATAAGTAAAATAGCGATTTTTCGAGTCTTTAACTTCAAATATCTCCAAATTCTGAAGTTATTGATCAATTCTCACCTCGGAATCAGACTCTATGCACAAAATTACATCGTTAACTCTTGGAAAAAAAACTTCCTGGTATGTGTTATTAATTTAAAAAATTTAGTACTTACTATTTTTGATCCGGTATACACTGGTTCAAAATCCTTAAAAGCTGTCCAAAACACGAAAAAAAAGTTGTTTTAAATAACTTTTTATGGACTGTGTTGTCTAACTGATATTCATAGACCTCAAAAAATCGATAAGAAAGATCCAGGAGCTTGAGATCTCTCCAAATGAACGCTTCTCAGACGCAAAAATCTGTGAGTTGAAAGTGAAAATTAAGTGTTCACTGTAAAAATTGTGTGGTTACTGTAAAACTGAACCGATTTGGTTGTTTGAATATAAAATCTCTTTGTAAAAGAGAGTACTATCGAACTTAAAACCTACAAAAGATCATACTTTTTTGATGATTGTGATTAACTTAATATCAAATTATTTTACAAAATCCGGTAGCAATGATTATCAAAAAAGCCTAGAACTAATTTATACAGCGTTTTGCCGTCAAGATTTTTTTTTGGTTTAAGAAAATTGAAACCTTTTCTTACACATATAAAAAATTGAGGAGCCTTTTTTAGCATTTTTTTGTTTTACACGAACTTTTCTGAGGCGCTCATAGGAAAATTTTACTCATATTGCTTGCCAAGTGTCAGTATGTGTTGCTCGCTCGAAATGATAAAATTTTTATATTTTTATACAGCTTATACTCCTATGATAAAGGAACCTTATACCCATTTTTGTGTAGATCAATTTACCGTTGCACACAACTCTGTCAGAGTTAAAGTTTTGAAAAAAATTTTTAAATAATATATAAAATTGTTTTTTTGCCATATCGACTCCACCATTTTGTTTTTAAAAAATCAAATATCAGACTCATAACCAGCGACCCCAAAAACCCTCGGGTAAAAAATTTTGTTTCGAAACTGTAATGATTTCGACTTTTGGCCAGTTTTTAAGGATTTTGAACCAGTGTGAGGTAGTGCAAGGGTTAAGATTTTTCTCAGATTTGTTCTTTTAGCTTAGAGTCAACTTAAAAACTACATTTCCAGTTGATCATCATGATAATATGGACGTTATAGTCTTTGGCCAGTAAAATGTGCTATTTGACCTATAGTCAATACTTTCGATTAATCGCTAAAGTGCAAGCAAAGACTGCCTACGAAAAAATGATATATCGCAAAAACTTCAAAAAGTAGCAACATGAATGTGGTAAAACAAATCCATAGTCATATGAAAACGTTATGTCAAATGTAGTTGAAATAAGTCATCTTGCCAAAAGGACTGACTTTTCAAGTGTAGCGCGCGCATATCAACACTACATAACAACTACGACAACAACTTGTGTAGCAATATTGAAACTAAAAACTAAAAAATTAAAACAACAACAATATGGGACCTTGTTGAGTTTGCCAATTCACTTACCCAGTTGAAAACGTGCGACACCCATTAGTAAGGATTCGCATACAACTACAACTCTCCTTTATATGTATTATGGTACTGGCCCATTATCGCCTTAAGCATTAATATTCGATGTAAAGTATATAGTAAATTTGCGAAAAAACAAAAAAACGGGTTAAAAACTTCAACATTCGTACAACTTGTACGATGGGGTTAAATCGACACTGCACTGCCGGGTAGTATATGGTGTCAGCAGGCGACAAGTGTCGTGAGGGAGTGGGTTGCCAACCGAATTCAGTAGCACAGTAGCTGCGGGTGTTGGAACTTTCACTGTATTTTTGTTGTTGTGCAATAAAATTTTAAATTGAATTTGAATTTGAAGTTTGAAAAAGGCGATAAAAATTTATTATGTTCGCGTTTAGTGACAGAATGTTGCAAATTTATTGCACCCTTTCATTTGTTATATCGCAAGATTATACTACGCAAAAGAAGGAAAAAAGGGTAAAAATGGGTGTAAGCAAAGAAAACGGTGATATATTGTTGCTACTTATTGTTATTGTGTGAGGGGACGGCGGAGGGTTTACATTGAAATCCATCACTTGCAATAAGTGATATTGATTTCGTAGAAAATGTTGTTTAATATTAATAAACATGTTGTTGTTGTTGTTGTTAGTATGGCATAACAAAAAAACATGGCTTTTTTTCACATGATCATTGCGTATATCTTATTAACTCGATATTAATGACAACATGCATGGAATGTCAGACAAATAACAATAACAACACTACTAATATCAATAAACATGACAGCTAAAAAACATCACAACTGCATCATACCTATATATACGTACATACAAATATAAATACAAATGACAACAAAAACCCAAAATCAACAAATAAAACGCATATTGTAAAATTTATTACTTTCCCATGAAGTTGAAAATGCAAAACCCCCATCCATCCATCCATTCATCCATCCATCCATAATGAATGAACAAATGCGCGCGCGTATAAATAAACTTCATATTTCAGGCACTGAAACGGGGACTGTCAACAATGCGCATGCGCAACCAGCCAGCTTTTAATGAGTTGCTGTGATCTTTTGGTTTAACGGATTGTCAACATACCAGAAATGTTTATAATATCGCCTCAGCTGTATCGTTTAAGCTGCAAAATCAACGTTGAAAGACAAAGATCATAATAAACTTTGCAGATACTAATTAATAACGACGATAAATTACAGATTTCTAAGGAAAGCTTTTAATCGCAGAACTGTTTTATGAATTTATTGGGATCCTTTTAATTAACCCTAGAGTACCTACTAATTAAAAAAAATACAGTTAACCCTTGATTTTATAACGTTAACAGGCGACAGAGGTTTCGAGTATGATAAAATCAACTTCTGGAAACCCAATAATGTCAATAAGTGCTTATCCCTTTGTAGGACACGTCGGATACATCTGATGCACAAAAAAAAAAAAATTCTATTTTTAAGTTGGACACTGGTGACTGTGATTGCATTGGTTTAACCCGTTTTCGGCTGCTGTTTGATTAATCGAATAGGAAAATTGTCCATTTTCAATAATTTTTTTAACTATGAAACTAAATGATATCAGAAAGATAGTTAGTGCTCTATATTTCTTTGATATTTTTTATTATTTAAAACTTCCCCACCCCCTCCAGTAGTTTGAGGGGTGTGTTTGAATAATACCTTATCGATAGACCTTTCTTAAGAAAATTATTTAAAATATAAAATGTTGACAGTAAAAAAATTAATGATAAGGCTTTATAGCTAAAGGTTCAAACTATCATTCCCAATCCAAAAATCAACACCTGTCAATACCTGATAGTCACAGGTCAAGCTTAGTGTTCGATTAATCGAACGTTGGCCGCTAGCCCATATCACAAGATTCTATACAAATGTGACCAAACGTGGTTGGTGAATACCATATAATTCGTCAGCCGGGAGTTAAATATCTTCGATGTCCATAAGCCTCATGATGCTAAAATTTGCAAAAATGTACCCCACTTCCCTCCGCTATGTTAATACCGTCATATAGGGGTGGGGGAAGGGAAGTGGGTAAATTTTTACGAGTTTTAGCGTCATGAGGCTTATGGCTAGTCTTCTTTCAACTATCATCGACGATATTTAACTTCCGGCTGCCTTAGTAACCACGTTTTGTCGAATTTATATGGGATCTTGTGGTATGGTCAAACGGCTTAAGTTCGTTTAATCGAACATTTGAGTTGGGGTAAAAATTTTTTGATGACGGATTTGGATTCAGGAGGTGCCAATTACTCTAAAAATATACTTTTTATCAAAAAATAAAATCATTTTTGCAGCGTGGCCGAAAATGGGTTAAGTAGAATCTTAAAAGTGGTAGAGATCGTGGTAGCAAAAGCCGTTGGAGAGTGGAACCCAAGGATTGAGAAAAATTATCGTGATACATCAAAGTCTTCGCTAGTGATTATTAGAGCCCTGAAATTTAAGCTCGAAGTTGTTTTAAGCGCTTAAATCAAATAAGCATTTATCCCCTTCTGGACCGCTCTTGGACCCCTGGAAAATTAGCGAGTTTTTCGATGGGACATATAGTATGATTCATTGGTCGTTAAGTATTAAAAAAAAGGCGGAGCTTTTTCTTGGGTGCCGTGTGGGTATGAACTTCAGGCCATTTTGAATTTTTCCGATTTCCAACATCATATGCAGATTCAATTACCCCGAGCATCAACTCTGACAAATGCTATGCGCGTGTTATGACAGCACGAAGTTTTTGTGCATATACCGGAGCAAAAATATGCATTTGCTTTGTGCTGAGAAGAAAATAATTTTTGTATAAGTGAAAGGCTACTTAACACTCAGGGCAACAGGAATGATGCCATTCGATCTAGACGTTTTCAGTGACGCTGATTTTGTTGAAGCCGTTGAGCAAAATTTATATAGTGATGAGCAAAATTAGTCTTGGTCTTGGACTTGGTCTTGGTAATTTTACCTTTATTTACGGGTGTATTTTCTTAAAGGTTGCTTAGATAAAATGGGGCATTCGTATCCCGTTGGTCCTTAAAGGTAAAAATTCGGGAATTTTTTTTTTTTCGTTAAAATTTTCGACTTTTGCATTTTATTACATAAAATACTCAAAACATAGATATCTAGTTGTGGTTTCAACCCGACGATATTTTGTAAAATAAGCTTTTTCAAACAAAAGCTTAGATATGAGGGCCCTAGTAATTACATTTGATAAAGACGATTCAGTTTAGTCTTAAGCCTTAAGAGTTGCAAAATCGAATAAGTACAGTTCAGCCTGCAGAAATTTTATCTCAGACAAGGCTTGAGAAAATCTTTCCAAATATGCAATACAGTTCAACGAAAAAATTTGCAAATTTAGTCACTTTTGATCATCGAAACATATTTTGAGTATTTCATGGTTAAAAGAGTTCGAACACAGATAACCGCAAAGATTTATTTAACTAACAGAAATTATGATTGGCAACACTGTAACCTGACAGGTCAACTTTTTTTGCGATCGCTGCAAAAAATTTTCAGAAATTTTCAAAATTGTGTTTTTTCATAGTGAATAGTGAAAATTTATTATTTATTAAAGTGTTTAATAAGCACCGTGTACATCCGGATATACTTGGGTATGTTTTTTGTGCAAATATTTTCCTGGCGCCAAAATTTCTAGCAACCTAACCTCTGGGCCAAAAATTGTGAGACTCCACCAGCAGTCGCACTGGTGACAATTGCATTTATTTATGGTACCTTTCCTTTAATTTTTTTATAAAGATTATTGTGCGCTAGGATTATTTTTTTTGTGCATTAATTTATTTTCAATAATCATAACATTGCATGAGACTCCGCTGGCAGCCGGCAAGTGGTTTTTGCAATTTCTTTTTGTTCCCACTTTCTTTTGTTTTAAGACTAACAAAAACAGTGTTGGAAAGCATCAAAAATAAAAATCTTTAAAAATAATTTTCTAGAGTGCGTCAATTGTATACGGCCACGATTATTATTATTTTTTTTTGATTTTTATTTCTTTTTATACCCCACTGGCAGACAGATGAAGAATATTTTCTTCTTCTTTACCAGTAGATAGTAGCAAGAGGAAAATTTTCTTCTTCTTCAGTGGGTTTTTTCCTTTTATTTTTTATACATGCCGTACTAGATCTTCCCTCCTTTCTTCTTTTGTTTTTAAGTTTACAAATAAAAGTTTTCTGAGGAAAAAACAAGCTTTGGTATGGCGGAAAAGGGTATTGAGCCCCCAAACTCAAATCCCGGGATTTTACTGGGAACAGCGTCAGAGGACGAATTACTTGCCTCCAGCCAGGAGACAGTAATTGCAGTCCCACAGAGTACCAGCCGTAGTACTCCTAATCCTACACCATCGACATCCAAGGGCTTATTCGCAGGACAAGGCGATGCAAGCAAAAAATTTAATAAACAAAAATCTACGTCCGCGGTCATGAGGTCGAGGTACAATAAAGCGCTGTTCATGCTGAGCAAGATTGCTAAGAATGCAGCTAATGGTACCGTACACGATCGTGACCATGAGGATGAAAAAAGATTTCAAGCTGTGGTCGAAGAGTATAAGCTATACCAGGCCACAGTCGCAGTACATACCAAAAGTGAATCTTCGAAAAGAAACAGGTCGACTGACGAATC
This sequence comes from Calliopum simillimum, assembly GCA_951812925.1. NCBI lineage: Eukaryota > Metazoa > Arthropoda > Insecta > Diptera > Lauxaniidae > Calliopum > Calliopum simillimum. The sequence goes on from OX638371.1 coordinate 99,270,956, forward strand.
CCTGGTCGAAGCGAAAAGGAGCAAGCAGCACTCCAAGAGTGTAGCCTTGCAACCTTTAAAAAAATCCTTGAACAAGCCATTCAGCGAGGTGGCCAGAGACAGCCTGCAGATGGCTCTGATCGATGAGCTGTCCCGAAACGGTAAAAAGGTTCTTGAGAAGTGGACCGAAATTGAGGCCAAGCTGTCTGAAATGGTAATGGATCATCTTCTAAGCAAAGAAGGTGTTCCATTGCCATGTTTTGACAGTTCTGTCACTCTCCACGGGTGTAGGATAATCAAGTGTGAGGACGAGTTCTCCAAGAGTTTCCTAAGCAATTGCGTCGCTAAGATTAGTAACGCATGGGACGGTTTAAAGATTAAACTTATCCCAGCGAGGGAAATTCCGAGGAGACCTCGGGCTCGTATTTGGTTACCCCAGATGGCGATTGACAATGTAAAGATGTTACAGTGTCTTCGCATCCAAAACCCGGGAGTGCCAATGAACGATTGGTCTGTAATCAAGAACGAAACGCCGCAGGGCAACAGCACATCCGTCCTGCTCCTCATAAACGATGAGTGCCTAGAAGCGCTTGAAAAGCTGGACTACAGGCTTCGATTTGGCGTAAGATTCGCCAAATTAAAAATTTTTCGCCCTTCAACAACTGAGGATGACACCGATGAGGTTGATGACGCCAACAAGCTGCTGGACGTCTTAAACATCGGTGAGAAGAAGCCTTCTTCTTGTACGGATGTTGAAGATCGTCCAAATTAATTTGAGGCACTCGAAGTGCGCCTCGGATAACCTTTCCATTTTTCTCAGTGAAGAAAATGTAGACATCGGCATCGTCCAAGAACCCTGGGTCTCTGGCTCGACCATCAAAGGACTTGGCGATAAAAATTTTAACATCTTTTACAAACGAGTGAATGGTAAACCTAGATCGTGTATCATTACTAAAAAACATATTAAAGCCTTCCTTTGCCCAAACCTTAGCTCTTCTGATCTTACAGTTATTAAGATCGAAAACACAGATGGGGCAAAGCTTCTCATTGCTTCAGCATACTGTGCACATGATCGAGCTTCGCCGCCAGAGGAGGTACATACGCTTGTTGCGCAGACAACCACAAACACCAACTTACTAATAGGCTGCGATGCCAATGCAAGACACACGCTTTGGGGCAGCTCTGAAACGAATGAACGAGGTGAGTCTTTTTTCGACTTTATCATTAATTCTAACATGTCTTTATGTAACACTGGTAATACTCCAACCTTTGTCTTTCCAAGTTCGGAAAATTTTGCGGGTTGGGAGGAGGTCCTAGATGTTACACTTTTATCAACAAATACAGACGTAAGGGTTGAAAATTGGAAAGTCTTAACCAAAAACTCCTTCTCAGATCATAGGTGGATACTTTTCAATATAAATTTTACTGTAGAGTCACCTCCACCTTTCAGAAATATTCGAAATACCAACTGGGCCCTATTTGAAAAAATAGTCAAATCTAAGCTCAGGAAATCGCCACACACCTTAAATACTGCAGACGAGCTAGAGGGACACGTTAACTCCTTAGAAAATGCCATGCAGGTAGCCTATAGAGCCTCTTGCCCCATAGCTCGTCGTAGAAAAAATTACCCACACTGGTGGAACAAAGATTTAAGTGACCTTAGAAAGGCTACAAGAAAAATCTTTAACCAATGCCATCAGCAAAAACTATGGCAACCCTATAAAGATTGCCTTAAAAAGTACAAAAAAGCTATCAGGGATGCTAAAAATCAATCCTGGGAAACTTTCTGTGAATCTATAGATAACATCAAGGACTCTGCCAAGCTAGGCAGAATCCTCTCTAAGGACCACTCGTGTCCATCCTTTGTAAAGAAACCAGATGGGTCATGGACAGAATCTACGCACGAAGCGCTAGAACTTTTAATCCTTACTCACTTTCCTGGCTGTGAGGACATAGGAAGCTCACCTATTGGTACCTATCGTACTGAGAGTCCTTCGGCAGATATTCTTAGCTCAATAATTACTAAAGACAGAATCCTTTGGTCATTAAATAGCTTTTCACCATATAAATCACCAGGGCCGGACGGCATCACACCAATAATGCTGCAAAAACTACAAAAAGTAGTGAGCCCATGGCTTGAAAAAATATTTGTAGCAAGCATAACTTTTAACCACATTCCTTCAAGTTGGAGGAAAGTTAGGGTTATCTTTATCCCAAAGGTGGGCAGAAGTGGTCATGAATCAGTAAAGGATTTTAGGCCAATCAGTTTGTCATCCTTTGTCCTTAAGACACTAGAAAGAATTCTAGATATTTATATTAGGGAGACCTTAGTTAGTCCCTTTACCTTTACCACACAGCATGCATACCTCAAGGGAAGATCTACTGAAACTGCTCTTCACGAGGTAACACGCACGATTGAGAGATCCCTTCACTTTAGACAATTCACACTTGCGGCCTTTCTAGACATTGAAGGCGCTTTTAACAAGGTTCGCACTGATGCTATCAAAAATGCCCTCATCGGGCTAGGGGTAGAGCACTGCTTCATCAACTGGATAGCATCCATGCTTGAATCTAGGATCATTCAAGCGAGTATGGGCGGAAGTCACATGGCCAAATCAGTAAAAAGGGGTACACCTCAGGGCGGTGTACTCTCACCTCTGCTTTGGCTTATAGTTTTCAACACGGTGCTACAACAGCTTAATAAAAATGGTGTGAAGGTAGTTGCGTATGCGGATGATGTAGTGCTGCTGGTATCAGGTCCGTATCTTGACGTGATCAGTAACATCATGGAAAGAGCTCTGGCTGAGCTATGTTCATGGGCCACAGAATGTGGCCTTGGGGTTAACCCAGCCAAAACTGACCTCATGCTCTTCACTACAAAAACCAAAATACCTAACTTTAACCTTCCTCGATTGAAAGGACAACCTCTACCACTTTCCATTTCGGCGAAATATCTTGGAGTCTTTCTTGATCCGAAGCTAAATTGGAAATATAACATAGAACAAAGATGCAAGAAAGCCTGTATAGCCTTTTATGCATGTAAAAAAACCTTCAGCAAAAAATGGGGACTTCAACCAAGAATGGTACTATGGATGTATAAAGCCGTAATACGTCCAATCCTCACTTACGGCTCTTTAGTTTGGTGGCCAGCCACCAATAAGGGGTATAATCAAACGAAACTGGAGAGAGTACAGAGGACCGCATGTGTTGGTGTTACGGGAGCACTGAGATCTTGCCCAACCGCAGCTCTCAATGTTCTGCTTCATCTGCTCCCTCCAACCACATTTATTAAAGCCACTGCCTCATGTAGTGCGATTAGACTCAGAGAAGCCGGTTGCTGGATGCATAAGACGTATGGTCACAGCTCCATCCTTGATACACTACCAGTTGAACTCTCTAACTCCCACACAGATTACATCTGCCCCATACTAAATTTCGAGAAAAATTTTGGTGTGTGGTTTCCAGAAAGAAACCTATGGGAAGACAGTACGCCTAGCCTTAATTTCGCAACCACCATATACACTGATGGTTCGAAAATGGACTGTGGCGTGGGTGCGGGTGTATTTTCAAAAGACCTCAATATATCTCAATCTTTTAGCTTACCTAATTCAGCTAGCGTCTTTCAGGCGGAAGTTTACGCGATTCTCAATGCCTGCAGGCTAGTAGAGACCACAAACCTCAGCCTTAGACAAGTAGCGATCTTTTCTGACAGTCAGGCCGCTATCAAGGCGCTGAACTCCGTAACAATAAAATCAAAACTGGTTGAGGAATGCAGAAAAAATTTAATCGAACTAGGGCGTCAATCTGAACTTACTCTCGTCTGGGTTCCAGGTCATAGGAACATTGAAGGTAACGAAAAAGCTGATGAACTAGCTAGACTTGGCTCCTCTCTAAGCGGGACACATTCTGAGTGTGTATGCACTCCGATAGGTGTGGTGAAGAAAGGAATTTTCTCGCATTTCCTCACCGAAGCGAATGTTAGATGGAAAGCTCTAGAAACATGCAGGATCTCCAGAGCAATGTGGCCTTCATTTAACAAATCAAAAACATCAGACCTGCTATCCAGAAATCGTACTGATATTGCAAGAATTGCTGCAGTCTGCACTGGGCACTGGGCCATCGGCAAGCATGCCGAAAGACTAGGTATCCCCTATAATTCTTTCTGTCGAAGTTGCTTGGATGGCAACGAGAAGGAATCTCTCGAGCACTTTCTATGCAACTGTCCTGCTCTAGCTAGAGCCAGGCTTAAATCTCTAGGAAAACCCTTTTTCAACGATTTGAGTGAACTCGCCGATATTGAGATTGGCTCCCTGCTCAAATACATTAATAGAACCAAATGGATTTAAATACTTTTTACAGTTTGCTTTAAAGGATATCTAATCCAGGCCATGACAACCCCTCCTACCATCCAGCCGATCACTTATGTGGTATTAAAACGGCACTAACAGTGCTACTTAGGCTTAGCATCGTTTTACTAAGCCACCACTCTAATCTAATCTAATCTAACAGAAATTAGAAGTTCATGTTAATGCATAAATTACTTCACATCAAATAAAAATCAAAATTATCAACGGAAACAAACAAAAATCATATTTTACGAGCACAAATTTATAACATTTTTTTTAAGTATGAGTCTATTCGTACCTTTTCAAAAACATTTATTAATTTCGAAGTCTTTTAATTTCATTTCGAATGCAAGACATGATCAGAATTTCTCGTATATTTCATTTAAGGCATAACTCTAACAAAAAGCAAATTATCAAAGATCATAAAACATTTTTAGTGACATGCAACAGTCAGTCGACAACAACAGGAGAAAAGCCACAAAATTTATGAAATTCATAAAAAGTTTTACTGCACCAACGCTCTCGGCTCATAGAACATAAAAATGAAAAGTAGATACTAAAAATCATTGTGGCGCCAGTCAGGTTAAAATTTACGATGGTACTAACAATGCGCCCAGGCGCATGCGCAACTTATGAAACATTAAAGGTCTCTGCACTAAAATGTCATTTAAATAAACGATCAGAAGCAAATGCCTTTAACTACTTACCCAATACGATTTTTGGGGAACCGTCAAATTTAAAATGAATAACAAAGAGAACAAGCTGTCATAATTTCTGATGACTTAATATTTATGATCAGTCTGGTTTTAAGTCTACCTACCTTCTTCTTCTTCTGCTCGTTTTTTGTGGTCCAGCAACATCAGTCAATATGGAATTTAAACATTTTTCCTCTTATGGATTCATATTTTTGTTGAATTTGTTGTCAACATGTTTTGTAGTTGCTGCTGTTGCTGCTATTGATGTTCTTCTCGCTGGCTAATGTTGATGATGTTGTATCAATGTTGTTCAACAACAAGGACTGTTGCTAGCCAACAACCAACACAACAAATAGTTGCCAGTGCCACAGGACACACACGCCGTACGTGCTTCGCATTTTAAGCGATAAATTAACAAACTTCTCACTAATTGATCGCAACCATCCTCAGAGACTTTTTGACGTCTTCTGTGGTTTTTGCAAAGACGAAGATCCAATGTTGACCAAAAAAGGGTTTCAAAAACGACGGCGACGACGCATATGATGATGACGATGATGAATTCTACATCTTTTTAAAAACCGTAACATGGGAACCAGCGCCACAAACAATTAAATTGAATGGTAGAGGGAGTTTTCAAACTTTTTTTAATTTTTTTAAATTTAATTAAGCTTGAATTCAAGTAGTTCTTAAAAGTGTATGGTATCACGCGGGATATACAAATTCAAAACTTGGAGTAATTTCGATTATCCCAAAAAGAATAATAAACTTGCTTTCTTTATATTCCTATGTATAAATAACCCTACCCATGTCTATCCTTAAAATCAACAAAGCAGCTGATACATAGATCTCTTTAATCGCAGCATAAAATTCAATACAAAAGTTTGGCAAACGCTGTTTTCACTTTGCAAAAAAAATTTCATATTTTGTAGCATGCGAAGTGGGAGCAAATGCTGATGAAACATAAAAAAGGATATGGTACAAGAAAAACTGTCAAAACGACAAGTAGTAAAAATTATTTCATGACATTTGTACATTTCTCAGTTATGTTGTTATGCGTGTTCATACATCGCACAGTGGGGCAAACTCTCAATAATAGCCAATAAACTTGTCAATATGTAGCAAACTTTATACAACAATTAACAACTTGAATTTCACCCATGGTACACAATCGTTGGGTCCTGCTACTGGTCTGGTTTAGTTATGAATTTATGATTTCAAAAACAGATTTAATTGAATTTATAATGAAATAACTTTTGCGTTTTGCCAACTTGTCATCATTATGGATTGGGTTTGGTTTTGGTTTGGTTTTTTCTTTCGTTTTTCATTTTCATTTCGTCATCATGTCTCATGGATGTCGTCGAATCTTGTTGTTTTGGGCGTGCGTTTTGAAGAAAAACTGTCTTGCTACCAAACATATTAAATGTGTTGTTGTCGTGTAGGAATTTTGATAGACTCAGTAATGGACTCGCCACAACTTTCAGTGCGCGGAGCAGTCAACATACGTTTGTCGCATACCGAATGGATGTTTTTTAGTTTTTCTGTTTTTTATTTTTGCCATTTGTTTCAATTTTGCAATTTTTAGCCATTAATTTTTCGCTTTAGTAAGTTGTCGCTCTTTAACTTTTTGAATTACTTGTACTCGTACTATGTTAAACTTTTATTGATTATGATGTAGTTAGCCCCACATGGTCTAAAAATGTTGTTACGTCTCTTTGTATTTAAGAAGACGATAGTTTAGTAATAAACACAAGTAGAAATCAATCAAACTTAAGTGTTTGTGAACATTGAATGAATGTTTTGATAATACAGGTTTTCTGCTCTAAGTTAAGCCTTTTCCAAAACCATCTAGCGCTGTCTTAATTCAAAATAGCCACGAGAGTGAATCAAAATTAAACTTTTCAAAATCAAATTTAACTTTTTCCAGACCAATTCAACCTTTATAGCAAACCAAATTAAATTAATCTCTGATTTTGATAAACTTTTTGTACCTGTATTTTTGAGTTCAATAAATATGAATACCCGGACATCGAAAGGAGCAGACACAATATTTTTGAGAAAATATATCTACATGATATATACTTTCAAAAAAAAGTGTTTCTTGGAAATTCCACGTTTACGCCCAAAAATCTGAGCTCTGATTTTTTTAAATTTTTTGAGGGTCAGATCGAGCAACGTCAACTTATACAAAATCTCAGAGGATGTGGCTTTTATTTTATTAAAATTTTAGAAGTGCTCGGAATGAGTCGTACGATATGTAAATTTTTTATGTTGAATCAAGGTATATACAAAAAAAATATATTGTATTTTTAGCTAAAATACCCGTATTTCACTTTTCTGCACAACTCAACATTTTCATTTTGGATAAATCTTGCTTTTCCAAGGTCAAAACATAAAATTATACAAAAACCAGTTTCTACAACAATTCAACCAATTATATCCTGTTCTTATAGGTCTTTTTGACGCCTTTTCAAAAAAAAAAAAGGGTTGTAATGGGTTAAAGTGCTCCATAAAAGTTTCTACGGAAAATTTCAAACTAACAAAACCAACACCGGCTTCGAGGAGGCCTTCGGCCGCGGGTCAGTTTGTAATATATCCAATAATTTGCGGACATAACACCCATTTACGAAATGGGGAATATGTCCGTGGGGATTAAGTAATGGCACCGCCATAAAAAAGGTTTTTTGGGATTTCCCGGGAAAGTTTGGGGTTTTCCGAAAAACACTTTTCGTTTTTGATGAGCTCGAAACTAGCTCGAAATTCGTGTATCAAATGATATGATCACCAAATATTCTCATGCGTTCGTCTGGCTGGCAAAAATAAAACAAGCCCTTAAAAATTTTTTTGAGATTTTTCGAGGATATTTAAGATTTCCAGAAAACACTTCATTCAAGGTCAGCTCGAAACTAGCTCGAAATTTCTGCGCTAAAAGATTTCATCGCTTACCCTTCCACCGGATTCGTCTGGCTGAAAAAAATAAAGTTAGCCATAAAAAAAGTTTTTTGGGTTTTTCCGGGAAAATTGGGAGTTAAAAGATTTCATCGATAAATCAGAACAATTTTTCCGCTTTTCCGGAAAATGGAAAATTTCCCGGTAAGCTTGAAACTCCCAACCAAAAAACATCGAAATTCGTCACACCTGTATTGCTCGCTTTATGGACCTTTTTTCTGAAGGCAGTCCGTTGATAAATGCGCTATGTAGAGAGTTTGACTTCAAATGCTTCTAGTTCAATCCGGACCTCATACAAAAAGTTAAATTTTTCAATCGTTATTTCAATTAATCTAAAATAAATTAAATGAAATACATAAATTGGTCTGATGATGGTTACGTGTTAGTAACCGAAACATTTGTCACCATAGCCATTTTTAGAAATTTTTTCTCTTATCCTAATTGTCATAACTTCTAAGTTGAAAAATGAGTGGAATTTTCGATTCTTGCAAATAAATACTAAAGTTCGTAAAATTTTAGTTTATTTTTTTTACTTTAAACGTGTTCGACGGTCACGTTCGACATCATGGACATGGCCATATACCAAGTTTCATAACGATAGCTGCTGCAGAGATATATCATTTTAAGTGTATTTTCTTACACAGTTTTATTAAATCTGTAAAAAAGTAAATTTGACTTGGAAAAAGTTAAATTTGATTTTGAAAAGGATCAATATGATGAGAAAAATGTTGAACTTGAATTGGAAAACCTGTACGAAATGACTATGTTAGGGTACTGGGGCATTGTTTAGACGAGGTGCATCACTAAAGATTACACTACTCTACAAATGACTACAAACTTTTTCCCCAGGGAATGCCATTATTCATTTTATATGTAAAATGGGCTGCTGATTCCAAAAATCGCATTACTTTTTTTTGTTTCGTGTCGTTTTCGAGATATCGGTCGTTTTCCGTTTTCGGACCAAAAAAAAAAGAAAGTTCCATTTAAATACAAATATCTCAAGAATTAATGTATTCAAACGTATCATATGTCATATTAAAGGTAATTAAATTACCTACAAGTGGTATTCACATCACTTTTTGGTTGGTTTGTTCGTTTCGGCGAAATAAATTGATTTCTAAACAAAACATTTTTTTTTCGAAAAAATTAACAAAAAATCAACTGCAGATTTATACAAGAAGAAATAACTTTTTTATAATTTTTTTTCTTTTGTATCATAGACTATATACTTGTGAAGAAAATAAGATACCACTTAAAAAAATCGATGGAAAAATGCAAAAGTTGTATACAATTCATTAAAAAGTTACCAAAATGCGTTTTTCCGTTTTTTGGTCCGAAAATCGAAAATGACCGATACCTCGAAAACGACACGAAAAAAAAAATAATGCGATTTTCGGAATCAGCAGCCCATTTTACATATGAAATGGATAGTGGCATTCACTGGGAGATTTGGCTGTTGCATAGTGTCATTAATCTTATTTACGCTCAACATGAGGGCATCAAGTGCAGCGTTTAGTGGTTTCACTGACATAAGACCTTACGCCAGTACTTATAAACGTAAAGTAAATCGTCTCATGTAAAATTAAAAAAATAAAAATTTTAGCTTCAACAGTTGTTAAACAATCAAGGATTTTCAACTCTTGTATAAATAGTTCCAAATTTTAAAAAATCTATTCATACGCGCATAACGTATAAATTTTTTATTTTGAAGACATTTTAAAATTTCTTATATTATTCGGTGGTAGAATTTACTTTTTTCACCACAACACAAATAAAAACGAAAATTTATGAAAATTACTTAAAAAATCATTAATTTGCTTTCGATATTTACAATCAGATTAAATTACAAAAAAAATGCTTAAAATGCTAAAATTACGATTTTTTAATAGACAACATCATTTACTCAAAACGAGCAACTTGGGTGCAACTATGGCATATTTTCTTCATTCATAAAACCTGATAGTTTCCAAAAAAATAAAAAAAAAACTCCTCAACAATCAGCCAAATAAAGTTATATCCCTCAAATATCACAAATAGTTCCATTCCAGAAAAAAATACAAAACTCAACGAGCCTCGCACATTCATTACGTTGGACTAATAATTTCCAACAATTTAAACTGTCAGTTGAGGTGTCAAATCACAGCTACTCATGCTGTGCGCCAGCAGAGTTGAGAGAGCGCGAGATTTAAATTGGGGCCTCACAGCAGCGTAATGAAACGAATCCATGCGATCCTGCGGTTACACCTTCTTCTGACGCTACGACGGTGGTGTTGATGTATGCGCGCACAATGCGTTTAGTGTTTTGTCGTATGCTTGATGGGCTCATGAGTTGTTTCCTCGTGTCGTCGTCGTCATATGCCCCTACCTACCAGTCTCCACTACCAAAGTAGGTACTTCATTTGATGCTTCATCTTTTGAAGATGACGAGATTGGTGTGCGCGATGATCATCAACAGCAGCAGCCCAAGCAGCAACAACAGCAACAGCTCTCGATCATGCCGTGGGCTCATGCTGTTAATGAATTTTAATCCACAGGCTTCCCATGGGGAAGTAGCTATCGTTGAACATCTAAAAAATTAATTAAATGGCAGCCTTTTTTTTTGTTTTATTTTTGTTTTTGCCTTTTTCTGGAGTGTAACAGATGAGATCTGATATCTAATTGTGTGACTCTGCTTGTATGTTTATTTAAATTTCAATTCAGTTGATGTTTTATTTAACAATTGAGCAAAGTGTGAAGTTGTGATGGAGTTCGTTTAAGTTCATATCCCGCAAAGTGTCAGGGAATATTTACACAGACAGTGCTATTTTGAACAATTGATTTTTGGAGTACCTAGAATTTTAAATTTTTAAAGGATATGAGCAAAAACTTTTTTCGAAATGTGAGGATTTCTTTTTCCCTTGAAATGTTTAGAAAGTCTATTTGAAAATGAGTCTTATTTGACGAAGTATCTAAGCATTTATGCAATATTCAAGCAGTGCGCCATCGCAATAGATTTCACTGGAATAATGGAGAAAGTTCCACATTCCCTTTAAATTGAATGTCGTTTTCAAATTGGTCCAAATGTAAAACTATATCTTCAAAGCTTCATATATTTAAAAGATATTGCTGAGCAAAAATTATGGAATAAAGTACGGAATATTCACTTCACCATAAATATTTTTCTTTGTCAACTTTGTTGCGATGCATTTTAACACAAAATCTTTTTTGGCTAATGAATTCAATAGACTCAAAATGATTTTCATAAGTTGGTCACTTGAGTTTTAGAAATAGGAAAAATTAATTGGGACCTCTAAGCTGATGCAAATGGCTCTTAAGTGATTTTATTGTTTGAGTCCTTAGCCATGAAATTTTCATAAAAAAGTCATCCGCAAAAATTCATGAATTTCAGACCTCCTCCCTTGTCTAACTTTTTTGGAATTGCATAACTTCTTTTCCGTTATTCTCACCTCAGACGAATTTTTGGACAAAATCTATCCAACAAATAACACTAGTTTACAGTAAATTTACTCCAAACTTCTGACACAACATTTTTAGTGTAAAAAAATTTATATGATAATCACACTTAAATTTTCTCTTGTGGTTCTTGAACTCTAAGCCTTTATGTGCAAACAACTGTGCAAGAAGATAGTTTTACATAAATTTTGACCTGTTCATGACCGAAATTGGATAGTGAATTTGCACATTGGAGGCTAAAGCATATCGAAAAATACGATTTTTTGCTGTAATAACTTTTTGCTGTGATTCTAAACAAATCTATGCAATAGGTTAAACAAAGTATGCTGGTTAAGTTTTTCTGGATGTCGGTAAGTTTGTCTGAAGATATGATTGTGGTAATTATCGTAACGAAAACTAAGTAGAAAAACCTGAGGAGCACTTGTGATTCTCCTGAAGGCTCATTTTGGCAAAAAAAAAAATACATGTTTTTGGTCATTACTTTTTTTTTCATTACAAAATAGATACTCAAGGGTGCTTTAGAAATAAAGACTATGCTCTTACAAAAAATGATGGCGTTTTTGGGTGTATAGATAACATTCGCATCCCAAAATCGATTTTTCGTCAATAAAATGCTAGGTTTACTGAAAACCTAGGCATCTTCAAAAAAATTTCAGAAAATGTAAAATGCTTAGAATCTTTTACAGAATAGTTGGGATTTTTTTCAGAATTTTTGGAAATTTTTTTTTTATTATTTTTTTTTTAAGTTTTGAAAAATGATAAAATATCTCAAAAAATTCTGAAAAAATTCACACGTATTCTTTGGATAATTTTAAGTATTTTTTACCTTATATAACTTTTTCGTTAGATGCCTTGCATTTGTGTAAAAAATCGTTTTCCATTTACAAAAGTGCATATAACCTACAGACAAATAGAAAAAAAATTTTTACACAGAAATGTTCTCTGAAATCTGCACATTTTTATGAAAAAAAATTGGAGGAATTTATCACTAACAAAAAAGTTACGCACGCTTTAGTGGCACTACATAGGCGCCTTGCCTATGTGATTTTTGCATTTCACCGCTGCATGTCGTTTCAAAACAACAAACCAGAAATTGAGAATGCACGTTAGAACGAGCATCGAGCGGAAACGTGTGAGTTGCATAGACAAGGTGCCTATGTAGCGGTATTTAAGTACGCGGTACTTTTTTATTAATGATAAATTCCTCCAATTTTTTTCATAGAAATGTAAAGACTTACATTAAAATTCACATGCTTATAATTTTTAATAAAACTAAAAGGCAATAACCTTGATCAAAAGGCAATAACCTTGATCAAAAATACTTCAAAAAACCACCAAAAAAAGTTTCAGTTTAGCAATTTAGTTTTCACTGTATCTGTTTCAAAAAATTTAAGTCAGCATACAATTTTTAAAAATTTGTAGTGTAGTGTAATCAAAATAAATGCATTATATAATTTTTTAAGTGCAAATAATATCTTCAATGACACAAAGCTCGAATGTATATCACCTTTAGGGAAAAAATATCAAATCAAATTTATAAGGTTTAACTTTCGCTGAGCTTCACACTCTTTCAGACCTCAGACAATGCCAGCTCAGCTCAGTTTTGTTCAGTTAACAATCAAAGTTAACGTAGTCATCAACAACGTGTCCAACATTGTATGATCCAATGTCACGCCAAATGAATTGTAATACAAATTTCAGTGGGAAAAATTAGTTCCAAGAAATTGTACCGGAATTCCATGAAAACACGAGTAATGCAATGGGACACCACCTTTGCAAAGCGTTAAAAAAATACATTCATATAAAATTAGCAACAACAAAAAAGTTGATATTTTTTGTCATAAAATTCTTATCAGCATATGTACGACTGTAAGTCAGACGATTTTGTTGTAATTTCCAATTTTTTTCATTCTGTATAAAATAAAAAATAAAATAAAATTTTGCTGACAAAATACCAGTAAGCCACTGGGCACAGTATAGAAAAGTTTTAAATAACCGAGCAGCAATGCCTTCTTGTTTTCATTGTTGCCAAAGTGTCCAACTTCATATGGCTTAAAATAAGACTTTGTATAAAATGAATGAAAATACGAGTATTTTGTGGAAATTCACTTCGCGAAGCAGAAGTGTTCCCTTGACCACTTTGGTCTACCAACGGGAGAGTCGTATTATGACAAACTTGGACTGTCTATCAGTCAACATGTTGTTGCTTGATTTCGTCGCATTGCATATCTCATCGCCCAACATGAGTCTCTAAACACGATGCGCTGGGAAAAACAAATTCCAAGAAAAAGTCAAAAAGTTCTATGACTAATGTTTAGATGGGAACAAGTTTTAGATAACCTGCAGGTATTAAAGTTTTTAAGTAAATTTTTGCATTGCTTACAAAGTTTCAAAAGTTAAAAGATTTATCTGAGGCTAGCAACAAGTTTTGTTGTTTTGCCCTCAGTTTTATTATATGGGTCATTTAAAAAAAAAAAATCTAAGGATATAAATACTTGAAAGCAGTGATCGAATGTCATGTCATCTTTTGCTCTGAGGAAGACGTTTTCTGATAATGCAGAAACCCTGTTCAGGATCAACATATTTTGAACTTTTTGGCGTTTTAATGGGTTTTGATGCACAAACAATTTTTATCTTCCTTTCTGGAATAACTTTTCCTATTTCTCTGTCTAACGCGTATATTTTTCACTTTTGCACTACCGCACAGTGGATGGAATTGCATGGAACGGCGCGTCGGTTATAAATAGTAATAATATAGCTAGGCTCCTGAAACTTGAAAATCTGCGAATATGAACAAAATCCACCGGCGGACAAGCTTACCTCTCATACAAAGTTAGGGCGTAGTCGAAGCTATTTTTCAAAATGGGTACCAATTTCTATTATAGTTTTCAAGTTATGACAAAAAAAACGAACTATAAACATTATGAAAATTAGATTTGTTTGTCATAATGGCACAGAAGCTAACTGACCGAATTTAAAGAAGTTTTCACATTGTGCTAGTATAAAAAAAGGCTAAGTCATGAGCTAAAAAAAGTGAGCGGTGCTAGGCCCCTCAAAAAATCAACTAAACATATCGCTGAAACTCTTTGACGCAGATTTAGCTAATAAGTAAAAGTCATTGGGACAGTAAATGTTCACTGAAAAAATGGGTGGCGCCACACCCTCAAAAAAATAAATACATTATATTTCTAAAAATATTCGAAGCAGATAGATATTATTTGGTCTACATATAAAGAGCTTAAAAACAAATATTCCTAACAAGAAAAATAGGCGGTGCCACGCTCCCCTAAAAGCTGATTCATCATTTCTCTAAAAATATTTTACGCATTTAAAGCAAATTATAAGATTTGATACTATTATTAGCATGTGGCTATGCTTCTAACGCTCCTAGGGGAGAAAGGATTTCTGCGAGCGTTATGTTTTATCACAGGGGCGAGAGGAGGCCACAGAAGACGGAGCTTGAAATAACTACTTTCTAGGCAAAAAAGGTAAAAAATTATTATTAATTCAAATTTCGGTTACCGTCACATGACATTGGAAGGTATTTGGTCCGGTTTTATGTTTTATCACATTGGCTGGTGGGGGATATTGTCAATTTTACAGAATTTTCATTTTTCATTTCATTTTCCATTAATTTCTGATTGTTTTACACATTTGGTGTTATTTGTCCCAGTGCCTTTAACATATTCACCAACTCTTACCAATCAGCGTGAAATTGTTAAAAAGACATGAGACATTACGTATTTCGTTTTTGCTGGCTATTGAACTGCACATTTTTCTAGCGTTTGACCTTCTTCTAAGCCATGCTAATACCAAAATTTCATTAAAATCATCTGGATGGTTTTCAAGTACATAAAATCAAAAGGTGTTGTATAAAAAAAGAAAACGAAGGGTCCCGCCCCGCATACTTTAATTAAGCTCTGTTCTGGAGAACAGTATGGTGAGAATTTTTTTAGAAAATTTAATCAACACTTGAATAAAAATTCTGGATATTAAAGTTTATGATCTATTGCTGAAATATAAAGTGGCAATTTATTGCAATGCAAATTATTACAATTTTTTATTAAAAAAGTCTGTATGAATATTCATTTATTTATTTTTAGTACCAAAATACAAGGTTTGGGCATTTTTAGTTTAGAATTTTTCAAAATTCTGAAACGATGGAGCAATTACCATCAATCAGCATCAAAAACTTAGCTTAAACTTTCTATTCGTGTTTCTTTTTATTGATTTTAGTTTTTTAGGTTAGTGTTGACTTAAATTGATCAGTCAAAAACTAAATATTCGACTTAAAACAAGCGCCTTAGGGATTTTCTAAGTTTTTTTTTTTTTTTTTTTTAATGATCAGTGAAGTACCTCAAACAAGATTATATAAAAATTTCTCATATGATGCAACACTAGGGTTGAAACAATTTCACGACATCTGTGAAGAATTGGAAGCACTATAATATTTCGTTGATAAGAAACACGAGAGTTGACCTTGGCTGGAACTTTCAACTTGCTGACACACTGACCATCCTTCGATTTATGCTCTTGTTGCAAAGCTAACATTGTACGAGCGTATTTGAAAAATTTTAACCAAAAAGAGTAATTTTATAAAACAGTAGGTACATTTGTCATGAAATTAAGAAATAAACTCAAATGCTTTGGTTCATCACATCTCAAAATATGTTATTATATTTCGATGATATATAAAAAAAAAACGTTCTGACGGTATTGAAGCAAATGAGCAATACATTCTTTGAATTGATAAAAAATTCCATATGTGTATGTTATCACAAAAGTTTTTTCCAAAAACAGAAAGTTCTCGAGTTGTGGAGCATTCTCACAATTGCCACTTAAAATATTTTATGCTGAAATCTACAGAACTAAATAGCCCAAATGTATAAATTATTTCTACCAAACAAAGACATTTTCGTAATATTCCACAACTGATTTTGATAACCCGTAAAATTTAAGTGGTTATTAATGTTAGATTATAAACAAGAAAAGGTGTCTAATAGGATTATTTATTTTATAAAGTGGCATTGAATAAGCGGAACTAATAGTGTTTTTACGATGTCACGTTTTCAGTTGGCCCCACTGCCGTTGCGCCCAAAAAAGAGCAGTTGTATGTTTCAGTAGCTAAACAGTAGCGAAAACTGAGTGATAAAAACTTTTGTTGTACAGTAGTAGATACAACCGAAATGTTGAACTGTAGTCACATATAACAAAACAAAAGCAACAATGACACCTATACTCGTATATAACTGAAAAAGTTTTGGCCACCAACAACGCTATTGTTTGGAAATAATTTATTAATAAGTTTTGAATGAAATTCAAATGGAAATCTCGACAAAATACAAATTGTTTAAGACGCTTTTGTGTTCGCTGAATTGAATGAAGACATAAAAAACTAAAACCAATGAAAAACATTGTGATACAACACAGTGGTGGCACCATTTAAGATCACTCTCGATCTTCTTCGCCTATTAATCACAACTCTAAGTAGTCAACCAGCCAGCCAGCCAGCAAGCGAACCAGCGAGCGAACTTACCAAACCCGTTGCTATTTCTATGCATTCAAAGACTCTAGGTATTTGGTCGGTACATCAGTACGTCCGTCTGTTTAGTTGTCTCTGGATTGTTAAAACTCAATAAGCACACACCGTTCAGCCAAGCAGTGAACAAGAAGCATCCAAAAGTTACAAAGCGAATGAAAAAACAACTCGTCCATCGTAAGTAGTTATTTCTATGGAAATTCTATTATGTATCTAAAAGACCAGAACGACGTAATTCCTTAAACCGATTAGAAGGCGAATAAAAAAGAAGACAACTCAGAAGTCAAAACTATGGGATCCCGCTTTGCTTTTGTTTCTTGCTTCTGATTGTTGAACACAAATTTGTTTTTTGTGCGTCAAAAAAAAGTAACCAGATGGGGAGAAAAAATTTCAATTCGACTGTGAAAACTAAAAAAAATTCCCGTACTAGATGATGATGATGGTATCAGAGTACTGTGAAAATCCCATCTGTTACTTTGAAAATCTTACAGTTCAATTCAATTTCAATTCGATCTCAACTTAATTTCAATTCAATTTCAATTCAATTTCAATTCAATTTCAATTCAATTTCAATTCAATTTCAATTCAATTTCAATTCAATTTCAATTCAATTTCAATTCAATTTCAATTCAATTTCAATTCAATTTCAATTCAATTTCAATTCAATTTCAATTCAATTTCAATTCAATTTCAATTCAATTTCAATTCAATTTCAATTCAATTTCAATTCAATTTCAATTCAATTTCAATTC
Source organism: Calliopum simillimum (assembly GCA_951812925.1). NCBI lineage: Eukaryota > Metazoa > Arthropoda > Insecta > Diptera > Lauxaniidae > Calliopum > Calliopum simillimum. The sequence goes on from OX638371.1 coordinate 99,288,666, forward strand.
AATTTCAATTCAATTTCAATTCAATTTCAATTCAATTTCAATTCAATTTCAATTCAATTTCAATTCAATTTCAATTCAATTTCAATTCAATTTCAATTCAATTTCAATTCAATTTCAATTCAATTTCAATTCAATTTCAATTCAATTTCAATTCAATTTCAATTCAATTTCAATTCAATTTCAATTCAATTTCAATTCAATTTCAATTCAATTTCAATTCAATTTCAATTCAATTTCAATTCAATTTCAATTCAATTTCAATTCAATTTCAATTCAATTTCAATTCAATTTCAATTCAATTTCAATTCAATTTCAATTCAATTTCAATTCAATTTCAATTCAATTTCAATTCAATTTCAATTCAATTTCAATTCAATTTCAATTCAATTTCAATTCAATTTCAATTCAATTTCAATTCAATTTCAATTCAATTTCAATTCAATTTCAATTCAATTTCAATTCAATTTCAATTCAATTTCAATTCAATTTCAATTCAATTTCAATTCAATTTCAATTCAATTTCAATTCAATTTCAATTCAATTTCAATTCAATTTCAATTCAATTTCAATTCAATTTCAATTCAATTTCAATTCAATTTCAATTCAATTTCAATTCAATTTCAATTCAATTTCAATTCAATTTCAATTCAATTTCAATTCAATTTCAATTCAATTTCAATTCAATTTCAATTCAATTTCAATTCAATTTCAATTCAATTTCAATTCAATTTCAATTCAATTTCAATTCAATTTCAATTCAATTTCAATTCAATTTCAATTCAATTTCAATTCAATTTCAATTCAATTTCAATTCAATTTCAATTCAATTTCAATTCAATTTCAATTCAATTTCAATTCAATTTCAATTCAATTTCAATTCAATTTCAATTCAATTTCAATTCAATTTCAATTCAATTTCAATTCAATTTCAATTCAATTTCAATTCAATTTCAATTCAATTTCAATTCAATTTCAATTCAATTTCAATACAATTTCAATTCAATTTCAATTCAATTTCAATTCAATTTCAATTCAATTTCAATTCAATTTCAATTCAATTTCAATTCAATTTCAATTCAATTTCAATTCAATTTCAATTCAATTTCAATTCAATTTCAATTCAATTTCAATTCAATTTCAATTCAATTTCAATTCAATTTCAATTCAATTTCAATTCAATTTCAATTCAATTTCAATTCAATTTCTATTCAATTTCAATTCAATTTCAATTCAATTTCAATTCAATTTCAATTCAATTTCAATTCAATTTCAATTCAATTTCAATTCAATTTCAATTCAATTTCAATTCAATTTCAATTCAATTTCAATTCAATTTCAATTCAATTTCAATTCAATTTCAATTCAATTTCAATTCAATTTCAATTCAATTTCAATTCAATTTCAATTCAATTTCAATTCAATTTCAATTCAATTTCAATTCAATTTCAATTCAATTTCAATTCAATTTCAATTCAATTTCAATTCAATTTCAATTCAATTTCAATTCAATTTCAATTCAATTTCAATTCAATTTCAATTCAATTTCAATTCAATTTCAATTCAATTTCAATTCAATTTCAATTCAATTTCAATTCAATTTCAATTCAATTTCAATTCAATTTCAATTCAATTTCAATTCAATTTCAATTCAATTTCAATTCAATTTCAATTCAATTTCAATTCAATTTCAATTCAATTTCAATTCAATTTCAATTCAATTTCAATTCAATTTCAATTCAATTTCAATTCAATTTCAATTCAATTTCAATTCAATTTCAATTCAATTTCAATTCAATTTCAATTCAATTTCAATTCAATTTCAATTCAATTTCAATTCAATTTCAATTCAATTTCAATTCAATTTCAATTCAATTTCAATTCAATTTCAATTCAATTTCAATTCAATTTCAATTCAATTTCAATTCAATTTCAATTCAATTTCAATTCAATTTCAATTCAATTTCAATTCAATTTCAATTCAATTTCAATTCAATTTCAATTCAATTTCAATTCAATTTCAATTCAATTTCAATTCAATTTCAATTCAATTTCAATTCAATTTCAATTCAATTTCAATTCAATTTCAATTCAATTTCAATTCAATTTCAATTCAATTTCAATTCAATTTCAATTCAATTTCAATTCAATTTCAATTCAATTTCAATTCAATTTCAATTCAATTTCAATTCAATTTCAATTCAATTTCAATTCAATTTCAATTCAATTTCAATTCAATTTCAATTCAATTTCAATTCAATTTCAATTCAATTTCAATTCAATTTCAATTCAATTTCAATTCAATTTCAATTCAATTTCAATTCAATTTCAATTCAATTTCAATTCAATTTCAATTCAATTTCAATTCAATTTCAATTCAATTTCAATTCAATTTCAATTCAATTTCAATTCAATTTCAATTCAATTTCAATTCAATTTCAATTCAATTTCAATTCAATTTCAATTCAATTTCAATTCAATTTCAATTCAATTTCAATTCAATTTCAATTCAATTTCAATTCAATTTCAATTCAATTTCAATTCAATTTCAATTCAATTTCAATTCAATTTCAATTCAATTTCAATTCAATTTCAATTCAATTTCAATTCAATTTCAATTCAATTTCAATTCAATTTCAATTCAATTTCAATTCAATTTCAATTCAATTTCAATTCAATTTCAATTCAATTTCAATTCAATTTCAATACAATTTCAATTCAATTTCAATTCAATTTCAATTCAATTTCAATTCAATTTCAATTCAATTTCAATTCAATTTCAATTCAATTTCAATTCAATTTCAATTCAATTTCAATTCAATTTCAATTCAATTTCAATTCAATTTCAATTCAATTTCAATTCAATTTCAATTCAATTTCAATTCAATTTCAATTCAATTTCTATTCAATTTCAATTCAATTTCAATTCAATTTCAATTCAATTTCAATTCAATTTCAATTCAATTTCAATTCAATTTCAATTCAATTTCAATTCAATTTCAATTCAATTTCAATTCAATTTCAATTCAATTTCAATTCAATTTCAATTCAATTTCAATTCAATTTCAATTCAATTTCAATTCAATTTCAATTCAATTTCAATTCAATTTCAATTCAATTTCAATTCAACTTCAATTCAATTTCAATTCAATTTGAATTCAATTTCAATTTCCATGTTCAATTCAATTTTATTTCAACTTCGATTCAATTTAAATCTGGCAACACTGGCAACCAACAAATAAACAACGGTAGGGCGCGTATAAAACTCTTCTGATCCAATTTCAAATGGTTGTGACAACTGCGACGACAACACGTCGATGCCATAACATCGTTGATTTAACAGCTTCCATGCTCGTACCTATGAATATTGTATTTGTGGGATCTTTTGTAATAATGTAATAACATAAAAAATAATCTGACACACAAAAAAAGGCACAGATACTTTTCGAAAAAAATCCAAATAGTCAACCGTTTTAAGACAGACAGCGGACAAAACGAAATTTATTTACACGTTAGCTACTGGTTTTTGACAAAATTACGCTACAATACTTTTAAGCTGATCTCCTTGTCGATCAATGTGATCAATATGTATTTTTTTTCGGGGATCGTCAACGGCAATTTCACTCTCAAGCAGATACCTACATCCACACAATCAATTGTTCGCATTAAAAAGGCATATTTTAGTTCTTATTGTTCATATGACTTGTTGTTGGGACATTTTGACCATTATGCGAGCTCTTAATTCGATACCTACGGTAAATCGTAGCAAAATTGGGAGCACCTCCGCACAGTGTGGGATTAATTTAATTTCATTAATCCGCGCGGGCACTTTTTTGTTGGTGTTGAAATCATCTGTGCGATCAACACTGAAATCTTGGAATGTTGACTTGAATTCCCCCGATACCCGAACATTAATATTTTTTTGTGACAAAATGTGAGAATGGATTTTTTAATGTTGTCATTTCTATTAAACCGATCGTGTAAGATTAACTGAATTTGACAAAATTGTATTCCATTGCTACTCTTTTGTATAACACTAATGGTAGGTTAGGCTGTGACTTAAGCGAAGAGATACAGTGGATTAAGTTTGGCTTTGCTTTCAAGGTTTTTGAATTTTCAGTCATAGAAAATACCAAAAAAAAAATGTTCATTGCAAACTTTCTCAAATCATCAGCATAATCTTTTGTAAATAGAAATATCGCAGTACAGTACGAAAAATGGCAAAAAGTGTAACAAGAGATGTTATTGGAATCATGAAGAAGTTTCGCGTATGTGAGAAACTGAGGATGTTTGGGATTATAATCAACACAAGACACAATTCAATAATATTGAAAAAAAAGTTTTTGAGCCAGTGAAAATTGACGAACTAAGAACAACATTTCTATAAATTTGAATTTTTTAAATGTAATAACTCCAGGAGTTTTTTATAATTTTCCGCTGATCTTTGTGCCTCTGTATTAAAAATTATGAAAATTTTCAAAAAATGTAATATCACGGACTGGTGCCGTGACATAATCCCCATTCACGATAATAATCCATCATTTGTACCAATAGTGGTCCAATTGTGTATCGATTGAGTCAGCAAAATTATAACATTACTGAATACGCATGTACTGCCCGGAAGTTCGCCGACTGTGAAGAAGAGCAATCGATAGTGTATTAGTCTAATGACTTGTGATGCGTGGAGAGACCTGAGTTCAAAACCTTCACTTGGTGATTTTCAATTCCAATTTTTCAATATTTATTAATCTATACACACTTTGTCCAAAGAGTTTTCGGAGCGGAAAATGCAACATGTGCCCAATATAGCCGACGTATAAAATAATAAAAAAAAATTTCATCCGCAATGAGATTTGAACCCGGAACAGAATACTCTGAAATATATAGCAAAGTCTTTAGCACAGTCGTTAATGAAACCTTTTAACATTTTTGTGTAAAATTTGTATATTAAATAAAATTTTTTGGAATTTATAATAAAAATAAAAAAAAAATTGGCCTTTATCTGGTCCAAATGTAATGCATAAGGAGACAATTGTCCTTTTTCTGGTCCCAATGTAATGTATAATTAGACAATTATTTACGTTCAATGACAACCAATACAAACGTATATATAACTTTATGTGTAATGGGACCAGAATTCGGAATAGTCGGTCGCTCCCATGGAGTAGTTTATAAACTAATTTTGGAATAGTCAGTGGTCCTGCAGGGATATTTCACAAAACCTGTAAGTCCCTCAAAAACGTCGTAAAAATTATCAAATTCTATACGAATTTTGACAATTTTACAAGAATTCGAGGAATTTAAAGGTTTTGCGGAACATATTGCTACAAATATATAATACAACCTGTTGAGCAATGATTAGTCCTTTGTTAAATTTGTCAATTTGTCTGATGCATTGACTCTTACAGCCAAAAGACAAAAGGCTAGATAAAAATTGAAATATTAAAATTAAAAATTTGTCACAGCTATAAATATGCCATAAAGGAATGTATACCAAACAAAACAAAGGTTCCGACGTAAAGAATTCGATACGAAAATTCGGCAAATGTTTCCAATTTCGATACAGAAATCGTTACGAACTCGTTACAAATTTTATATGAGAGGGTAGACACGAATTCGGAAATAAATTTCTGAACACTTTCGAGTTTTTTCCGAAATTCGAAAGAAAAAGTTTCAGAAATTCTTTAGAGAAATCTTTACGAAATTTGTTCCGAAAAACTCTGAATTTAGAACAAATCGGAACATTTAGTTTGTTGGGTATTCACTTCCACATTTCAAAATTTATTAAACACGAAAAATTTATAATTTTTACTAGATTTATAAAGTCAAAATGGTCATAGATTTTTCTGACTGAAAGCATCATGATTACATTAAATTTAGTGTTAATTATATAAATTTTTTACTACTCAAGTGGATTAAAAATTGCGAAACTCATTCCTTTCCACATTGGCACTGAGTAATGATCTTGTTTATGGTTTTGGTTTTTGGTTTTGGTCTTGGTATGAATCTTGACCTTAGGAATTTAAAGTTACTAAGGAAATTGCTAAAGCTTTAATCCGTCGGTTTTTAAATTTGCCAAATTCCATATTGATAGATTGTTCAAAAACTATGACTCGAAAACTTTATTTAATTGTCTTAATAAGCCCACAGTACATAAATTCCGGTAGCTAAGCTTAGTGTATTTCAACGATCAATGATTTTTGTTCATATTAACGAAATTTAAATAAAAATAAAATGGAATGCTTTTGAATGCGTATTGGAAACAAAATGATAAAATCTGGCAAGTAATTTAATCTATAACAAAGATCAAGGTATGTTAACTTATTAACCCACATGACGGCACTAAAAAAAAGATCTACAAAGTGCGACTTAAAATGTTGGGTGTTCCTGAATTTCGTAAGGAATTTGAATGACATAATTTCTAAGCAAATAAAATTTTAATTTTGAGAAAATTTCAGCATAAAATTTGTGCTAAAGGTTTTTGGATGACACACAGTTCAATTTTGAAAGTCTATCTATTTTACATATACAAAAGTGACGTTGCAAAGCAGTAAAAATACAAAAAAAAAAAAAAAAATCTCAACACCAAATGCGACCCTGCGAGTGAATTACAACGTGTCATCATTGTTTATTCTTTTGTCCAGGCATTTTTTTGTTTTTTGTTTCTGTTGTGGAATTTCATTTCAACTTATGAATGAATGGTTTGACTGAAAGACATTGAAAATTATAAGAGTGTTAAATTATTAAACATATGTTTCGTATGCAGATTGCATGCATTTTCAAGGAGAAGAGAGTTCGACGAAGACACTCAACGCTTTCGTGAATTAGCATAATAATAGTACCAAAGTTATCGTTTCCGGTGTGCATTTCGATCGAGTGTTTGTTTTACTGAATTCTCTTGGATTCTTGTTTTGAAGTTCAGATTGGCGTCCAACCATCCTTGGCATGTTTTGCTCTTTCTTCTGAATGTTGACTCTACGCGCATGTCGCTGTGTCACATCGTATGCACTCAACTGTCAAGTTGAAACAAAAGAGTTCATGGACGACATGCTAATGCTAATGCTAAATGTCTGAAGCTGTCAATATTATAGGTAAAATTACATAACAAGACATCATCATCATCATCATCATCATCATCATCATCATGTTAATGATCTATTCTTGAATAATATTCATGAGTTGAACAGCAGCTACGCTAAAACAAACAAATTAATTAATTCAACAAAGTTTTGTTCTTATGTTTTTCTACATTTTTTCATGAAATAACAATTTGTTACTCCACTGTACTTATCGGACCATGAAATAAGGTCATGGTAAATGGTGAAAAGATTTAACAAATTGTTTTTCAGGAACTCGTTGTTGGAATTTTGTTTGAAATTCGAAACAAAATATAAAAAATTGAGATAGATATTTACCCGCGATAGAGTTATTGTAGTCCTGCTTTGGGGAGCTTCTAAAAGTTCTCTAAATCTATGTTGTAGTTCTCTTGATAATCTTTTGCAATCCTGTTTTTTCCAAACATATCAGTCGCTCCTTCTTTATTTTCGAGAAGAAAACATGCTGATCATGCAAATTCATTATTCTGAACTGCGCTCATAAATCTTTTCGTCACATAATCAAAATTCATCCGCCTTAATTCCATTGAAATCGCAACATTATTCACAGTAACAAGTGCAATTTATTGCAGAAACATACATATATGCATATTGTATACCAAAGTTTTTGCTGTTTGGGTTGTAAATAAATTGTTGCTGACATTTTTACTACGATCGTGCGACACTTTTAAGAAACTTTTTTTTTATATGCCATGTTTTTATCACAAGTGACACAATTATGGGGCACATCACTGCTTCTTTTCGGCTGGAAATATACCTTTTGATGTGCCGATACTAGTACGTTAAACGCGCTTTGATCTCTGCAACTTGCCACTTAGATTCAATTAAAATCAAATAAAATGGAAAAAATCTTAAAAGAAACAAAAAACCGAAAACATTGCATACGCAAACCTGGTTAAAATCTTAAAATTGCATATGTCATATATTTACAGTTGTTTCGAATAACGAAATATCTGCCTAAAATAAACCTACAATAACCCTGTAGAACCGGCAGAGACAATTGTCTTAATAGTCCCATCTTTGGTATAGTTATTTTGTACGTGGACCAAAACGGATTACACCTAAAAACAAATAAATTCACTTAAATTGTCAATTGTAACAAAAATGGTCCAAAGTCGATCATTTGTATCAAAAATGGTCCGAATGTAATGCATAATCCATCATTAGTACCAATAGTGGTCCAATTTGGAATCGTTTGAGTCAGTGAAATTATAACTTTACTGACTACGTATGTACTGTTTGGAAGTTTGTCGACTGTGAAAAAGAGCAATCGATAGTGTATTGGTCTAATGAATTGTGATGCGTGGAGAGACCTAGGTTCAAAGCCTTCAGTGATTTTCAATTCCAATTTTTCAATATTTATTAATTTATACACACTTTGTCTGAAGAGTCTTCGAAGCGGAAAATAAAACATTTGTCAAATATAGCCGACGTATAAAATAATAAAAAAATTAAGAAAAAAAAATTTCATCCGCACTGAGATTTGAACCCGAACCACAATGCTCAGAAATGTATAACAAAGTCTTTGGCACATTCCGTCTATGAAACTTCTTAACATTTTTGTATAAAATTTGTATGTGAAATAAAATTCTTTGAAATTTAAGAATAAAATAAAAAAAATTGTTTTTTTTCTGCTCCGAATGCATAATGAGACAATTGACCTTTTTCTGGTCCTAATGTAATGCATAATGAGACAATAGGTTACGTGCAATGGCAAAACATACAAAATTTAAATAGAACTTTGTATGTGATAGGACCAGAACTTGGACTAGTTGGTCGCCCCCAATGAAGGAGTTTACAAACTAGTTTTGCAATAGTCCGTGGTCAACCATTGATTTAACTGGGGGCTAATGTGGACACCATAAGAAACTTGATAATTCATACAAAAACGTTAAGAAAGAGTTCAGATACATGTTTATTTAAGAAAATAATGATGTAATACAAATAATAATACAAATAAAAAATTAACTGCTATCCCATGTTGTATTTGGAGAAATTTATATCAAACTTCATATAATTTGCTGATCGAGATGTTCCCGGCAGTTGTCGCACTTGTGGCAGCTTTGCCACTATTTCATTTCGGTGAATTTGGCTGGTATCCGGTATATCGGGATACGTGAATCTATCATTCTTTCTTTTTAGAAACGTTATGTCGAAATCTTCAGAACCGTGGATCGTGACAATTTGGCCCATATAAAATACTTTTTGTCCATGTTGTTTCAAACTTCATATAACTTGCTGATCGCGATATTTCCGACAGTTGTTGTGGTTGTGGAAGCTTTGCCACTATTTCATTTCGGTAAATTTCGCTGGTATCCGGTAAATCGGGATACGTGAATCTGTCGTTCTTTCTTTTTAGTAACGTACTTTCTTGGAACTGCTTTTAGAAATGGTCTCACGATTTCTGGAGTCATTTCAGCTGCTGTGGACATGTCCACACTAGCCCCATTTCAGTTGTCCTTACTAGCCCCTTCATGTCTTTTTAAACAAAAATAGTTTTTTTTTAATCTTACGGTAAAGTTCTTCAAAAATAATTTCAATGGTTTAAATAAACACTATTTTAAGTTGTATTATCTATTAACACTGCAGCAGAAGAATAATTAGTTTAAAAGTATCACTAAAATTACGAAACAACAAAAAAATTATTTTTTGCTGCGTAAAACACGTTCGGTCACGTTATCATGGATAGCTCAACTGTCAACAAATGAATTTTTTTTTGGTGATGCAGAGTGCAAATACCAACTTGAAAAATATAAAACAAACAAAAAATTCAAAACGGCGCGAGAATTTGAATTTGTCCACACTAGCCCCCAGTCCACACTAGCCCCCCCCCCTATTATTTTTATAAAAAATATTACTTAATGAAAAAAAATTTTTTTTCACCAAAATTTTTTAAACTTAAAAATACTTCTGATTTTTTTTTTTAAAAAAACACCCTTCAATTTTTTTGAAGTACTTTTAATTAAAGCTTAATTTATAAGCTTTAAGATGATGTATGACTCAAAATGGGATTCGCTCGCTAGATGAGAGTTTTTGGCTTTTGAACGCCTGCGGCAGGCAAAACTCTTTACTTACTCAAGAGAAAGGCATCTTACGAAAAAAGTGTACAAGGCATAAAGTGCGTAGAATCGTCCAAAAAAACGTGTGAAATTTTTGGGAGTTTTTTGGAGAGTTAAAAAAAAATTTTTTTTTTTCTTTGAATAATTTTTTTAAAAATTTTCAAAAACTCCAAAAAAATTCACATCTATTTCTTGAAGGTTCCTAAGCATTTTATGCCTTGTTCACTTTTTTCGTAAGATGCTTTCCTCTTGAGTAAACAAAGAGTTTTGCATGCAACGGGCGTTCAAAAGCCAAAAACTCTTATCTAGCGAGCGAATCCGATCTTGAGTTATATCTTTTTTATAAAAAAAAGCACTTAAAAATTAATGAGCCCAGTAACTTTGATATATCAATTTACAAACTTTGGTTTAAGCTATAAATTTTTGCAAAAAACACCCTTTTCATGAAAATGGCTAAAAACGCCAGCTTCAACACCCTGTATTTTAACAACATATGGTACTAGAACCAAATCCTATCGGATTTTTTGCACACCGGATCTACGATATCGCCAAATTTGAGCGAAATCGGAAAAAAAAAAATTTAGCTGGTACGTTTGGCGTCATATGGCTGTGATCATCTCACTTTTTTCGAAATTTGCAGTTGGGTTCTCTGATTTTTATAAAAATTCACAGAGATGTTCTAAGTGCTTAGCATGGAGACCTCTCATTATTAGTTTTGCAAAAAAATAATTTTTCCAAGTTATGGGCATGGAAGTTCAGAGTGTCCAAGTGGTGTGTTTGCGAAAAATCGATGCAATTTTTTTTTCTAAGTCCCACCATTTTGCCACAAATAAATTTTTTAAATTTTTGTTTTCGGATTCTTGTAGCATTTTAAACGTTAATTTATTTTCCATTTTTAAATTTGGAAAATTTTGTAAATTTACAAAATGGCGGCCATTTTTTGAAAAATCTTAAAAGTTGATTATCTCAAAATAGTATCTTTCTAATTTTTTTATTTTTTTTTTTGCGAAAAGGTGAATGAAATACAAATATTTTGTAGAAGACTTGTTTTGCGCTTAATGGCTGTGAGAGCCACAGGAATTTTTTTTCTAAAAAGTCACGTGACAATTTTTTTAACTTTGTTTTGTGCTTTCATTTACACCAACTAGGTGGCCAAAAAAAAGAAATTTCAAAGTACAAAGATATAACATCCATTACTTAGAAAATAGAAGCTATACCAAAAAAACCAATATTTCCTATATGAATCATAAAAATAAGTATTGACGAAATGACGGCCATGTTTTGAAAAATCTTAAAAATCAATTTTCCAAATGCTAAGCACTTGGAACATCTCTGTGAATTTTTATAAAAATCAGAGAACCCAACTGCAAATTTCGAAAAAAGTGAGATGATCACAGCCATGTACAAAATTTTCCGACCTTTTCAGCAATTTTAATTTTTTCAACAATATTTATTTACCCAAAAACTTTTTCAATATTTTTCGAATAAAAATATCAACTTTTTCTCGAACATTTCCAAAATTTCAACTTTTCAAACTAATTTCCGCATTTTCAACATTTTTGACTTTCAAAAATTATTTTTTTAATAATTTCTGAGTATGTTTAGAGTGATTTCAAAATTTTTTTTTAATTCAGGGACTTATTCGGGCCTCACCATTCTTTATCTGATATTTTTGCAATTTGCTACCACAGTATTCGAAGATTCATATATGAAATGATCAAGCCACTTATTGTCACCCACTAAAAATTTGCTTGATCGCAGTCAGATCATTAATCGTGTATCGCGTAAATATTATGCTTGATGGCGATGTCGACTCTGACGCGGGCTCCTTATGAAAAGAATCACAGGCTTTGTTGATTTTGTTACTGAAAAAGCAAAAAGAGAAGAAAATCTGATGATGACGATGATGATGTGGTTGTTGATTTTTGTCAAACTGATGCTCACGTCAAATCACCTTGAGTGGTAGGTGCTATTGCTGCCGCTGGTTGTGGTGATATTGGTGGATCGTGCTGCAATGAATTTCAATATGAGGCGACGACGCATCATTTCATAGCAAAATGCAACAGCAACGTTGCAATTTTTTATGTTAAAACGCAAATTCACTACAACAACAGCAGCAACAATTGGCATTAACGTAAGTAAGTCGACGATGATCATCATCATCACCATAATTATCATCATCATCCTGTCGATCGTTTGCGTCTGTTTTGATTTGCATTTCGGCTTTGTAAGGTGTTTGTTGAATGATTTATGCGAATTGCATTGACAATCATCATTTTATTATTGCTGCTTTTGTTGTTGTTGTTGCTGTTGTTGTTCTTTTTGCCAATATGGTGTCATAAAAAAGAAGAAGGAGTTGAGTTTACAAAAACTCTCAATATGTTTGGCGACGCGTCATTTCACTTATTGTTGTCACGGATTTTATGAAGTGATCAAAAATACATAAATAATAAGGAGTAATAATGCAATTTAGCTACGGGCTTGGTCAAGTCATTATTGAAAGTTTTGGCGGAAAGTAAAAATCATGCTTGGAGACTCAACGCCTAAAGTAGTGATGAAGAAAATATCTACCTAAGGTGGATTAATAAGAAAAAGCACATTACAAAAGTTATTTTTTTTTGGTAGAACATAATCCTTATAATTCTTACCAAATGAACAAAACAATTGTTTAGGAAGCAAAATAACATCAAAACCAAAGTTTTCCACAGATTAGATATATAATTTTGTGGATAAATGAATTTCTCTATCCAAATCAGAAGAAAATGTTATTTGGGACTATTGAAACAAAACATTAATTATGCCTAACCTGTCCATCGTTATTTTAACGAAAAGCAGGAAAAAATAAATGGATTTACCATTTGGCAGGTTCGACAGGTTTTCATATAAAAAACAGGATTTTTGACAGCAGGGAAAGCTTTCTTCCTAAGTTTGATAATTTGCTTACATTTGTCAAAAGTTGCCAATGTATCAGGTTTTTAGTACAAAAACTCTGGTGGCTGAATTTAGCAGGAAAAATATACAAAAACATGACTGTACTGCTAAAAGCAGGATGCATCGATACTCTTGTCATAGCTGTCATTTTGTAAATTATATTTGAACTGAATCTTTTCCGAAGAAACATTATTTTTTAAGCATCTCAGTGACTGAAATTGGAATATCATGGGTCAATATATTTTAGGGTATCCCAGGAAATATTCATATTAAGGTTTATTGATAATCCGACATAGATACCTTCCCTCTAGTATATCTAGAAATTCTATTTAACTGTAAAACCTTCGAGTGCCGTTCGGGAACCTTCAGGAAGGGATGTCCCAGGAAACGAATCAATGAAAGCTTGTTGATAGTTCGCTATAGATGTTTTCCTACTTGTACTCCTATATATTCTTCGTTTGACTATAAATACTTCTTGTGACCTTCAGAAACTTTGGGGTGTCCCAGGAAATGTATCAATTAGTGTATCTAGAAATTTTTCGTTTTGACTATGAAGCCTTTGAGTGACCTTCCAAGACCTTCAACTGTTTCAAGAAACATTCAATTGGGGCTTGTTGATAATCTGACATAGCAAGCTAGCACGATACTGGTGCCGGATTCACCATTGAAAAATACATTAAAAATTACTCTTTTTGTTTTTGTTTGTGGGTTTAAGTTTTTTAGTTTTTTCGTTTAATAATAAAATTTAATTTAAATTGGGTTTTCTTAAAAACTGCCACACATACGATTTTATAAAAAATGGGGTATTGTACCTGAAGGACCCCAAATACCAATTTAGAAGAAAACGTGTGGGTAATGTCCCTTAAAATTAAAATCGGTTCCACCTAGTTTTCCCTCTAGTATACCTAGATATTCTACGTTTTGACTTTGAAGCATTCGGCTGATCTTCGGGAGCCTTCCGGTGTCCCAGAAAACTATCCAAGTATTCATAATCCTCACCTAGTTACAAAATTTTGTCAAAAAAGCACGTATAGCTTGCAAGATATGACGAAAAGTCCAAGTCAAAAAAGGATCGCCAAAAAAGTGTCAAATAAAAGTGTCGTGGCTTTGAAATTTTACACCTAACACTGCCAAAGAAATTTTACATCAAAAAGACATCTGAACTGAAAGTATCCGAATTCACCGACAATAGATACAAAAATTTATAGATTCATCTCAAGAAAGATGAAAAAAAATTTATCATTATTGAAGTGGTATAGTAAATATCAGATCATTTCATTCAAAAGAAAAGAGAATGCATTTTTGAACTCCTCAAAACTGATATTTTTAAAACACCCGAACTGAAGTTGCCCGAATACACATTAAGTTGGCGCACTTTCTTTGCGTTGGTGTCACTACATACAACACACCACTCGTCGTACACATCAACCAACAACAAACTTTTTCTCAATGAAATCTAAGTTCAGATTCACCGAAGTGGCAGAAGACGTTGATGGCACCCATGTGGTAAGGCATCGGCAACGAACACGCATTTGTTCAACATCTTTGGCTTTGAATGGATTTTTGCAATGTTTCACTTCGTGTAACTTGTAAGCGCAGCTCATGTTCGCGTTAACAAGTTGTTTCATTACATGTTGCACCACAACCGTACGTACGTGGGCGGATGAGACATGAAGTCCGTTGTACAGGGTGTTGTAGAGAAGGTACCTTCAATATCTTCTCGTTTTCGTCTCTTAAAAGATGATGCTGGTGATGATGACGACGACGATCATTGAAATTGTGGCGGCGGCGGCGCTTCACACTCTACAACAACTCGTAGTCGTCATTGTACAATAAAAGGATCGTGTTTGTGGGTTGCTTACGTGTTTTCCTAAATTAAGAAGCCAACCAACCAATCAACTGCAGTTTTACTTTGGCTTCAATGTTTCAACGCGCCAGGGTCAGTCCGCATCAATAGCGTGGCATCATCGTTTTATATCTTTCCAATTAAATTTGAATTTATTTTTGTTGCAATTTCATTTCGACAGCAAAAACAACACTCATATGAACGTGGTATAACAATGTTTCCAATGTTGCTGCTGCTGCTGCTGCTGTTGGTTGTTAGTTATATCGATCAATTTAACACCTTCAAGATTTGTTGTTACTTTGGCACGACCAGTGATATTTTTTCTTTTCTGGCGCAACTTAAGACAGAAGCGTGATTTTAACTACATCAAGTTGATTGTTAGTTTTATGGTTATTCTTTTGAATCTGTAAGTTGTGTAGATATTGCATTGTGCACAGCATTATAGTTACAAACAATTCTTTGGAAATATGGAAGTTTATGAGGAAGATCAAATGCGTACTTTAGCTGTATCTTATGGTAGAGTGGGGAGTGCTGTAAATAGACCTCAAGGGTCCATAATAATTTATCATATCATATATATGTTTAATATGAAGTCCTGCTACTACCAATTGACCAACCATTCCACGATTATTCCCTAAAATTTGAAATAGAGTGACAAAAGAAGAGTGCTTATTGGTTTATTAATTTTTTGAAGGTCAGTAAGGCCATTCTATGCAAAATCTTGTCTTGTAATGGTTTTATTTTATTACGATCACAAAAATGGTCAGAATATTTATTTAAATTTTTAAGTACTTAAGTTTTAGGCATTTCTTGTATTTGCTAATCTCGAGTGAAATTTGTCATGAAATATTTGTGTCGAATACTTCAAAAAAAAAAAAAACCCAGTTTCTAGAGAAAGGGATTGGAATGACCCATAAAAACCAAGAAATTTTCTTTGTGTGATTTTATGATTACCGAGCGACAACGGATATTATCCAAATTGTAGTGTTTGAGTCTTATATTAGCTAAAGAACAATAAACGTTTGATTTAAAGTTCAAGATAGTTTTTTTTTTATACACCTTTGTTCAACAAAAATTTCAATTACTACACGAAATGACCATCTAAAAAGTTCTAAATATTCTCAGTTCACCTTTCTGACATCCTCTTTCAGATTTTCAGTGGTAACCGGAATTTCCAAAAAGCAGTTTGTTTTGAATCAATCTTGTTCAAAGTTAAGTAGGTCAAATGATGTAATTTTTCGTATTAAGAACTTTTCATCAAAAAGCCTTCCTTCCGTCCATGACCATGCCTGCACAGAATTTCTATATTTTTGGGTAAAATATCTTCTAAAGCATCCTCAAATCCATTGTATGATGGGTACGGAGAAGAAGTTAGCATTATTCACCACTTTAGTGGTTTTTGTAAAAATTAACAAAAACATGTATCTCTAAAGAGTGGAAGCAAGTTTGAACAAAATTAACAAAGAGGTTTATGGATAAATACGTCAAAAAATTTTTGGATTTGGTTTTAGGAAGAAGAAACTACACTAAACTGATATATTGCTTCAAACACTATTTTATGTTCTATGCATTTCATTTGGGTTCATTGGAATCCCTTCATGTACCAGTGGTCCACTACCAGGTGACCAAATTGGGTCATTAGTATAAAAAGTCCTTATTTTCGAAGATAAAATTGTAGTTCTACGAAGAAGAAACTACACTAAACTGATATATTGCTTCAAACACTAATTTATGTTCTATGCATCTCATTTGTGTTCATTGGAATCCCTTCATGTACCATTGGTCCACCAGGTGACTAAATGGCTTTATTGTGTTCTTAGTATGAAAATTCCTTACTTTCAAGGTCGAAATTTTGGCATTAGGAAAAAGAAACTACACTTAACTGATACATTGTTTCAAACATTACTTAATATTATATGGATCCCATTTCGTTTCAATGGAATACACTCATGTTTCATGGCCAGCTGATCAAGTAACGATACTTTGATCTTGGTATGAAAACTCCTTATATTTAAGTATAAAATCCTGGCATTAGCAAAGAGAAACTATGTTCTACATATATCATTTAGTTTCATCAAAACTCATGCGTGTTCCGGTAATCCATGAACAGGTAACCAAATGGTCATATTGCGCACTTAAAAGCTAAACACAGCTAGTTTTCACTTTAAAACAAGATTAGCTCAAAGTTCTGACATGATATAACAAAACTGGTTACAGCATCGTTTTAAGCATGTCAAAGACCTTCAGAAGTCGGAATCAAAACATACCTTGCTCACAAAATATGGCGTCGCTTTCAAAAAAGTCAAAATTATCCAAAAAGTATATACTCATTAGCCCAAGGGGTAGAAAACTACCCCAACAATTTTAACATCGGATATCTCAGACATGGCAGTCCTGATTTGAATTATTTTTCATATACTGAAACAACCATCCTTTGGCAACATGAAACGAGCGCTGATAGTATCATTTTAAATTTTAAATATTTTAAGTTTTTTTTTTTCAAAAGTGTCTTATTGGAGACTTTCGGTTAATGTTAGGGGCAGTGTGGGCGTGGTTTATCCAAACTCATCGTGATATATAACTGTTAGCCAACATTCCAAAGATCAGATATGTATCAAAAAATAATTTTTAGAGTTTCTAGTTTCATAGAAATCCTCAGATTTTGGATATAGACATATTTTGTATTGCTATTTTGATTGGTCATTAATGCAATTTGATAGCAGTATTAAACCTGGTTCATGAAAATAGTGGAGATAGTTACTTTTTCTACATCCCTTATGCTTTTATTTAATCTTACCTAATTTAAAAAAGTTAGTTGTTTAAATATCTCAAATTACTTGCGTTCCGACTCACTGTAGGTAGGCATGAGGAGTTACTAGTAAATAAGTCTTGAGTCTTTTTATTTATTGATTTATTTATTTTCAAGTAATATTATTATAAATAATAAAGTACTTCAAAGAAAAAAATGTACGGTAAAATTAACTATAAATTTTGTATTTTATAGTTTTTCCAATTTTCTATAGGAAACAAAAACCACAATTCAAAATTTCAGAATCAGCTTTACTTTTCTATAGTTGAAATCAACTGTACATTTTGTATTCCGTAATTTTTTTTTTTTCATATGAATAAAAGTTTGAATTGAGTTCATCAAATTCTTACATTGTTTAAGAATAAATCAACATAAATTGCTAGAGTTGTACTGATATTTTGCCATTTGAAATGGTGCCACCGCTAGTTACAGCCCTTCTGGGATGCTAACTATTAAACCGTTGCAAAACAGTTTTAACTGTATTGTAACAGTTTATATTGTTAGCTGACCTATCTTGAAGGTTATTTTTACTGTAACTGCTTTGAATGGTTTCTAAACCGAGCAAACTGTTAATTTACAGAGTTCAACGGCCCAAATAAAACAACCGGGTTGGTGCAATTTCTATCGAAAATCTAGGTTAAATTTACCATTTCCACAGTACCTAAACATTTTAACAGTAACTGTACAGTACTATTTTCACAGTAATTTTACTGGACTGCACAGTCAATTTAACCTTTACTGCGGGTTGGTGCAATTTCTATCGTTGAAATCGGATATTTTTTTTTAATGTGTTAAGCTAAGATAACTAGCTACTAATGCTATCGGTCTAATACTATGCTAATAGATTTTATACCAAATATAAAATATCCTAATGGTCTTTAAATCTTAATTTTGCTTTGGAGCATCAGGACATTCACAAAACTGCTTTGTCGGTCGGAGCCCAACAAGTCTTTTCGATTCTCTCGAAAATGTTCGCTTCACTGAACGATTTAACGATATCTAAGGCCTCTTCGGAAGAACACTACAAGAAGAATAACTATTATTTGTACATTATTTACGGTAGATTCAATCAAATTATGTGGCAAATGTCACTAGGCTAAATTTTTGACCGGAAGTGCGCTAATTTCTTACCATACTCCATTAAAGAAAAAATCCAAAAAATTGTGAATGAATTTTTTAAACTGAATGAAAAGTTTTTAAAACAAAATTCAAGAAAGTTATACAAATTATTTAGTAAATCAACTAGTTTGTGTAGTATGTGCAGAAAGATATTTAAATTTTTTTTTTAAATATTTTTGGATTCAGCAAAATCATAATTATTTTTTTTTGTTTTTTTTTTTTTTTTAATTTTATTTTTAGTCTACAATGGTAATAAAAATGCAAATTTAGCGAAAAAACATTCTTTCGAATTATGCGTTTTGTGTCGTGTCTGCAATAAATTGTTTTGTTTTTGCATTTTTTTGTTGTTGTTTTATTTTTTTTTTTTGTAAACTGAACCCACTGAACGAAATTTAATTCCAAGCGCGTTTTTTTGTTATTGTTGTTGTAAAGAAACATATAAGAATGGTTACTTTTTGTAGGTTCGATGTAGCCTTGTCCAAACATTAAATAATTTAAGCCATTAATTTAAGTAGAGAAAACATGTTTACAACATAAATGGCAATGTAACACAAATATTGGTTGGTTGGTTAAATTTTTTCGCAAAAAAATAAAAGGTTTTTGAATTTTTGGAATTCTTTATATTTATGAAACAATTCTTATAAGCACGCAGTTGCAAACCAAATTCACTGAAATGACTTAACCATTTCGGCACTGAGTCTTTTCTCGAAATCTCTTTGATTTTTTTACATGCTGCAAGCGAATGGTAAAAGTAATGTATAGGGTGTAAGCGATAAGGTGGCGAAGCTTCTGGGAGTGGTATAGGAGACATAGACTAACAAAAACATTTGGGGTCTTAAATTAACTCTTGAGGAGTTATAAGGAAAAAAAAGGATTTTCTGACTATTTTTACAAAAACAAATTTCTTGAGTCACCCTAACGTTTTAGAGATAAATTTTTTTTAACAAAAGTTTTAGTTAATTCGCGACCTTAGAACAACAGGGTTCTAACTGACATTTTTTGTGAAATTGAGTTATATATTGCTTCGTACTAAATAGACCACGCTCTTTCGATTACCGCTACTCAAATACATATATGTATCTCGTATGGTTTCTGAGATAATTAATGAAATTGAGATGCACAAGGTTCTATCTACACATATTCAAATTAAAATTAATTTCACAAAGTTCTAACTGCCAGATAGAACTTTGTGTTTCTGTAAGAGAGCAGGCAAATAAGAAAAAATTATGTAATTTTGGTAAACAAGCCCCGATTTTGAGCCGACATGGCTCATTTTGTTAGTAATTGGACTTAGAAAAAACCAACACTTAAGATTTATGCAGTTTTAGGAAAAAGGTCGAAAAACGGTTTTGGAAAATTAAGGAAATCGAATCCAAGATAGTCATTTTTGATATAGTTGCCAACGCTTAATCCGAATATGGCATCAGAGTTGCTATATCTTATATGGTTTCGGAGATATCCTATCATATATGTTAAAAAAATGATCAAAAACACGATTTTTGAGGCTGTTTAGAAGACGCACAAAATAGTTTTTCTCTTTTTTATTGAATAAAACATAAAGTACTGTTTTTTTCTTCAAAACGAGATACAAACTGGCCTCGTGTGATTTTTATTTAAAAAGTTATACTCGATTTAAATGATACATGAAAGTATGTAAATTTTTCGAAAACCGTTTTTCGACCCTTTTTCAAAAACTGCTTAAATCTTAAGTGCTGGTTTTTTTAAGTCCAATTACTAGCAAAATGAGCCATGTCGGCTCAAAATCGGGGCTTGTTTAACAAAATTACGTGATTTTATCTAATTTGCCTGCTCTCTTACAGAAACACAAAGTTCTATCTGAAAAAAAAAAAAAAAATCTTACAGAAACACAAAGTTCTATCTGGCAGTTAAAACCTTGTTTCTCAATTTCAAGTACCTTATCGTTTAGCAACAAAGTTCTATCGATTTTTTTAAACTTAAATTCCTTATTAACTAGGCAACGTATTTTAATTTTTTTAGTATCAATGAAATCCTAGCGATAATCAAATGCTTGTAATATAAATAACATGGTGATTAAAATCAATTCATGAAAGTTATACGACACGAAATATTCAAACATAGATTTCTTGAAAGTGATGTGAGTGTAGATAGAACCCTGTTGTTCTAAGGTCGCGAATTGTATTAGCTTTTTTAAAAAGTATTTGGTTTATAGGGCTTTGAAAGGATTTTGCAAAGTTCTGAACCCCGAAAGTTTAAATTTTCAATTTTTGTTTCCTATTTTTTGTCGTCCATTTTAGTATGAAAAATGCCCCATTAATATACTCTTTTATAATTTTTTTATAATTCCCTTTAAATTTCCTTTAATTTGGTACTACATTTATTAAACTAATTTTTTGATTTAAGACCAGAAAAAAATAAATATGATAAAGGGCAGCTCGTACAGCGCGCGCATCATATACTTATGCATCTTTAGCATATACGTACTTATATGCAGCACAAGGCATGCGAGTGTGTTGTTACATAAAAGTATTTTTTCCTGGTCTCAAATAAAAAACTTGATGCAACAAATGTACTACTGAATGATATATAGTTTAACATAAATTCAAAAAAAAAATTACAAAAAGGTATCTTAATAGGACCTTTTCATACCAAAATGGCTGCCAAAGTCAAAAAGTAGCAATAAATTGAAAATATCAATTTTAAAGGTCTAGAACTTTGCAAAATCATTGCAAACACTATAAACCAAATACATTTTTGGAAAGCCCATACAATTAGCTAAAAGTTTTTACATATAGAAATTTTCTCTAAAACGTTAGGGTGACCCAAGGAAAACTTTTTTTGTAAAACAAATCAGAAAGTTAGGTTTTTCCCTTTAACTCCTAAGGGTTACATTTTAAACTCCCCCCCCCCCCCTTTCGCATATAATATTTGGTTAGTCTAGGCTAGCTTTATAATCTCCTAGAACATTAACGTTTACAGCCTGTATATAAAAACAATGCAAAGCACAAGCGAAGTTCCTGAATATTTAATTGTGATAACACCCATAATAGTCGACATTTTTTCTGAACGCTTTTAATATCATTTTTTGGGGCGACACCTTTTGCTGAAAATCATGTACTCAAGAAAATCTAGAGTACGAAATCAGCATCTCATAAAGCTTATATCGAAAGTGCAAACTTCTCTGATATAAAATATCACTAATCAAAACTCTAAGAACATTTTTACACAATGAGAATATAAATCAAGCGAAACAATAGGAATTAATTTCGAAACACTTCAAAGCCATTGTCTCGAAAACCTTAAAGCTTCCGTTAAAAACAAATAAAAAAAAATACTCTCAAATTTTTGTGTCAAATAAATTTAGAAACACAATTTCTACACATGTATGTATACCAACAGAGTTCCAAAATAACCAAGCGGATGCGTCCAACTGTTCAAAGTTTCATTCATAAATTCCACAAACTTTGGGTGCTGATTTAATTTTTCCCTAAACGAATGTGTCCACCACGCCAAAGTGTTAAATTGTTACCTGAACCCCCCAAAGTGCAAAAAACCGAAAAACCAAAAAAATTTAAATTTCAGTAGGACACTATGTCGGTGGTCGTACAAAATTTAAATCCAAAACAAGAAACTAAAAAAAATGTTTAAAATTCCATACGCATTCAATTTAAAGATTTTTTTTTTGTTTGCGCATTTTTCCCCAATTTAATGTGGAAATAAAATTTACACTGATATCTGGTGTGTTTCATCGTGTTTTGTTTAGTTTTCTTGTTTTCTTGGCTTCGTTTTTTACTTAATTTAAGATCTTTTTATGTTGTTGAGATTTACACAGCATGATCCTTGCATCACATGGAACACAACTTGATTCATGAGAATTTTTGCGCTTTAGACAAAACCAAACTGAATTCAATCGCCTGCTGACTTTTTTTTAGTATGGACATACAGACTACAAACTCGAAATTTACACAAAAATTGGTGACAGAAATTGTCGCGACTTTGATTAATTGGATTTCGAGTGTCGATATAAGTATTTTACGCGCGCCGGCAGAAGGAACACTTTGTCGTGACTTGATTTGGCTGTTTGGGGGTTAACAAGTTGTCTTTGTTGTGTGTGATAGTTGAACTGCTGCTTACTTGAGTAGTTGATATGACTGCCTACGGAAGGGGATGTCGTACTTTAACGAGTTGTTAAGTTCTGTGAAGATCAGCTTGTGTCAAATTGGATTATTTCCTTCTTCCTCGTAAACTCTGCTTCACATCCCGAGCTCGTACTAAATCTGATCCTGTACCTAGCAATAAATTGACAACTATTGACGTCATCTATTGTGTGCTGAACTGACAAGCAACAGCAGTGTCAAATGAATACAATTACAAAATCTAAAATAGCAAGAAATCAAGTAGCGAAAAGAAATAATGAGAAATGTTAAGATGCACAATGCAAACATATCACAAAACATACCAACAGTGCATGTAGTGAAGAGAAACACTAAGGAATTAACAAAACAACAAGCAGATGACTTATGTACGAACACTTTTTCATTTCGTAAAGTTGTTGGAAGAATCATCCAGAAAATTTTTACTAAAGTGGCGTCGATGGCAAATTCATTTATGAAGCATTTTGCATACATTTTTTTAAATTTTTTTCTTACAGTACTAGTTGAAACTAGCATTCATGATTTTTTTTTAATTTTTTTATCAAGCCGTTTCAAAAATATACATTTTTTAAAAACTGAAAAAGCTTTAAAAAACTACATAAATTAGTTTTTTTTGAATGCTCATAACTCCGTCAATAGTCAGCTAAATCATGTGATTTTTTTCAAAGTTTTGTTTCTTTAAGAAAATTTTTATTAAAATTTAAAAAATTTTTTTTTTATGATTTTTTTATAAATTTTTTTTCAAAAATAAATTCCTATTATACACGGTGCTCTTGAACAGTCGATAGGTTTTTTGAATATGTGGAGAAAATCTGTGAATTGGGTTTAATTTGTATTAGTTTAGTGGTCTGAAAAATGCAAACCCCGAAATCGTAGCTGATCATCCCCGCGAAATATCGCAAAAATACATATCCCATATAAAATAAAAAAAAATCAGAAAAAAAACGCAACAAACAAATATAAAAATAGTTATTTTGAATGTATTTTGCAATGCTAAATCCGAATATGGCCTTAGAATTGTTGTATCTAATACGGTTTTTGAGATATCTTTGCCGTGTATACCCTTCGATATTTTTACAAAAAAATTTTAAAAAAAGCTTTAATGTATTTGACAAATTTGAAGACTATTTTTCGAATGGGCAAAAGATGAGATCTTTTTTTTAAATTTTTTAATTAACAGAAAATAAATATTAAATATTCCTCACTGCCGGAAGTGGGTAAACATGTTCAAAGACTTCCACTAACTTTTCTTCTTCAATGTTTATTTCAAACATATTACCCCATTTTTCCACCCCTTAAGGGAACTTGCATGAAAAATTTTGATAAAAATATCAAAACAATTTCTCATTTCCGGAGAGGAAAGCAATGTTCCCGACCCGCATTAATTTTTCCTCTTACACTATTTTCTCGAACATATTAGACCATTTTTTAATGGGTGGAAAAAACGGCCTTGCGTGATCGAGAAGAATGTTGAAGAAAAAAAATTAATGAAGTCGGTGAAATTTTTTTTTTCTCTCCCTGCACTGACGATTTTTTTATTTTTTTGTTTTTGATATTTTTATCAAAATATTGTATGGAAGCTTTCTTAAGGGGTGGAATAAGTAGAGTAGTATGTTCGACGGAAAAGTTGGAGAAGAGAAATTAATGAGGGTTGTGAACAGTTTTTTTCTCTCCCGGCAATGAGGATTTTTTTTTTAATGTAGTCTCAGAATCACTCTATCACGTATGGTATTTGGGATATTTTAACCCTTTCAGGACCATAGGGACATATGTGTCCCAAGCCAAAAATTAAGAATATTTGTGTTATTACGGAACCATTGTGATTCATTTTGATATTATCAGTTTGTTGGAGAAAAATTAACTTTATTTTTTTTTGGAAAAACCATAACGACCTTACGGACACATATGTCCCAGAAAATTCCAGAAAAACTGAAAAAAATTTTTTTTCTTTTTTATTTTAAAATATGTTTTTTAGACGCCCAATATACCATTCTAAATAACTAAAATGGTTGTATATGCCCTCAGTTGCTTACGGTCCTGAAATGGTTAAGCTAAAAGTTCAAAAACTCGATTTTTAAGGATATATAGAGTACGCACGAAATAGTTTTGCTATACAATTACTTCTTGAATAAATGTTTTCAATCTTTTGAAAATTATGTGAAAATCATCTAAATTTTATGAGAGATCTTCCTGAAAAACAATAAGAGTTCTTCTTAATATTATAAGACTATCTAAGAAAAGGTTGTTTTAAGAAGATTTCTATATGGTTTCGATGTGAATTTCTTTTTGGAAGAAAACCATTGAGAAATGTTCTTATTTTTGTTCCATTTTATGCGGTTGTAATTCAGCCACCAGGCTTCTCTCAAATGAACAATTCTGTGGCCGCGCGGAAAAATCAGTAAACTCCATTTTTCAAAATCGGGAGAAAAACGCGTTTAACTTTTTGATGAATTTAGGATGTTTTTCATTTTTATTCGTTTTCTGGCGTAAAATAATGTGGGGAAACTCTATTTTGAATGAGAATGAATATTTTTTGAGATATTTCACACAGTTTTAGGCACAAATACAGCTTAACACGGTCAGTTACCTGGTTTTTCCGCAAAAATGGAGTTACCTGGTTTTTCCAATAAGATGTTCTATTTCCAATATATGAGAATGTTACAACCCAACGAAGCGCTTCGAGACAATGACCTGCCTATATTAATTTCTGCGCTATTGGATATGACAGATATGCGCTTCACTGTTGCATTATAGCGCTTCGGAAGCACTATTGATGCGCTCTACTCCCAATTGTTAGTCATCGATCGAATGATGAAAGCTTAATTGTGAGGAAATCCGCAAGGTTGCGACGGAAGAAAATGTAGTTGTATTTCAGCAAAGCAGCCATTTGAAATTAATAAACATGAAATTTTTTATTTCCATGATATGAATGTGCAATTTCGAAAAAGTCACATCTCCTAAACGAGGCAAAAGTAATGTGATAATATTGATTGGCTGACATTTTGTTAGGAATGAATAAAATTTATCTCCGTTTTCATGAAAAATTTAGTTGATGATGTAGAATTAAGCTGAAAAAAAGGGTATCGATCAACTAACCGATCATTATGGCACATAATTTATATGACATTACTTTTGCTTCGTTTTGGAGATGTGATCTTTTCGAAATTGCACATTCATATCACGGAAATAAAAAACGAAATGCTTCAAGAGCAAGTTTGCAGAAACCTTACCGAAGCCAAATAACTGATGTTAAGGCACTTTTGAATGGGCAAATAGTGAAAAGTCCGACATAATTTATCGTTATTGTGCAATTGGTGAATATGAAGCAACTGCATCGCAACTCTCCAACGCTTTTCAATATGTAAAAGCCATACCAGGGACCCAGAAATTTCATAGTTTTGTTACCTTAACCGTATTGGAGCACGGCGTATTTTATTTTCAAAATCCTTCGAGGAATTTAAAATGATGTAAATTACAAAAAAACTTACATAACACGAAATATTGCATGTACTAAAATCACTTCTCCTGTACCATTAAAGATACCGTCTTAATTTTAAATTCATGTGAAAGGTAGTTTTGTCTTCTATTCCAGAAAAATATTTTGGTAGGTTGAAAAAAAGGTAAATACTATAGCGATTTTTGTCGCTTAGTACAAAAATAGTAGTTAGTTTAGTACTTTTTTCCCAATACAAAAATTACCTTGGGCGTATAGCGTAATTCAATAGCTTTCTAAAAATGGTCCGAACATGAAAATGTGTTAAGAAATATTTCAGTTATGGGCCATTTTGTGGTCGGACCATTTTTTAAAATTTTCAAAAAATCATAGCTTCTAAGCCTCGAGACATACTAACTTGCTCACTTTTTCATATGAAAAATTATTTTTTTGTCTTTCCAAAAAATATATTTTGAAATGTAAAAAAGGTACCTGGGCACGTTTTTTGTAATTTAGTACTAAAATAGTAGTAAATTAGGTTCTTTTTTTCAACTGCGAAAAATTTTATTTTAAGATTATAGCCTGATTCAATACCTTTCCAAAACATGTCTAAACATGAAAATCGATTAAGAAATGGCCAAGTTGTTGACAATTATTTGAGGAGAGTTCGTCACATTTTACGGTTTTTTCCATTTCCAGCCATAAAAAAATCGCAAAATTTTTTTTCCCCATTTCTCAAAGACTTGGCTTGAAACGAAACCATGTACCTAATTTCAGCGAAATCGAAATCGAAAATTGTATGGAGTTACCTTGTTATTTCCCAAAATGTATCATTTGCGCAATTTTTTGTTTCTTATTAACTTGAAAATGATATGCATTATTCAAATTTCTCTCTGATAGAATGATTGTAAATCAAAAAACATTCCATTTTTCATGGTTTTTTCATTTTCCAAAAAAATGGAGTTACCTGTTTTTCCGCGCGACCACAGAATTGTAGCTTTTCGATGACGATCCATCATATTTCATTCTGTAAGAAAAAATTTATGGTAAAGATGATTCATATAACAAAATAAAATGACTTTTCTTAAACTTCTCAATCCTAACGACATTCTCCGTTCAAAATCTATATATTAAAACGGAAGACAAAAATTTGTCCTTCCTTTTTTACTATGTTAGAAATAGAGCACGGCTTTGAATTGTACACCATTAGAAAGGCATTTGTGTCTAAATGTGCACAAAGTTAAAATTTTTTTAATATTTTGCCGTTATACCAGGGTAAAATTAAATGCATATTTTTCAATATTAACAACGACAAAATACGCGGTCACACAGAGCTGAAAGGAGAATACAACACAAAGAGAAAGACAAAAAGCTGGCTGACACTGACTTCATGTTTTTTTTTGTTTTCTAATCGTTTCACATTTGCCATTGCAAATTTTTGTACCAAATTGGAAAAAAAAAGCACTAAAAGTGTCCAAAAAGCACCAAAATTATGTAATACATTTGTGGTCAAATTTTGACCATTGGGCGATTCTAAAATAAATTCTGTCAAAACAAAAAAAAATTAAAACGATTTTCTCCGAAAAACTAGAAATTAATAAGTTTCTCCCGTTACTTACATCATCCTATGTCATATTTCATGTAGAAATGATGCAAAAATCTTTTTGAAATTTTGAGAAGATTTTCGAAGTAAACTCATAGAGATTTTTCTATGAAAAATTCATATTGTTTTCTATTTTTAATAGGAATTTCTAGTAAAAAAAGGTAAATACGACAATCTTCTTGTTTTTAGGGGAAATTTTTTGCTCTGCGCAGTTAGGCTTATACCAAATTTTGAATTGAGAAATGATTTTATGCTTGAAAGGGGGGTAATACACACATTATCTATAAATTATGAAGACTGAAGAGCAGCCATGATCTTGATTATCGTCACAATGTGCTGAGTCCTAAACTGCCCGCAAATATATTCTGCATTGTCAGCAAGCCTGTTAACTTGCTCAAAGACGAAAGAGATTCAAAATTATCCCATTAAATTTATTTCAATTTTTAATTAATATTTGCTTGAAAATAACTAAGTGAATTCATATATTTGCTACAAAAGGCGAAATTTCTCATCGTTAACAATGTAAAAACGTAATAATAACAACATTATTAATGTTGATGTCCATGTCAGACATGTTGTCAGTTATAACTTGTCCGTCTATCAGCCGAGTTTACTGCTGCCTCTGATGAATGATCACAGCAAATGCTGACTATATGGCCAGCAGCAAACAACACGATCAGCAGCAATTAGTGTCATTCATTCATCGATCGATAAAAGATTTCAGCAAAATGTTGGTAACATACTCGTAGTATGTTCAGCTGCTCAAATGTGAGAGTCGAAAAAGAACAAAATAAATGCAAGGATTTTCACTGCAAAGAAAATAATCAGTGTAAAGGAAAATTTCAACTAATGAACCATATTTTGATTATGTTTAAGTTTAAATGGGTTTGTTTGTTGAATTCGAATTCGGCTGAAATGATAATTCCTTCATTTAAGTAAGTTCGAATCTGAGGGCTGCAACTTGCACTAATTAGACTTTTTCGCGAATTTCTCTAAAGCATTGTTCTACTCGAAGTATATCCAGTTTAATAATTTACAAATTCGAGTTGTGTTACATAAAATTTAGATATTTTCAGCTGTTCTTTAAAGTTCTATTCAGGCTCATATCTTTCTGTTTGTCCACCAACGAAGCCAATACCCAAATATACTTTATATCAAAACAGCCAAAACATGACAATTTCGAAACAGACATATGCTACCCCACATGCACAACGACATAATCACAATTTTGTGCAAATTCTCAATTCATCATCCTAAAAGGAATTTCATGTTACAACCAACCAACCAACATGGTTCTTGGGAACGAACCACAGCAGCATTGGGAGCAGCAAGAGAGATTGATCGTATTGCAGTTTGACATCATTGACTATATGACAGCGGCGGCGGCATCGGTAACTTTCGAAAGCGAACTAATAAACTCATATTTTATTGACAAACGCAACATAATGATGAACAACATCAACAACAACGACGACGACAGTAACAACATCAAATAACAATGATAAAACACAAATAACAACAACATGAACAACACATCAGCAATGCGATCATCATTCGATCATGCGCAGTGAAAAGAGTTATTGACATTTGATAAAGAAAAAAAACAAATCATCCAAAGTCCTTAATGTCGGTTTAACTTGGTCAATCAGGAATCAGATCAGCAAAAACAGACAGGATAGCAGAAGAAAAAAAATTGCTTCATTGCTGATCGCAGACATTCTGTCATTCATGTACGAATACTGCGATTGTCATATTTCAAAGGAAGAACAGATCATCGTTTAAATCGAATGATAGACGGAATAGCAAAGAAATATGATGTTTTTTTTTTGGGTGGGTGCCTCCGATGTTGCTGTTGACTGTTTTTGTTGGAACACTGCTCAGGATAAGCGTACACCGTACAACGTATGCGGCTGTCATAACGCTTGTCCTCATCTTGTACGGTAACATGTTATATGCCTTATATCACCAACAGCTACAGACGACAGTGGAGAATGATCAACAAACAATAATGCTGATTAAATTCAGTTAATGTTGTTTGGAGACCTTAATCATTTAACTTTTATCAAGACATAAGAAAAATGCATCAAAGTCTTCCATTGCAGTTGTTTTACAAAAGTTACGAATTATGACATGATTTCAGATTTTGTCTCTAACAAGTTGCTGCAACATGGCTTAGGTTGTTACACGTTTTTGCTGGTTTGCTAGTTTGGTGTTCTTCACGATATCTTAAATTGAAAACTGGTTGAATTTTACTCTGAAGACTTCTTGTTGAGTTTTTCTTGCTTTTAATTAATTTGAGAGAAACGTTAACGCTTATATTTAGGAGAATGTAAATGTGGCATAATTTTTTCAAGTGGCGACAATATCAAACATTTCTATTTTAGACAGATAGAGAATAAAATATCAGATTCCAGTAGTTATGATAGTCAACACTGGAAGTCAATTTTCATGGATTACCATAAGAAATTTTAATAGTAAAGTAATAATAGTTACTTATTTAATTTTTTATTAATTACCAAAGAAATTTCGAACTAGTAGTATATTCGAACGGTGAGAACTCACTAGACAAAATATCTATGCATCAAAAATACCACACAATTCGGGATAATTATTCCCGAGTTATATAGATTTTTTTTAATATCCAGAACTAAGCCAAAGGAATTTTGAATAAAACAAATATCACAAAATCTGACTGAGTAACATTTCTACCCACAAAAATTAATCATCACTCATATCGAGAGAATGAATCTCGAGTTGTAGAGTTTTTTAAATACCCTCCTCCCAAGGATTTTTCGGTTTTAACCTATCTGAAACAAAACCTAAAAAAAATTTTTTAAAAAGCGGTGGCTCATTTTTTTGCATATGAATGAAAAATTTATACAATGCGTCCCCAAAAGACCCATCATAGGTTATATGGGAAAAATTAAAAAAGAGAAAAACCCTGCTCCCAGGGGCTGAAAAGTTTCCTATTGGTGTAAGTATAAGCATAAAAATGTTAATGCCGATCGGAAAATATTTTGCTATGCCCCCAGGCCGTTGAAGGTTGGAAAAACGCTATTTATATGAAAATAAGGAAACAATCAATCCTGTCTTTGAACATTTTTGGCATAGGAGGGTAAGATTAAGTATATATATGAAAAATACTTGAATAAATAGTATCCAATAAAAAAATGGGCACCGCCTCGCCCTCTCCACCCGAAATTTGTCGTATCTCTGAAAAAATTTGACTCAGGTAATGAGATTTGGTACATATCTAATCGTCACTGGGAAAAAATTTGTAATAAAAACGGGCATGGCCACGCCCTCTCATTCCAAAAAATAAATTTGTCATATATCTGAAGCTATTTGACACAGGTGTTCGCATCACTTTATCTTAAATCAAATCTTATTCACCTGTGCCAAATAAATTTCAGAAATATGACGGTGATATGAAAACAGTGAGTCGAACGTTAAAAACTATCGGTATCTTTTTTGTACAATAGAAAAAAGCAGGTTCTACAAAAGATATTGATTTGTATTTATGAAAAAGTAACCGCTTATGATATATTCGATAACATAAAATTTTTCGACATTTTGCGGTTTTTTAAGAATATTTCCTAAATGGATACTTTTTCGTTAATGCAATCAATATTATTTGTAGAACCTGTAATTCTCCACAAAAAAGATTCCCATACTTTTTATCATTCGACTCACCGCTTTCATCAAAAAGCCTCGTAAGTAAAAAGTGTTTGAAATCACATGAATTTCGGAACAGGCTTGAATATGTCGGTAACGCGATCAGGTAGAATTTTCAATAATACCATTTTTAAGTCAATAAACAAACAGAAACTTAATGCACGCTCATTTTTTAAGGTAATTTTTGCCAAACCTTTCATTTAATACAGAAACAATGTGAAAATCATTTGGTAACAAAAATTCGGGCCAAAAACTCGAATAGCTCATTGGTCGATTTCATTAAAACTTTTTCTGAATATTAGGACCTCAGTGAAGAACAAAGCTCAAACGATCCGTGTTGTAGTAATCAGAAGCAAGGGTGTCGTCGTAAGATGGTACGAACTTTCTTCTAGAAATTTTTTCAAGAGATTCAGTCGAAGAAGATTTGAAAGATATGGAAATGAAATTGCTTACTGAAATTAAATTGGTTACCTGTGGAAGAAATAAGACTTCTTTCATTGGACAGAGATTCACCCTTATCATCTAATTCGATTTGAACTAAATCGAAGCAAAATTGATTCGATTTTGATTGCAGAAATTATTGATTTCGATTCTCGATATCAAAATATATAATACCAAAATCTCAATTCGATTCAGTTCGAATCAAATTTGAATTATATGATTAATAGTAATTATTGCGATTCTTCGGAATTTGCTGTAAAGAAAAAAGTACATACAACTGACATGTTAAAATAAAAAACTTTAATTTTTTTTTTTTTTTGTAATAATATGTTCCTTTATTTTGGGAATATTTTGTTGTTTTTTTTTTATTTTGTTTTTTAATTTTTTTTTTTTTTTTGTTTTATATTTTTCTTGTTTTATTATATTTTATTGCAACTATGTTTTTATTTCATTATTTTTGTGTGCTTATTATGCATTTTATTCATTTATTACTTTATGGTATTAACATATTTCAAATATTTCGTAAACTTATAGAGATAACATCTTATCACTAAATGTATGTATGTATGTATTTATGCGTGTATTGTTTTTTTGTTTTTTATTTATTACAATTATTATTGTTATTATTGTTTTCATATTTACTTGCAAAGTAAATATTTACTAAACTTATTTAGATTAAATAAAATCGACTACATTTAATACAATATTTAATTACTAAATTTTAGTTAAGTAATTTTTATATTAATTACAAATTTGCATTTCTTCATATAAGTATATATATGTAGGTAAGAATTAATGATACATATTATTAAACATATATGTAAATATCTTTATATATATGTATATATAACTACAATTTAATTAATAGCTTACATTGATGTTGTAACTTAAGAAAAAAGAAAATATTTACTATTTACACTGAAAACTAAAATAAACAGAAAACACAAAAATTAAATCAAAATTCAATATTTGTGCACAAATATTTTTGTGCAGTTTTGTTACTTTTGATGCTAATTTTATTAAATTTAAATATATTTTAGTTTTATTCTTTTATTATTTAAAATAAATTAGTATACACACAAGAGGAACAATAAAAAATTAAATCAAGGAAAATCAAATTTGCAAAAAAAGGCCCATTTGGCCTTAATTTATTTTTGTTTTTTTTTTCATGTTTTGTTATTTGCTATAAAATTATGGTTCCTTCAGTTGATATGTCGCTTCAAACATAAACCCTTAAGATTTTTTTTTCATAAATTTTTTTTTTAAATTTTTTTTTTTCTTTAATTTAATTATTTACACTCAATAAAAAAAGCATATCTCATAAAATTTACATACAAATACTTTTCTATTATCAATTACAAATTTGTTGCTTTGGATTTTGTTTCTACATTTCTAACATTTTTTTTGTTGTTGTTGGTTTTTACATAAATAAATACAATTGCTTAAGTTCGCTTGAAATTTGCAAACCTTTCACTGTGTCAGCGGTTTTTTTTCTCTCTCTCTCTCACTCTCTTATATTTGCAGCGTTAGGGTGTACCGAAAAGTAAAATTTTTACTGTGACATTTTGACAAAAGAACCTATCTCAAAATTGGCAACTTTTCAGTAGAGCTAAAAAACTGCTTAACTGATTCTGAATAACGTGGTTGAATCTGCTCTTTCAATGTATTTTTCTAACTTTAAACTATTTTCTGCTGCTGTTCAAGTTTTCGAACAGCAAAATTGGCCATTTTCAATAATTTTGTAAACTATGAAGGAAAATTGGTGCCTTATGATACTTTGACCTTTTGACTGTTCGAAAATATTATTTACCACTTCCCCACTCCCCTTCAATAGTTAGAGGGGGGTGGTTTAAAAATAACTTGTTGATAAGACATTTTTTCAAAAATTATTTAAAAATTTATAAAGCAATGACAGTGAAAAAAATTAATGATGAGGTTTTATAGCCAAAGAACTTATCTATCATTGGCAATCATAAAATTAACACCTGTCAATACTTAATAGGCACAGGTAAAAGTCAAAGTTAGTCTTCGATTAATCGAACTTTTTTTTTTGAAAAAGGGTACATAAGCTTCGTGACACTAAAATTTTGCACTTTACCACCGTTTTCACCTATGTGACAGTTAGGTGGAGTAAAAAAAAAATATCGTCACATAGAATTCCAAAGGAAAAAATTTTTGCGAAACAAAAAAATTTATAAAAATTTTTTGGCGACGGATTTGGAATCAGGAGGCGCTGATTAGTCTAAAAATATACTTTATTTCAAAAAATAAAATAATTTTTAAAGCGGGGAAGAATATGGGTTAAGCTATCAGCTGTCAAACTGTTTTCTTTGGCTGGCAACACTTTACCGCACAAAGCGTGTCAAGTTCAAATCTTGCGTGATTTATAAGACACCAGTATACCTTTGAAACTAAAACTCATATAGACTTAATGACATCACTAAGAGAAACGTATTTATATTTTATATTTGTGATTGAAATTCTTGCAAATGGTCTTATATCGAAATAGGTTGTTTTGTCAAAAGTCCTCAGATATGTAGAGTATTTTTGCAATGCAAATAAAAGACGATATTTGGGTGATGGATTTATTAATTTGTAGTCAGTTATATTTTCCGTCAAATTATTTTTTGTTTTGTTTTATATAATGTCACAAAGCGAGATACATATAGTGAAATGCTAGAGAATTTGGAACCGTCCATAAATTATGTTGAACGTTCTTCTCAAATTTTATGCCTCTTCCTACCATAAAGTTCTTACGATTTTTTAGCAGAGCGTAAAAAAGTAATTTACCCCCTCCTTCCTGAAAATTTTACTTAATATAAGGACAGCTCCTTTCTGAAGATGAAAATTACCTAGCTCCCGGAATTAACTCCATAGGCAATAATGGCAGAAA
The DNA here is from genome assembly GCA_951812925.1 of Calliopum simillimum. Classification (NCBI taxonomy): domain Eukaryota; kingdom Metazoa; phylum Arthropoda; class Insecta; order Diptera; family Lauxaniidae; genus Calliopum; species Calliopum simillimum. The sequence continues at coordinate 99,323,720 of OX638371.1, forward strand.
TTTTTTCGAAATAAAGCCAGAAAAATCTTCATACAAAATCCTGGCGTTGTTTCCATTTTGTTTTCAAAATAAAGCCATAAGTATTTCTGGCGTTTTTTCCAAAAGTTTTGGCTTTATTTCCAAAAGTTTACGCGAAGTGGCATTATTTTAAAAAATTCGGCCGTTATTTCCTAAATTTACTTGGCTTTATTTCCAAAAGTTAATGCAAAAAAAATTCTGGATTTATTTTCAAAAAATGTTTTGGCGTTATTTCCTATGACGGTATTTCCGGGCGCTTCCTAACATTTGTCTGTACATGTCCGAAAAAGCGAGTGCTTAAAAGCCCAAACTCAAGTACATTGACAGGTCTTTAAAAACGCGAGGATGTCGAAAAGCTTCTCTAGGAATCGGAGATTGCAAGATTTTTCGATACACTCTATTGAGAACAGAGAAAGAGAGAGCGAGAGAAATAAGGAGTAAGAGAGCTGAGTTGTCTAATTAGTGGTTTATGTCTCCGTTAAGTTTTTGTTTTATTTTACATTTATGGGTTGTAACTTGTATGAAGTTGGGATTTTTACTTTTGTTTTATTTTTAAATATTTTAATTTGTTTGAAAGAAAAATCATTTTTATTGAAACTTTATGTCCTATAAGCTCTGATTGCATTACCTTTATATTTATATTTAGTATAATTTTTTATACTTTTTTTTTCTGAAATTAATTTTATGCCATTATTCATCAAACTGTTTCATTTCTATACTTTTGTTTTCAAAAAATAAAAAAAGCATCATTGTGCGCACTATAGTATTTTTGGTTAGTTGGCAACAATGGCGCTGCAATTTTTGTTACTCTTCTGAAGTCTTGCATTGTTGTTGTCGTAAAAACATTAATTCCGTATTTTTTTTTTCTTCTTAAAATAAAGAAAAAACCAAAAAACTTTTCAAATCACATGTAAATTATTGTCCGAAAGTTCAAATTCAACGATTTTCAATTTCAATTCATCTGGAGTAGAGAGTGTCCGAATTCTTTTTACACCAAGTGTACGGCACGCTGAGGGTGTACCTACTTTCAACTGATCTACGGTCGTAGCGTTAACTTGGGCGCTTGCAGCTGATGCAGATGCTGTTCACGAAAAGCGATTAGCGAACGAAAAGCTGAAATCGGTGATGTTACCGCTGTTGCGACGCTGCCGCCGCCACCCCCACCACCTGTTGTGGGCACAATTATCGGCGATACGTTGGCAGGGGAGTTGGGTGCGACGGGCAGTACTGGAGACGGAGACGACGATGACGACTGTCATGGCTTACCGCTAAGTGATGTCACATTTATGCCTGGCGAAAGTTTACCCGAATTCGACGATGTCGACGATGAAGTTGAATTCCCCGAAATCGGTCCAAGCTGATGATGATGTTGGTGTTGGTGCCGCTGTGAGTCACTGGTTGGTGTGGTCTGTACCACATCACAGCCCATGGATGATGATGTACTCGAGGCGGATGGTGATGCACCTGATGGTGGCGCTATCTGATGCGGATGACTGTTCGTTGTCAGGCTAAGCGGTGCAAATGCTGGACCGCCTGCACTCGAGACCGCTGCTTTCCATAGCAGTGGATTCATGCCAAGGCCATTATGTGCAGCCAAACTGGCACCGAAGGTTCTTTGGTGTTCAAGAAATTCTTGCGTTGGTCCCGATAGATGCGCAGCAGCGGCCGGTCCATAGAAACCACGATACAAATCTGGACGCACATAGGGTGAATAGTTGGGTATGCGTGCCGCCAGCGGCGATAGTATCTTACCGGGAGAAGGATGTTGTCCGGGATGACCGTAGATCACATGTGAGGGTGGCATATCGCCGGGTCCACCAGGACCGGGGCTATCTTTTTGTTGTGTCTCTTTGCCTTCTTTAGCCATATCCGCTAGCGACCAAATGCGCGGTTTTGAAACTAAACTTGCAGTGGTTGTGCCGACGGCTGCATGCAGTGACTGCTGTGCCGCTTGCGCTTGTTGATGTTGTTGCAGTAGTTGTTGCTGATGATGATGATAGGCAGCGATATCGGGTGGTGATCCAGCCGGTGGCCTAAAGTGATGATGCAAAGCGGCGGGATGAAAGAGAGGATGACCACCACCGGGCATAAGGCCGGGACGATCGTATAGGTCAGGAGAGCCATTCGGAGAGCCGGGTCGTGAGCCAGACCATTCGCTGTTATTGCCTTCACCGGGACGATCGCCAAGCATATCACCCAAGCGACCGGAACGATCTTTGTCTTCGTTCGAGCCGAGACCGGAATCTTTAGCATCTGAAAAAAGAGAGGGGAAAAAAATGTATTGTTAATAAAATTTAAATAAAATTAAACGAAAAGTTAGGGGTAGGAAGGAACTAAATCGTTGGTTTGACGGCGCGTTACAAAATAAAGAATACAGTAATAAATTAATGGTATCATCACGTTAATTCAATGGAACAAGCTGTAGGGCATGCCATTGGATTAATGGCATTACCACACAAATTCAATAGTATGAACTATAAAAATAAACTTTTGAATTAATGCTATCCCTACATTATTTCAAAAGTACAACACAATAATGTTGGTCATAGGACGCACCATTAAAATAATTGCTTTGAAATCATTATGTTGGTAGCACGAGACCTATTAAGTAGTTCTAATAGTAAACACTGATTGATCTTATCGGAAATAAAATTACAAAGTTGTTTTCTGAGTCTGGATGCAGAAGGTTCTTTTTCACTAAAGCTTAAGCTTTTCGCAGCACCCTTTCTAAGCATCCCCACAATTTCAATCAATCCAACTTACCCAGCATGTCATTGTCATCGGTGCTTTTATGATCGTCATCATCGATATTCGCATCATCATCATCGACACGATTGCGCGGTTCCCAAGTCATTTTGTTCTCCTTTTTCAGTCTTCTTCTCGCATTCGCGAACCATGTTGACACTTGTGTCAGTGTCATTTTCGTTATGATTGCCAGCATAATCTTTTCCCCTTTGGTGGGATATGGATTCTTTTTATGTTCATTCAGCCAGGCTTTCAATGTTGATGTCGTTTCGCGGGTGGCATTTTTGCGACGGGCACCATTTAAATCCATGCCATAACTGAAAGATGAAGAAAAACATAAAAAAAGATTAAAATTTTGTATTAAGACGGGAACATAAAGACAGAAGTTGAAATTACGCAGGTGATTATGATAAAAAAAAAGAATCGTAATAAACACAGAGAAAGATGTTGTATTTCGAAAAACAAAAAAAAAATATCCAAAAAATGCAAATTAAAAACAGCAATTGCCAGTTTGGTTGGGTCGATGGCGACTATCACCATTTAATGATGTGGGTGTTAATATGTTTTTTATGTGCCAGATTTAAGCACTTAAAAGCAGCTGTTGTAGTAAATGTCACGTACATTAAAATTAATGCAATTTAAGCTTTTTTTTTTTTTTGACTTCATCACCATCATTAATGTTATGATAAAGTTTTACCGCTGAAATCGCATTCACAAGATAATCAACAATATTTTTGGTAATGGTGAATTTTACATGTGCTTGTGAATGTCACAGCGTATGTATGTTTGTTTGCTTGAAAATGTTACATGTTACAAACTTAAAAAGTGGACAACATCATGTACCATTATGATACCCCAACATCATATTTTTGGTTAGCATTTACTCGCATTTTGTGGCTTTTTTATGATAGCAAATTGTTGAATATCGAATGGATTTATGGAGTGGGGGAGGTGATGTGAGGTTATATGTCGACTCAGCTAAAGAACATGTGTTGTTTATTGTATTTTGTGGCCAGTTTGGTATTTTCATTGAAAGTCTGGATAAATGGACAAGATTCAATGGATTTTGCATTAAAGAGCTACAAAAACAAGTGGCCAATGCTAAGCACTCTGCAATTTGCTAGCTTATAACTAAAGCAGTCTTTGTTGAGAAACTCCTTATGTTTATTATTCCGATTTTATGTTCAAAACGTCTTTTATTCCCTTATAATTATAACTTATATTATCTCTTTAAGTCATGCTTATGATGATCAATATGATTTGATCTGTTTTTGACTCCTCACTACGGAATGGTGAGTTCGATTTGGTAGGATGGCTCGTATCGCAATTGTCGACGAATATATCACTTACTTCATCACCATAGAAGGATCAGTTTTGAAACCTAAGACAAGATAGTGTGCTCTTTGTTAAACTCAAATTCGTGTATGAAGTATAAAACGAAATAAACAAAGCAGCTAACAGCTAACCCAAATCATTACATAACCCTGAAAAGTAACGAAAACTTAGAAGGGAGACTGTCGGGTTCCTTTATGATAAGATTTTGAAAAACGCTTTTTTTAACTTAACATTTCATTAGTTAATCAAAAACAATCTTATTTCTTACATACTTATTTCTTATATACTACTTTTTCATTGAAAAATAGCTTGAAGCGATCCAACATAAAATTATACCGAAAAACTCCACTAAAATGCTGAGCTAAATTAGTCTTGGTCTTGATAGATTTTTGAGACCAAGACCAAGACGCTGATATAATTACTAGACCAAGATCAAGACGCTGATATAATTTCAATAACAAGATCGAGACTGCGATGGTCTTGGTCTTGGTCTTGGTAATAGGCCATGCCCCTTTCAAGCATAAAATCATCTCTCAATTCGAAATCTGGCAACTTAAAAACCCAACAGCTTTGTAAAAGTAAAGTCTTGGTCTTAATGCCTAAGATCAAGACCAAGACTAAATATCAAAATATGACCAAGACCAAGACTGCTATGATCTTTGTTTGCTCATTACTACTCCACTATGGTTTCATTAACCACATTTTGTGGCCAAAATTATAAGGCATCAATGTACGGAAATACAAATCGGTACACGGGGGTTTTCAAAGTTGCTGATAGCTAATCTGTGGTCAAATCTTTAAAATTTAAAATAGCGAATCCAACATGGTGGGAAAAATTTTCATATATCTTCTGATTTATAAGAAAATCGGTATTCATGAATTTTGACAGCCGCTGATTAAGAATCTGATAGTAAAAATGTTAAATCCAAAATGGCGGATCTACTTCATATGCCGCTTAAAATTTTTAATTATTTTCTGACTAACAAGAAAATCGGTATTCAAGGGTTTTGACAAACGTTGCTTAAGAATCTAATAGCAAAAGCATTAAATTCGAAATAGCGGATCAGAGTTTTTGAAACGGTAGGCATATCGGCTTTCCACAGAAAGGTAAAGTGTGAGCCAAAAATTTAAATCATTATATCTCTGAAACTATTTACCGTACATGGATGAGTTTCGTACATATGTAAAAAGCACCAAGACAAATAATGTGTAGTGGGGAAAATGGGGGTATCACGCCTCCACAAAAATCACTTTCTCATATCTCTGAAAATATTTAAAGCACATGAATGAGATTTGATATATGTATACAGAGCATCAGGAAAAATAATGTCCACTGGGCAAATGGGCGATGCCACGTGCTTAAAACAAGAAATTCATAATTTATGAGATTTGGTACACATGTAAAATAGATAGGGACAAATAACATCCTTTAGAAAAATTGGTGATGTCTCGTCAACTTAACAAGATAAGGTGGTTTTTCGAAAGATTTTGAATTTAAAATTTGTATAGTGGAAAAAATGTTACGTTCTTATTGTCACGTATCGATTCAGATTATGATCAAAACAAAGAAAAATACAAAGATATATGGATCAAACAAAATAAATTATAAAGTTACATTATTACATAAGATTGTAAAATCACTTTGACTAAAATATTCTGACTTGTTTCGCTGAGTCTTGGCTTTCTTTGAATAGGCACTAAAACTACTAAAAAACTACTTCTATTTTTGTCACGTTCGTTTTTAGTCTTTTTCTGCGTGTATCTTGGAACTAGGACTTCGCTTCCTATTAAAGTTGGCACTAATTTTTGTTCTACCAAAGAGCTATAATGTGGCGTAAAAACTAAAATAAAAATATGTTTTACTTCCAATTATTTTACACTTTAAATGTGTACGACGGTCACGTTCGTCGCCTGGGAAAAGCCTATATACAAGAATATTGAAAAAATTTTCCTGCTAGCTTAGAAGTTATATGCATTTGCATTTTGATTTCATCAAACTCTTTAAAATGATAACTAGAGTTTAAAGACGAAATTTCCAAACAGTCTTAGTTTTCCTTTATATTTTTTCTCTTAATTTGCACAAGTGCAACATTTTGACACAGCCATCAAGACATATGACCTAAGATTCTGCATCTATAGCCACTGTGCGTCAACATGTTGTCGATATGCCATGTTTATATGTCCTGTACATGCTCCTTTTGTACCCTTGTCATAGTTTTCGCAACATTAAATGAGTTTTGTTGGTAATAACTGTTCGCAACATTTGCATATGTATGTGTTACCTGCCGGTAATGTAAGCCAGCTTGAAATGACATTTAACAAACATGGCTTGTCAAATTTTACAATAATTTTGGAGTTTTATTTGCAGTTAAGTATTGTCATACGAAACAGTTACATAAATGGTTTCTTGGATACTGCCATTTGCAACGGACTTTATTCGCATGTGTATTATTGAGTGTATTTTTTGTTTTTGTTTCAGTTTTTTCTTTTTTTGCTGTTGTGGGTTGCAGCTGCACAATTAATGTTTAAGCAAATTTTTATTAATTTTTTTTTTTGTTGTAGTACACTACTTTTGTTGTATTATTGTTGTTGCTTAATTAAAAATGCACCACATGAAAGTTAAAATCATTTCCGAGACGAGCATGCTGTCGAACAGTGGAGCAAAGAAATGAAAGCGAATAAGCTCTTAAATTGTTAAAAAGAAATACAAAGAAAAAATGTTTTCCAATGTAATATTTTAACTAAATTGGGTCTTAGTGACATATTTCTAAAAAAAAATTTTACAAAAGTTTCTGCAAAACCGAATTATTTTAATTTTTAAAAAAATTCGTGTTTTTTTTATATTTATCTTTTTTATAAACTTAACTGATAAGTATAAAAAAAGACGCCAATGTTTTTTCTTTCCTATGTGACGATATTTTAGAGGAATTACGAATAAATAGCACATCTTTAATTAGAAACACCTATGTCCACATATGTGGACATTAGTTTCCAAGAGTTTAAGCATCAAAATTGAAAGAAAAAAGAATACAATTTTTTAATGTTATGAAAAAACACGCAAAAATAGATAAAAAATTAAGTTTTCTTTTGCTATTGCAATGGCATTTGAATAGGAAAACAGATTTCCACATATGTGGACACTAACTCTGAAGAGTCTAAGAAAGAAACAATGGAGTATTTTTAGCGAAAAAAGCCAAATTTTGCTGATTTAAAGCTTTCGCACAAATAAAATTGATCTCTCAAGCAATTTACACATTAAGTGAACTTTGACCTTGAAGACCTTAAATAACAACACAACGATTTTAGGAATACGCACTTTTTTTGCCTAAACTAAACAAGTTTAAGAATTTTTTAAGTGTATTACTTAATGACATTTATATATAGAAAATTGATTTTTTTAATTGAACTTTTAGTCATATATTTGCAAAGATCGATTTACATATAAATCTATCAATGCATTTTTCTTACACATAATTATGACAAATCAAGGAACGGATTAAAAACACGGCTATAGTGACATATGTTTCGTCTTTCGCCACAAAGACTCATCAGACTATTTTTGTTGTAATTATAATTATATTTATTTCACTAAATTAATTATAATTGAAAAATTGCAAGTTTGAAAACTTTTTGTGTTTTTGGCCTGGGCGGGAGTTGAACCAAGGAACTCGCGGTTGGTAGCAGAAGTCGTTACCACTGCACCAGCCTTGCCCGGCTGCGAAGTCGACTTTTGCCAGTTTTGTTTGTGTGTTAGACTTCTGCTACCAACCGCGAGTTCCTTAATTCAACTCCCGCCCAGGCCAAAAACACAAAAAGTTTTCAAACTTGCAATTTTTCAATAATAATTAATTTAGTGAAATAAATATAATTATAATTACAACAAAAATAGTCTGATGAGTCTTTGTGGCGAAAGATGAAACATATGTCACTATAGCCGTGTTTTTAATCCGTTCCTTGATTTGTCATAATTATGTGTTAGAAAAATGCATTGATAGATTTATATGTAAATCGATCTTTGCAAATATATGACTAAAAGTTCAATTAAAAAAATCAATAAACTAAACAAGCTATTGATGTAAAAACAATATACTGACACACCCCCAAAAAAGAATTCCAAACACCAAAGTTCGCTTTGCTGTTCAATTGATTTCACCCCACTGTATCGCATATTCAAATTTTTGCTTAGCTGCGCAGCTGTTAAAAATGTTATGCCCGGCTGAGTGGGTGCTTTTGCCAAGGTTTTAATTTTTTTGTTGTTATTTTGTTCTTACCATTTTAGCCATTTCAAAGCAAAACAAAAAAGTTAAATGAAAGCAGCAGCAAAATACACCTGCAACTGAATCCAAAAGCTCTGGCTACAAGTGTCGTCAACAAATGACAGCACAGCACATTTGCGTATATGCGCGCACGCTGCCTGCCTAATGGTCGCGAATTGTTGTCCAAACAATTCATCAAGTTAACACAACGGCTTAAATGCAGCTTAACTTGGCTAATGAAAAATTCTACAAGTATGATATTTTGCTGTTGCTGCTTAATGAGTCAACTTAACAAGAATCAATAAAAAAATCGAAAAAAAAGAAAAATCAGCAAACAGTCAAACAAACAGACACACAAGTGACGAATATTACGTTACGTGACGGGATGTGTTTAATTTGCTGTTGTTGTTGAGTTTTTTTCGTTGGGAATTTATGTCACTAGCAACATCAATAACATACAACGAGGCAACGGCAACAAGTGGCCAAAGGAAGTAACGGTCGTTTTACGAAAAAATGTTGTAAATCATATGGCAGCAAATGACAACTTTTATTAAAGACATAAATTTTTGTTTTTGTTGGAAATGAAAAAGAAGTTGTAAAACAACAGCAACAACAACCAATGAATGAGCAATTTGAACATGTTACATATGGTATGGTAACAAACATAACAACAAATCAAAATAAAAATCAAATGTCAAAAGCCTTTTACATCAAATCCTATTTATTTCGGGCGCCGCATTGTGGAACCAATAATATTATGGTCGATAAGTAATCTTGAACAATATTTTCCATTTTTACTAAATGAAAACTCCAGCCTCTGAAAATTTTTTTTTCGAAAAAATCAAATTTTCAAGAGATATGCCCACCAAAATGCTCTAAAAATGCAATTCCTCGCCTTTTTTAGAGTTTTATAATAAGATATGACAATTTTTAGCCATAAATTCTAATATGATAGTTGAAAGTACTAGTCGTTTTCAACAAAACCCACAAATCAAATAATTTTAAATTTTGTATTTTCCATTTATTCCATATAAACATTGTTTCTAAACACAACTTTTACAATATTTTAACATTTTTGTTACAACAAATTGCTGCTTAGTATTTTTCCTTCAGATAATATTTCAAAACAGGGATGTTCCACAACATTTTTTATCCAAAAACTGTGCTCAAACAGATACTCTTAGGAACACGGGACCTTAGCCTCAAAATTGCTTCTTACTATCGCTTTCATTATTTTTTCTAAAATTGATTTTTTTTTTTTGTATGAGACTATTTCTAAAAAATGCTTCTCAGAAATATTTCTACGATTTCCTTCTAATAGCATTAGAAAATGCATTTTTCTCAAAGTGCTTTCCTAAGACCGGTTAACTCTTTCTAAACATTGTTATTCAGCGCATTTTCTTGGCACTGCTTCAAAATTGTTGGAACGACATACGTACATATTGTTTTAAACATCTTTTGCCAACATTGTTCCTCATGAAGTAAATAGTATGTAAAACAATGTATCCAGTTCTAGGGTTTCCTTCTCTAAGAATCGGGAAAGTCGTGGTAAGAGATGAATAAAAGTCATCACAATGGATCGTGACGAATTCATACGTTTCATTTTGGATAGTCCTAGGAGTAACAGGAGAATACATATGATATGGTTTCGAAATATTGTTCCAAAAAAGGCTTCTTCATGTTGTTCCTCAACAACAGTCTTTAATAAAACTTATTGACCTTGTTTTTGAATACTTTCCAACACTTTGTATTTATGTTTCAACATTGTTTCTAAATATTGTTTCCAAAGATTATCTGGAGATTCTTTCTTAACACTGCATACAAACATGCTTTATAAACTTTGTTTGTAAGCGTTGGCAATAGACTTTGTTTATAAACTTTGTTTACAAACTTTTTTATATACTTTGCTTAAAAACTTTCTTTATAAACTTTGTTTACATACTTTCTTCATAAACTTTGCTTGAATACTAAACTTTGTTTTGTATACTTTGTTTGTAAACTTTGGGTATGTACTTTATTTATAAACTATGCTTGTATGTATATCTTGTTTATAAACGTTGTTTATAAACCTTGGTTTTAAACTTTGAATATACTTTGTTCTTAAACTTTGTTAATATACCTTGTTTTTAAACTTTATTTATACTCCTTGTTTATATGTATTCTTTGATAATAAACCTAGTTTATAAACTTTGTTTATAGACTTTTTTCATAAACTTTGCTTATAAAATTTGTTTATAAGCTTTTTTATAAGCTTTGTTTGTAAACTTTGTTTATAAGCTTTGTTTATATATTTTGTATACAAATTTAGCTTATATACTTTGTTTATCTTTGTTTATAAACTTTGTTCATATACGGTGCTAATCAACTTTGTTTGTAAACTTTGTTTATATACCTTTGTTTTTAAGCTTTATTTATAAACTTTGTTTATAAAACTTTGTTTATAAACATTGTTTGTATATTATGTTTATAAACATTGTTTATATACTATGCTTATAAACATTGTTTTTATACTTTGCTTATAAACGTTGTTTATATACCTGATTCTTAAAAAGCCGCTGTTTTCTATTCAACTCATTTCCATACAAGAACTCTTCAACAGATTTAAGAAATCCTCCTCGCCCATACAATCATTCTTCACAGGTGTTCATTTATCCTAAATGACCAAAACACATTGGCATTTAGTACAACCTTCGTTTAGGTCATATTTGAACATTTTGAGCCACTGTACGTCATGCTAATTGAATTGAACTGACGACAATACATATCGTATTGTATTTGTATTTGTAATTAAGAATTCACAACTTTTTTTTTCTCCATAATTATGGACGCGCCTTTTGCAACAGCCATGAAAATGTTTTAATTGCAGCTGCTGCCCAGGCAATTGCCAAAAGCAAAAAAGAGACAGAGATAGCAGCAGAGAACAGCACAAACAAAGAACTTTTTTGTACGACGCGCACTGTCTGCGATGAGCATATTAATTTAATAGTAACGCGCGCGCATGCGCAACCTAATTACTAACAAATTAAAATGCAATCGCGCACAATACCCTATGCCAATGCGCCACTGTACCGCCTCCTCCCCTTTGTTTCATAAAAATTTCAATTTGCATAGCAGCAAGAATATTTGCACCATTCAACAGCACATAATTGATATGCAATGCATAATGTGCGTGCGACAACGCAAACAAACAAAAATCGCATGCGACAAAAAAACTCTTAATGTGACTCATGTAAATGATGCGTCAAAATTGCATTTGTAGATTAGGCTGTTTTATTCTACAGCTCCTACACAAAGTTGTGTTTTTTTTTCAAAACTTTTAACTATGTATTTTGTTTTTGTACCTCTTGTTCGAGCGGCTTCTTTTGTTGCCAATTTATTGAAATTAATTATATAAAATATTTTATTGTTTTCTCGCTTATCTTTCGGTGACAAATTTAAAAATTTTTTATTTTTGGATTTCATATTATTTGCTCTAAACGTCGTAGGCTTTTTTCTGACGCGTTTTGGCCACGTTTTTATGCCTTTGGCAAAAAAATTTATGTGCGATTTTTTCAATTAAAAAATCATTGATTTTTATCAATTGGCGCCGCCGCCACCACTGTTTTTGTTGTCATTGACGACGGCGCTGCTGTCATACTGTCTGTCAACTATTGGTAATACTAAACGCCTACAACAACAACAACATCAACGACAACTACCACAAACAACAATAAAGACAGCACAACTTCTACTGTCAACGTGCTTTTTATGCATTTAGCGGCTTTCGTTTGTTATGATCGCGCACTGTGGAGCAGAAGGCGTTGGACAGAAGTTTTTGTTTTAACAACGCAAAACACTCGAATATAGCAGTACAAACATGGGTGATTTCGATTCAAAAGTAATTTCGGGCTAGCGTAAAAAATGAGTTTTTATTATTTGAAGGTCTGAAACATGTACTTTTTCTAAGAAAATGCTACAAAAAATTTGTTCTGCCTTTAAAGTATTTTTCCGGAAAAAAATTTCAACTTCACTTGCCAATGAATGATAATTTATTCGTTAAAGCGTTTTTCTTTAAAAATGTTTTCCAAGGGAATGTTCTCACCGCCACTTAGCGGAGAAAGGGAGGTGGGGTAAATTTTTGCGAATTTTAGCATCACGAGGCTTATGGGCAGCCACTTTTCAACTGGCATCGACGATATTTAACTTTCGGCTGAGAGATTATATGGTGTTCACTAAACACGATTGGTCGTATTTGTATTGAATCTTGTGGTATGGGCAAACGGCCAATGTTCGATTAATCGCACACTAACTTTGACTCATAAATTATTGAAAATTAACAATTTTACTGTTCGATTAATCGAGCAGCGGCCGAAAATGGGCTAGAAACATTTTGTTTATTGAAAAAATAAAATAGGCATTTAGCCTACATTTTCTCCACATTTTCATTTTGCTTTGCCTTTTTTATTGATATTTTCTTTTTCATATTGTACAAGACTCACTTCAGAACAAGATACATTTTTTTTTTGTCCCACTGCCTTTAAACCGGCGCTACAAGAAATTGCAGTCTCTGTCATTTTCTAACTGCGTTAAAGCAAAATGTCTTGCAATTTAAATAAAAATTTCCTTTTTTTCTCGTTATTTACACAAATCTATTTTGTCTTTCTAAACAGTGACAACAACAACAACAATTGTCGCATTACATCCAAATCAGCTGTCAACATATTTAATACGCTTCGTCTAATTTACAACAATGAGAGAATGTGGAGGAAAAAAAAACGAGGGTGTTTGCAAAACTACGCCTATGTAAATAACTTGGGTCATTGGTTCGGAATGTCTAAAGGGCGCACAAAAAAAAAAAAAAATGAGTTCATTTTAAAAGCAAAATCATGTACTTTAACATTTGAATGGTGTTGAATGTGAAGAAACCACCATTTTTCATGTTTTAAGTAAAATTAATTTGATGTCTGCAAATTTGACTAGACAAATATGCGGATTTACTTTATGCTATGAATAGAAAATATGTACTGGAAAAAATGTAATATCGATTTTCATGTTTTAAATGGTTAAAGCTTTCTTAAGGTCTATGAGACCATATCATACCTGAAGCAGTATTTGCTCACAATGATGAAGATAAAATTGCAGTATTTGAAATATAAGATACACTAACTTCCACCACTTTAATGATACTATACTCCTCAACCGATGACTTTAAAAAAAAAGTTTTTTTTTTAAGTTTTTCTTTAAAGCTCCTCCTAGCCAACGATTTCGATCTGTATAACCCCCAAACTATCTCTTGAAACTTTTACGGCAAGTTCAGAAGAAGCCAAAGCTAATAACATCATTCTCGGAACAGTATGTTTGCATATTTACTTATATTAAGTCTTGAGAAAACTTTTCGCGCAAACACTTTAACAAATAATCTATATAGTTTCTGACGATTCAAAAGCAATATTCAAGCCAAAAAATAACTTATTCAGAATACACTCGAATAATTATAGTACATAATTTATCCGATTCAGGCTTTGTTCTCTCAAAAATAGCAACCAAAAGCATTCCTTATAAATATTATTACTTATTTCGTATATACTTGATAATAATACCAACCTATTAAACGGGTAACCGGCAAAAGCAGCATCGTAGGGATGATATACTGATGGATATGGCCAGGGCGCACCACCGCCTACCAGATTTTCTTTTAAATCCAAGCCAGCCTGCAATAAAAAAATAAATATATTTTTAGCAATAACACTTTTTTAGTTTATAGAACAAAAAAAAAAAAAAAAAAAAATCATTATATTTTCAATTTCAATCAACAAGACCTTGAACTTAAATTATTTAAAATCATGTTTAACAAATCATTTAATGTATTTCATGTATTTCATGTAGCTTTAATGTGAAAAAAATATAATCAATTTTTTGTTGTTGGTAAACATCAACGCTTGTCAAAAATATTTAAATTTCAAAAGAAATAAAACAAAAAAATTACCAATTTGATGACGATCATCCGTTGCTGACATTTGTTTGACCCTCATAAATATTCGCGGTAATCGTGCTTTTTTTTTCTATACAATTTTAAAGCGTTCTAATTTACGGCTTAACCCTTCAAGACATGCTTAAGTTAATGTTGTGAAAATTCAGAAAAAATATTGGTAGATAGTTAGTAAGTCGAAGTTAGTTGTTATCCATGGAATATAATTTAATAACTGACTGAACTTCCACTCTCCCCAGGTCATATTTATTGTAAAGATAAAAATTATCAATTTCATTGAGAGATGAGTATTTCTGATGCCATAAGGCATTTTAAAAATATGTTTGGGGTTTTTACGGTTTTTGGGACATTTCTTGAGCTTACTTTCCAGTTTCAAGCGATTAATCATTACTTGAAAGATTTTGTCTAAACCCTGATTTTAGCTCTCATTACACAGCTCGACTTGAAAAATTAATTTTTAATGAGAATAGTCATTTCGCGTAATTTTAGGATCGCTGAACCTGACTTTGGCATCGGAATCGCTATATCACTTCAAGTTTTTTAAATATTCTAATCTAAAAGTGCAAAAAAAAATATTTTTGCCCATATTTGAGGTAATATACGATATCTTCGAGAAGTTTTATTTTTTATTCTGACCATTCTCATTTAAAATATATTTTTCAACTCGGTAACCTTTTTTTTTTGAACGATTTCCGGTCGCTGACTTTGAGACTGACTACTGTGTTTTTGGATTAGACTTGGGATCCGAGTTATATATAATTTAATGTGTACAAAATGCTGTTTTCCTGCAAATGGCGAAATATTTTCTTCCTCATTAAACTTCTTCCTCATACTTTCTCTATATATAAATGACTATATTTCTATGGATCATAACTCTTACAATAAGGTTCCAACTGGAAAAATTTATTAGTAAAAATTTATGGGAAAGGTTGACGATTTTGCAAGTATGACTTTACGATATTATTCACTGTAATGGTTTGGAAGCATGGTTTTAAATTTTTCCTTCATCATGTCAGACTTTATCGAAAGCCTGCGAGATGTCTGTTGCAACTCTGAATAAACGCTTTTCATTTCAAAAGTCTTTTATAATTTTTACGATTCTTTAAACCTGAACAATATTTGAGTAACTTCTTCTGAAGAGGAATTGGTATGTCACTCTTAAACCATTACCTTCAATGATTGAAAGGACTATTTTTTTAAGAATCATAAAATTTTATATAACAAAAATCAAGTTTTACACAAGTAATGCATATATTTGGAAACAGTGATTTATTCTATAAAATATTTTACATAATTTCTTATATATGTATTTTCCCGAAGGAGTATACTTAAGTTTTGGTGGCCTCCCACTATCTCAAATGCAGAATTACTTCCAAAATGCATTCTGTCGCCAGGCGCTTGAGTGGAGTCCACAAGACAGAAGAGGACGTGATAGATCGAAAATCAGCTGGAAAAGGTCGCTGTATAAGAAAATCCAAGAATTGTTAAAGTTGTGACAAGAGATAAAAGTCATCGCTAGGGATTATGACTAATGGAAACGATTCTTTTCGGTTTTATGCTGCTCATAGGAGTTACAGGAGAATACAATACAATATTTTCCCGAAGGGTACATGGAACCGCATCTTGGGAGAGTAAACTTTAATTTAACCAGATAGATAGCACGAGAATCTATTTTTACAACCCTCTACCCAATGAAATCAATCATATTACCAAACTTTAACCTCAATTATCACAAAACTATCATTTTTAAAACATAAAATTTAAAACTCCATAACTTCGCCAATTTAAGACATTTTTGAGCGATTATTTCTGCGTCCTCTTCTGAATTTTATATTTTATCCAAAGGTATCAAAAACTCAAATTTGACCTCTGCCAAGATAAGGTCACGACGCGTCACATGTTATGAAAGCTCTTGAAATACAATTCAATAATTGAGTGATTTGAAATTTTAATAATGAACGACTAACATTTTATTTGTCGAATATCCCTGAAAATTATGTAGTGTTAGCACTAATGGGTTAAACTCATTTTTTCTGTGCTTTTCTTCGTATCACAAGTGTTGTTTCAAAGATTAATGTTATTGTTCGTAGGTATGTACATATATGTACGTGGCTCTTCTCCGACACTCTCGTCGGGTCTATTTAAAATAATTTAAATTTTCTACATGACAATTACACATTTTTAACGCGCAAAATGATTATAAAACAACGCATTACAACTGATAACAGAAGCATTGACAGCGCATGACATTTGACTCGTCAACTGACAAGCAAGCGGCATGGCGCGGCGCGTAAAAGAGACAACAACAGATCAACATTAACAGAATCGCAAATGTTGATATGAGAAGCTGTCAATTGCAAATGTCAATTTCATTACTTATTTGTTGCAATTTAAAAGAAACAACAACAAATTAAAATAAAATATAAAAAATAAAACATGGCAACACATAATAAAATAAAATTGCAATATGGAGAATGTAAAAGCACCAATAGTTTTAAGTTGTTGCCAACAACGGAATTCAATGAATAACAAAATATTTTATTGCAAACAAAAAGGCGATAGACATCTACAATGGCAACAACACAGCAACAACAATGTTTAATAGTTGTAAAAATGTTTATCATTTGTATTACGAGTATTTCGTAACATGGGTAAAGAATTAGTGTCGCCAATACCGACAGCGTCGTCAATCGGACGGCGTCATCGCTAGCGACAACGGGAACAGCAACATCCGAGACAATGACGACGACGACGACGACAACATTTCGCACAGCATGTGACTATGGGTGTTGAAAAATCGAAAAAATCATTTGACATTCATCCAACGAAAGACAACAGACAGTCACATAGTGTACGCGCGAGCGACCTGAAACAATGACATTTTGGCCAGTTTATTTGACTCTTTTGAGACGCTTTATTCGAATGCAAACACAGAGAGGGAGCGACCGAGATAGCAGTGATGTAAGACACTAATTCGAATAGTTTCCTCAAAGGTTACTCAAATTTAGCTGATTCAAATAGACCTTAATGTCTACTAAATCCGTTTTTCTGTTTGGCATCAGAGAGATGACCACTGTCATAACATATCATGTTACAATTATTATTATTCGTGTGTTTACTTGGTTTAAAACTTCATTGTCAACTTTTACGAGTCATTTGGAACATTTTTTAAGTCCAAATGTATTTGGGACAGTTTTGAGTGATATTCTCAAGAGAGTCCAATACTACGTTTCCATCGGAAATTTATGAGTTGATTTAAGGCTGTTTCGAGATTTATATCTAAATCTGGGCGAACATGACTTGATTTACGACACAAAAAGAAATTTATTTCTGTCGAAATATATATTAAATCTGCGTATTAATCTACACAAAATTTCCGATTTTGGCTAATTTTGACCAAGTAGCATCTCTCAACCCTTTCAGACGTATATGTCCCATTTGAATTTTTCACTGTCAGACCCACATTTTCTTTGTGACTGGAGCCAGACAGGTCTTCGTTGATAGAGAATAGATAAAGATATACAAATGTGTCAGAAAATTGAGCTTTATATCCTCAGGACCTCACAGGGTCATTCCAAATCCAAAAAATCTCATTTTTTGAAATAATTTTCAGTATATTTTATCTCGAATACTGTTACAAAAACGATATGAAGCATCTAAGTAGCAAATGTATCAACTTTCAGCTTTTTAGAAATGTCAAGGAATTTTCGATTTTTGCTTTTTTTACATAAAATACTGACAAAAATAATTTATTCGAAATAAATTAGATTAAAAAATATACAGAAATCATCCGCGGTGAATTTTGAGCCAATTTTGTTATTTTATCAAATAAAAATATTCTAGCCAAACTAGGTAAACCTATCTAATTTTGTCGAATATGACCCGATTTTGATCGGGCACAGCTCATTTTGTTCGTAATTAAATTTGAGTACAAACCAACACTTTGGATTTATGCGTTTTTCCCTTCTTTTCTTTTAATCTCCCATGAAGCCCTCATTAACCTATAAGATCCATAAAACTGTGTTAAAATTTGTACTTAAAAATGGAAATTAATGCTAAAAATGAAAAATTCTCAAAAAGCAATCAACCCAATACTTATTAAAATGCGTATTTGAGTCAATTAAATCGCTACGTGAGTAAAATTCACATACTGGAAAAACCGAATTCAATTTCTCACAAATTTTAACATCTCTAGTGTTGTAGAAAAAAGCGTTCGACCATGCGGCAAGTCTGCCAAGAACTCGTTACACGTAATTCGGCAAATCGTTGGATTCCAATTCAAAAATCATCTTCATTGCTGTTGTGTCTTTTGGAATTTTTATGTCTGTTGTGTCTGCTACGAGGTAATATTTATCATATGAATGAAAATTTGCTGACTAGACGCACCTGCTAAGCATTGCAAAGGATATACGAGCAGAATACGCATGTTTGTATGTAGGTAAAGTGAAAATCTTTCTTATCAAACAGGAAGGATCTGCCATTTCGGTTTTCCAATTTCCGTTAGTTTTATATATGGGTTGCAAATGTAAAAGGATCGTCGAAATAGTTAGTCGCCTACTATGAATCTTAATGTATTTTTGTTTTATGGAGGCTTACTGCTTCCGTAAGATCTAGATAGATAAAATTGAGAAATCTCTTTGAAATTAGCCTTATGCTTGAGACTGAATATTTAATTTATGTTTCACCTAAAAATTAATTTTAGAATTTTTGCCAAATCGTTAGTATTTTATTTCAACATTAAACATATTTAGGGTATGTCTTGTAACATGTAAATGCTTCGAAAATCACGTACACTCGTAATAGTTGTCTCGTCGTGTTTGCTTATAGAATTGCAGAGCCATAATCATCTCTATTAGCTCTACCCTTATAATTTTCCAATTAGACCCTTACTCTTCGAGTTATCAGCCATTGAAATTACAAATATCCTTACAGATAATCAAGTCTTTTGTATGGTTTCGAAAAACTTTTATTAAAATGGTTGATAACTCGAAAAGTAATAATTCAATTGAAAAAGTTGAGAGGTAAGGTTTGATGAGTAAGATTATATATAATTTACCGTAAGTGTGATATCGTTTCAAAAATGCCTCAATACAGCAACTTTTGCAATTTAAAGCAGAATAGAAGGTCTCACTCCATCATAATTGGCTATAAAATACCAGAATGGAGAACAATTGTTGGACTGTGTTGCTCTTAATAGCTTCAGCTGAAATGATCGTACCATTTTCAATCTTAAACTGATTTGAATTTGAAAAGTTTCTTTTAATAATTCAATAAGTTCAATTATTGCGCATTTGATATATTGTGTACTATCTATAATTATCTATATCTATGGTAATAAATTATAATTTGAATTTTACAATATATATTTATATAAGTATTGTATGTATGTTCTTTTAATGATTAATATACCCTTTCTAAATGCAACAAAATGCTGCGTCATAAACAATTAAAACTAAAAGCGCTGATAAGAAAAATTAACATGATTTGCTCATGATTTACATGCGTATTACTTTTTCTTTATAAAGATTTTTTTCATAAAAAAACGTGGACCACACAAAGATGAACACAACAGCAATATTTTATAGACGGCTGTAAAAAATGTTGTTAACAGCGCGAATATTGTCAGGAAATTTCAAATGAATTAAATTATTTCGTGACAGAAATAATGAGAGCGCAACAAAAGTGTAAAGATTCTTATAAGACAGTTGGAGAAAGATCTATCATACTCTCCGGATACCATATAACAAAGTTGGTCAACAATCCCTTGAGTGGAATTCAGAAGGCAGTGAGTGGAGCAAGGGTATCAGCTTGTCAAAATAACTGGGCCAATTGAAATTAGCGTAGAGTTTTCGCTCGTCTACAGCAAACACAATATTTAATAATTTTTTCAATTTCTCGGAATTACAACACCCATGAAAAACTGTTTTTTTTTTTTTTTCATACACACAAGAATCGAGCTCAAGATTGATGCAAAGCAATGGATCATCAGTCGTTATTGTTGTTTTATGTTGGTTGCGTACAAAAAAAAAAAAAAACAACAAAAACAATTTTTCATGGTTGTTGTAATTCCGAGAAATTTTTAAAGTTATTAAAATATTGTGTTGGTTGCATGCGAGCCAAAATTGGCAGATTTTTCTTCCACGCTTACATACTTGATTTAGAGCTCGTGAGTCATCTGAAAAATTTCGCTGCAGGGAAACACCAAGAATCGGACAAACCTTGAAGAGCGATAAAAAAAGTCATTGGAAAGGGATTTGTTTCATTTATTTTCTACTACTTTATTTCTAGTAAATTTTACTAGAATTTAAAGTCAATAAAGTAACACCTACCCAAATAAAATAAATTTTACCTTACTGTTTGAGTAAATTCAGAATTTTCGAATATCCTGACTATATAGTAGCTTTTTCGAAAAAATTGGAGCAATATTTACCTACTGTAAGGTTAAAAAAAAAATAACTGGTCAAACTAGGATTCGAACCAGGGTTCGGCCGTATGATACTTAAAATTACAAACTTATTAGACCTCTACAACACTGACATGTATGATGAAGAAGTGTAAAGCGTCTGTCCAAACATAAATATTTTTACCAGAAATAAAAATGATTATATGTACATTTTTCTTTCTGAAAGCATAATTCACTTTAAGTATAGTAAAATAATGTATGAGTTTAGTGTAAAAATTTCTTTGTTATTTCAATATATTTTATTTATAAATATTACTTTACAGAACTATCAAATAGTTCATAAGTATTGTACGTTTATTTATGTTAGAAATTTGGTGCTAATTACCTTAATTTTTTTTACTAGTCGAGTAGAGTAAAAATTATAACACTCATTTTCCTCCGTGTTGGACGTGTTTGGCGCTGTCCTTAAAAATTTTGTCAGCTATCTTAAGGTCCTTTTTCCCTACCGGGATCACACATGAGTCTGGAAAAAGACACCTAAGACTTGAAATAGTTTCGGTTTTCTTTTGAGGCAGTTTTTTATCATTGTCAATTAGGAACAATGACTTCCGTAGGGGATTCGGAAAAAGAATCTTGTTTTTTTTTCAACAGCAACTTTACCATTGACTAGAAATGTTGAATGAGTAAACTAGTGATTCATTCATAAATTCATGACAAATACACAAAAATGCCACAAAAACCATAACAACCAACACAAAGGTGGACCATAAAGTTTAGTGCGTAGCCACATTGCTTGCTGTTGGTTATCTGTGATCAATCGTAGATGATTCCAAGAACAGGATCTGCGCATTTTGTGGCTGTTCTGATGCTGGTGGTTTTAACACATTTGTTGTTTTGTTGTTGTTATTGTTGTAATTTTATACAACTGTCGAAAGGCATAAATTTTTATCGCCATTGAAAAGCTCACCCAAATGGCAACAGCACCAACAACAGCAACAGTAGTAACAACAAGATCGGTTAAATATGGCATCCGATTAGGAGCTGAACACAACAGCAGCAACAAAAGCAGCATCAGCAACAACAGTAGCTCAGTGTACTCTCAGTCTCTGGTGTCTGCTGCTGCTGCTGCTTAGTCTTTCAACGTATGTGTATACATGCGTACGTACTTAGAGATACACGAACAATATTTATATCGCAACATTAAAATCAAATCACGCAATAACGTTGTTACGTTGCTGCTTACGTTATGGACTCACGTTACACAGCAGCCAAGAGTATAACGCTGCGTTTAATATTTCACACAGATCACGGTTGATGCTGGCAGTATAAGAAACAACAGCAGCAACAACAACAACAACAACAACAACAACAACAACAAATCAATATAAACGGCAGCAGCAACAACAACAAAAAATGTTGCTGACACGCAAAGCCTTGTAAAGTTTATCGCGATAATTTTTTTTTTTTTTATTTTTGCTTTTTTTTCAAGCGAAAAAATATTCTACAATTTTTAGCTGCATTTGCTTGTCTATTTGTTATTGTTTTTTTTTGTTGTTGTTCTCAACCAAAACGTTTTTCAGCTTGTAATCGTATCTTTAAGATACCCCTATACGCATTGTATTAACTTCTTTAGTTTTTACTGTAAAATTTGTAGCCGGATATGAATTTTATGGTCAAAAATTGTAGTTGCTAAAATTTTGCTGCCTGAAGTTTTGTTTGCTGGTTATTTTGCAAACAACATAAAGCTTGAAGCACTCTAGCAACATTTGTATATTTATCAAAATCATAAGCTTTATTCCCAGTGTGCCAGACGGTTCAAATCTCCGCTTTTTTATCCGTTACGGATCCGTTACTGATCCGTTGGCGGGAGAGATTCCCAAAAAAAAAGCGAATCGTTTTTTTTTTTTGGAATTTCTCCCGCAAACGGATCAGTAACGGATCCGTAACGGGTAAAAAAGCGAAGATATGAACCGTCTGGCACACTGGGTTTCTTATCGTTTATATCTCGAAAACTATCACTGCTTTAGACTACTTACTTAGAGAAGCAAGAGGAAAAGTAAGATAGCAAGAAAAGTGGTGTCCCATAATTAACGCAAGATTTAAATTTGGCGCTATTTGTGAGAAAAGGTGTTGTCAACCCATAAAAGAAAACTGTTTGGCAGCTGAAAGTTTATTGTTATTAAGAATTTAAAGTTGCATTAATGAAATTCAATCACATTTATGCAAAATGGCCATCGAAAATTTCGACAGAAGAGTGCGTATGTATCAGCCAAGCCGTGGACGTCATCTGCCCGATGTTTTCTTTCTGTCCTTTTGGGGCCATAAGGGGCATTCTAGGGGTTGACTGGGTGATTCAAATCTTTTTTAACGTCATATTCGGAGTCAGAGCACCAAAAAACCAAGAAATTGGCATGCATCTTAAATTTTTATAAAAAACTTGAACCCCCTCACGGTGTGCCTTAACCCGTTCTAAATCGGACGTCGTAGCACATCAAATTTTTTTCCAGATTCTGTTTACTTATCGTTCAAATGATGTATAAAAAAATTTTCACTCGTGACTCCTCGACTAAATTTTGAGATAATCGCTTTTCCAATTGGGGCATTTTTCCATACAAAAAGAAAAAAAAATTTTTTTTAACTACATTAAACAAAAATTAAAATAATCACAATCGATGTGTTTTGCAATGCTAAACTCGAATCCAACCTCAGAATTGCTCTATCGTGTATAGTTTAAGAGATATTGTAACCTAAAAACCAAAAAAAGTAGTTTTTTGTCATTTTTTGAAGCTATATAACTATGTAACATATCATTTATTCGTCAAATGTGGCTTAAATACTTTAAAGCCCCAATCTTTTCCTTTAAAACCTAATTTAAATTATATTTATATCTTCATGCTTCTAAGAGATATCGTAGACCGAAATATTGTCAAAACGGGTTTTTTGCTTTTTTGTGTCTTTTTAGGTTATGATCTTTTTGAGGAAAAAAAAGATATCAACATAATTTAAATTAGGTTTTAAAGGCAAAGATTAGGACTTTAAAGTTGCTTACCAGATTTATCGAAATTAAAATTTCTTTCACATTTTAAATATGTTCAACGAACCGACTACTTCTAAATTCAGCCGTATGCCATACACGTAACAACAACACTCGGATGTCAAACGGCTGAATTTAAAAGGGTGGGGCTTTTTAGTATTTAAGCCACATTTGACGTATAAATGATATGTTACATAGTTATATAGCTTCAAAAAATGGCAAAAAACTACTTTTTTTGGTCTTTAGGTTACAATATCTCATAAACTATACATGATAGAGCTATTCTGAGGTTGGATTTGCGTTTAACATTGTAAAACACATTGATTGTGATTATTTTAATTTTTGTTTAATGTAGTTAAAAAAAATTTTTTTTTCTTTTTGTATGGGAAAATGCCCCAATTGGAAAAGCGATTATCTCAAAATTTAGTCGAGGAGTCACGAGTGAAAATTTTTTTATACATCATTTGAACGATAAGTAAACAGAATCTGGAAAAAAATTTGATGTGCTACGACGTCCGATTTAGAACGGGTTAAGGCACACCGTGCCCTGGCTAAGGGGAATCTGTGCTGCTAAAATTATTTTTTACTGTTATATTCGACTTCAGCTAATTAAAAAATCTAAAAATACTCATACTTTTTACATTTTTATAAAATGTCTAATTTAAACCCTTCTTGGGGGCTATAAGGGGGATACTAGGGGGTGACTGAGCGGTTCAAATTATTTTTAGTTTTCATTTTCGCTTTCAGTGCACCTAAAAATATACACAAATTTCAAATGTCGTTTAGAATAAGTAAAATTTTAACCCCTATGGCAAAATCTGAGGGTGCTGGGTAAATTATGACCTAGGATTCGTTTTTAGCACACCAAAAAACATATGGCATGGTATCTCAACTTTCTACAACAATACTTTTTTTTTGTGGGCCTATGTAATCATTCAAAAAGCCCAAAAATTAATATTGAAAGATGCCCGACGAAAGATGACACTACTCGCAGAAATGCTTGAAGTATCAGATGCAACCATTATTGAATTCTTCACGACAACCTTGGCATGACTAAAGTCTGCGCAAGATAAGTGCTAGAAATGCTCACGAAGCCCAAAAAAAAAAAAAAAAAAATAACGCGTGAAGTATTCTCTCGAGTTTTTGGACCTCTGCAGTGAAGACACAGAGTATTGGAGAAGTATCGGCTCGAGTTGTTATTGTGAACGAAACTTGGTTTCATTATTATGAATCTGAGTCCAAACAGGGTTCTAAGCAATGGCACAAAAGGGCACTCCACCACTTAAACAGTTTAAGGTGTCACAGCCGGTTGTGAAAATTATGACGGCAGTCTTTTGAGACTCAAAAAGAATCCTGTTGATCGATTACAAAGATTAAGTCGTCTCTATAAGCTGAAAATACCACGCATAAACCTTAGAGTGGTTCAAGGAAGCCGTCAGAGAAAAAAGAAGGAAAAAATTGACGTTCTTCTGCACGAGAACGCGCCTGTTTACAAGAGCCATATTGCAATGGCCACCCTATAGAAGGTGGGCTTCGAAATTTCAGCTTACCTACCTTACATTCCTGACTTGGCTCCCAGCGATTACTACCTATTCCAAAACTAGAAAAAAAACTTCGTGGAAAGAAAGTTTCATTGATGAAGAAGTGAAGGTTTCAGTTTCAGCATTTTTTTAAGACAAGGATAAAACATTTTGTTTCTAAGGTGTACCTACTTCAGTTTTTGAAAGATCACAAAAATGTATTATGATAGCGGAAGTATACCTATATTGAACGGGAAAAATAGATTTGTATTTAATTTTCAGTCCGTACCTCCCATTCCGCTAACATAAAAAAGTATTTTCATACTTTATATTTCACTAAAAAAAGTACACTTGAAAAAAATGATTTGCATGATTCTTAGCTTTTTATAAAAACTAAAAAAGTTCCAACCAAAAAAAAGGGGCCAATTTTGAAATGTCAAAAATTAACCTTTGAAACTAGTACTATCACTACAAAGTCACTATAGAGCAACAACACATTTCTCTTTGTTGTCAATTTTGACAAGCACACAACGAATTGCAATTAAAACCAATTAGTCACTTTATATTCCAGAAATCTTTATCCCAATTTTGACAATCAATCAGACGCCGCCGCCGCATTGATTGAGACAATTTGGCTTAAGAGAAATCGGTAACATTTGATGTCGATGAAAGTAGAAAGAAAGAAAAAATTCTTAAAACAGCAACACTTCATTTAAATGTGTGCCTTTTTGCTACCAAAAGCCCGTGTACATATAGTCGCACTATACATTGTGTGTGTGTAACAGCAGCTGATTTCAACTGTCAACTGTTGGTGTTGACAAATTTATTAATAAGGCGATCTCAAACGCTAAGGAGTAAGCGTTAAGAGACTGCTGCTGCTGCTGCTCTTTAAAGTGAGAATGTGCACCGCGCGCCGCCCCATGGCGTTACCATACGCGTTTTTGTGAAAAAGGCGCAAATGTATGCGTTAGGAAAAACAAAGTGACAGCCGCTTGACAGCGCGTGTCAAAGTAATGATTGTGCTGCTACAATTTGACAGTTGTATTTAAAGAGCTGAAAGCGCGAGAGCATTGAACAGTACAGAAGACGTCGTTGTCAGTGCATGGAAATAAGAAAAATTGTCATATTTTATACGCGTGTAATTCATCCATCCATCCATTTATCCCTCCATCTGTTACGGCGGGTGTAAATGAATGGTGAGAGATCTTCTTTCTGCCGACGGGGTGTGTCACAATTTTTCACTTTTACTTTTACGCGTAAAGAAACATTTCACTTTTAGGTATACGCAGCAACAGAAGTTGTGAGAGTTTTTTTGTGGAGAAGGTGGAAGGATGTTGGTTGCGAGTGGAGGGGATAACCAATGACTAATTATCTGTTGATGATTTATGCATTTAATGTTTCCGAAATTTTAATTGAAGTCAACTTTGTTAGCGGTAGTTGAAAGGAATTGGTGTGGTGTGGTGTAAGGTGTAGTTGCATTTAACCCACTGTTGCCCAGCAGTGCCATACGGTACCGAAAACTAACTTGACTCTAAAAATGATTTCAAAATAATGCACGCAGGATAAGATTTAAATTAAAAATCAACTTTATTTCGTTTGTTTTAAGTTTTCGTGGTACTAATCGGTATTTGATTCCGTGTCGGCGGAAGGATGAACAGCATGTTCCTGTCATAGTACCGGAAGTAAAAAAAAATGGTCACAGTAATTAAGTTATGAGTTTTCCAACTTTTATTATGCAGTTTTATTTCGGAAAAACTGGTGAGTATTTTAAAACAAAAATATTGTCCAGTGAAATTACTTAGTCCCTAAAGATATTTCAGATCAACAAATTTTTTAATCGGAATCGCGTTATTTTATAGTTTTAAGAGATATATCTAAAATTGACATCGAGATCACTGCCGTATAAAAAGTTATTCAGGGTCAAAGGTTGACAGCGGAGAAGGAAGCGTGGCAGGGATGAATAAGTATATATATTCTTAATCAGCGTCACCTCCTGAGTCAGTATAGCCATGTCCGCCTGCCTTTCTGTCCGTTGAAATCATTTTAATATTTTTTTACAAGCAAGATTATTAGATGAAATTTAGTACACTGCCTCCGACGTCAAAGCTAACTTCATTTATTGAAAATGATGGAAATCGGTCAACGACTACGCCTACCGCCCATAAAAAAAAATAAATAAATTTTCAAAATACCACATTTGGAGTATTTTTCACGACAATGCAACCAAAACACAAAAGTACTAAGGACGGTAAGCGCAAGCTCTGAGGAAAATATAGGTGAACTTGAAGAAGAGGGCGTGGCACCTACCATATAAGCAAAAGTTTCAAAATGTTATACTGAAATCTTTTTTTTAGATACTACAACTAAATTTCACTCAGACACTTTGAACTGTAAAGGCAAGCTCTGAGAAAAAACTAGATAAAATCGAAAGAAAGGGCGTGGCACCTTACATACAAGCAAAAGCTTCAAAATGCTGTTCTGAAAACGTTTTTGAGATAATCCAACCAAATACCTCTTCATCATATAAGTCAGTGGTGTAGAGGCAGGTCTAACAAGTTTGTAATTGTAAGTCAAAATAAGATGTTTCTATTGATCATACGGACGGAACCCAGTATCAATCCTAGTGCGGTCAGTTCGCTTCCTTTTTTTTCTTTTGTTGTTTGTTTTTTTTTTTGTTTGAATTTTACAGCAAGGCAAATATCACTTAAATTTTTTGAAAAAAAAATAACGCACTGTAAGGTTATTCGAAAATTCTGAATTTACTAAAATAGTGAGGTATTGACTAGAAACTCTGATAAAATTAAAAACTGGGTGGCCCAAAACTACAGAATTAAATTTTTTTTTTTTTATTTCTTTTCAGTATTTTTTAAAGAAGACTTGGGGAATTTAAAATGGAACAGTACACAATCGAACAAAGTGCCCAAATCGATAAAATGTATTTCTCAGCGTGCATATCGTCGTTATTTTAATGCTCGTGTTGGACCCTCAGAGTCAACAATAAACCGTGCCGGCAGAGGACGAAGAGTGCACACGGATGACAATATTGAACGGGTACAGGAGAGTATTCGGGAAGATGGAGAAACATCAACCAGGAGACGTTCGACACAACTTGGCCTCTCACGAGGGTAGTTGCAGAGAACTATGCATACAATGATTCCATACGAAATTCAGCTTGTTCAAGAATTAAAACCGACAGATTATCAGCAGCGACTTCATTATGTAATTTATTTCTGGCAAAAAGCAGAATAAAATCATGATTTTATTCATAATTTAATTATGAGCCGTGGAAAACTATCCGCAAGTATGGTTCCAACAGGATAGAGCCACAGCGCACACCGCCAGGGACACAATGGTTCTTACACTTTTTTCCTTTGGCGTTATTTGATAGGAAAAGTCTATATTAATAAGCCTTGAATCATCCAGCAATTAAAAAACAATATACGCGACGAAATCAACAACATAACAACTGAAGTTTTGAGAAAGGTTATGGAAAATGTTTTGAAAATAGACTGAATATGCGAAGCAGATAATGGCCACCACTTGCGGGATATAATTTTTCATTATTAAATTAATAGGTAATATTCTCTACTATACTGTATTTTAAAAAAAAAAAAGTTATAATTTTTTATTAAATAAAAAGTTATAATGACTTCAAACCATAAAATTAGGTTAATCATAATGCTACATTTTTTTTATTTTAAATGAAAATCTGGAGATTCTTACCCAAATATTAGAAGTTTGATATTAAAATCAATTCAAGTCAAAATGCACCAAAATTTCCAGTGTTCGAATTTCAATTTATTCAAAACAGTTTTCATTATGTTCATATCTGAATACTTGATGTAAAGAAATAAATAACTTATTTAATCGTTCTCAATCGATCAATTGATTCTTTAAAATTGCATTTTTCCTGAAATTCGGTCTTTGGCCGGAAATCAGAAGAAAATTCAGTTGTATATTCAATAAGGAGAGTCGAATAAAAATCAGGAAAATCATGCCAAATAACTGAGCTATTTAACTGTAATGAACATTAGTACGGATATCTTTGTTCAATATCGATACTCATTTTAAAATCCAAATTACTTAGACTAAGGAAAATTATTTCTACTTTGGGAAAAATGTTTAGTTGCTTAAAAATTGTGCAAAATTTCTGGGTTACCGGGCTAAAGTTTGTAAAAAATTATACTCAAATAATCTGTTGTGAATGATTTGACAGTGGAGCACTAAAATACTTTTTCAAAGAAAAATAATACAATAGTTCTAAAAAAAGTTTCTCCGTTAAAAAAAAAAAAAAAAAAATTCTCAGAAAAATCAATAAACACATGTATAATTCTAATAAAACATATGCCGAATGGCCTACCACAGACTTATTTGGCTTGTGATGATAATCGTATAAAAATTGTCAATTTGTTTTTTCTTAAAGAAAGAAAAAAAAAAAACTGAAAGCAAAATTGATCAATAAATTTTTTTATACCCTCACCCAATCAGTACCTAATAAATAAGCAACACAAAATTACTGACATTAATTTGGTTTTTATAACCCGAAATAACAACAACAACAATAAAAACAACAACATAAATGAAATGACTGAACAACTTTTGAAAATGTAGGTACGATCGAAAAGATCACTAAAAAAAACGAAATATCTACAAACAGACATATATACTTACTTACGTATTTATGTATATTTTGCATGTTTTTAATTTTATTATTTTACTCAATAAAATATCTTAAAAATGCAAATTAAACACGATGATTTTCAAGCTTAAAGCACATTTTGTATGTAGTTGGCAACACTTAACACATAAATATTCGTAAATAATGTCAATTAATGTTTGAAAGTTAACATACAGATACATTTAGCATATGAGTATGTGGGTATATTGAGTGGCACTTTCGTATCTTAGACAAAAAAACAGCGCTTGCCAAGATACAAAGATACTCGAAGACAATCGGTTTAGCTACTCGTACGTATGCAAATTCACGTCTTCTTCTTTTGAATTAATTAAAATAAAACAAATAAATAAAAAAATAAAATAAAATAATAATAATGACAAATAACAATAAAATATTTAAGTAACATAATTAATAACCCAAAAATTGTGTTAAACATTTAAATGATCCACGTATGGGCATGGTAGAGATGGCAGAAGCGGCAATGGAGCAGGCGGGCGTATGTAATGAAAGAAAAAACAACAACAAAATGTTGAAAAAACGCAGATAAAAAACTGGTAGCCAAACTTTAAGATACACATTTGCATATAAATGTATGTATTAGTGTGCGCGAATTGTGTGAATGAATTAATTTGAAGTTTGAATTTAAATTCAGTTATTTTGTTGTTGTTGTTGTTGTTGTTGTTGTTATTGTTATTATTGTTATTGAGGCTTTTAAACACCTTTTTGTTTTTGTCATAATGGTCGATCATTAACGTAGATATTTTCATTTTTGCTTCTGCATAGTTTTTTTTTTTTTTTCATTAATGGAGCATTGAAAGTTTTTAGGAAAAAGAAAACGTTATCTACTAATTTTTATAATTTTCAAAATTTTGATATAATAGTCAGAATAAAGCCAAGGTATGTATATGAAACCTCCATCTTAAAATCAACCAAAGTTCATATTTTTTTCGAAATGAGATTTTACTCATGATACTTACGTAGATATTTTCTTCCGCAAAGAAATCAGTAAAATGAAATGCCAAGACTTTATTGTAACGTTCAATGCTAATAATCTCGAAAACGTTGATAAATCGTTTATATTGATAAATTCGAAATTCGAATGTTGTTAATAAGGACCAAAAAGCATTAAAACATTAAAAAATGTTTAAAAAATTAAAAACTGTTGTAAGAGTTGAAAAGATTTCAAAAAGTCGAAAAATGTTAAAAAAATGAAAAAAAATATGGAAAAGAGCGAAAAATATTGAAATTTCTCAATGATTTCGAAAAATTTCAAGAATGTTGATAAAATCGAATGTTGAATCCGAGAAATATTCCGACTCTCCAGAAATATCAAGGTCGATATTTTTTAGAATGCTAAAGAAGTCGAACTGAATAAGAAAATAGAGTTTAGCTCTTGTAGCACTGTTCACAAGAGATTTCGGTTTTAACATCATACATATCTGAGTAGGTACATATTCCCAGCCGACCATATTGGGAGTGTTCGTAATTATGAGTTCGAAAAAGGCACACATTTTTAGAAGCCTTTCAGAGTAAGATAACAAAATAGTTTGTTTTCTGAAAGTATATGTCTCTGTTTTTTGTGTGGCCCAAAAATTTTTTTTACCAGAATTTCTGAGTCAAAAGTCGAAATTTAGATTCATCTCCACACTGTCTCAAAAGTTAGAAGAACTCTTAAAAGCGATATCAGCATAATTTTGTTTTTTTTCGTTCTGGGAAAAATATGTGTAGCACATTCTCCTGCAGGCTCATTTTGGCAAATAAAGAAAAAAGGTGTTTCGCTCATTACTCTTTTTTCTTCACAAAATGGATACCCAAATTTGCTTGAAAAGTAAAGATAATGTCATTGGAAAAATTTTGGCGTTAAAAAACTAAACATTTTCTTTGTAGTACGTGTTTCAAAGATTCTGTTCCAAAAATTGACCTTTATATGGATTTCAACTTCGCCGTCGGAAAAACACTTTTTTACTCAAAAGCGAGGCATCTTAAGAAAATGGTATATGAGGCGAAAAATGCTTAGAATCATTTAAAAAAAAGTGTTTGATTTTTTTCAGAGTTTTTTGAGAATTTTATAATTCCTCCAAAAATTTGTAAAAAAAAAATTTTTAATCCTTAGATTCGTCGTTCAGAATTTCTGGAAATTTGACTGGATTTTGGAAAATGATATGTGACCTCTTTTGTGAAAACATACCTTACATGTGGAAAAATTGATTTAGATATTTTCACAGTTTTAATTTTTAATCATTTTGGGATAGCTTTTTGATGTTTTCAACAATTTATAACTGAAAATAAAATATGAGCCAGAAAAGACATTTTTATGATCTTACTGAAGAGCTCATAATGATGGATGAGTATAGAAAAAAACGCATCTTTCCAGAGACTTTTCGAATAGCTTTTAAAAATCTTTTATAATAGCGTAAGTTCCAAAAATGTGAATCAGAAAATACTTCTTATGATGGACG
The DNA here is from genome assembly GCA_951812925.1 of Calliopum simillimum. Classification (NCBI taxonomy): domain Eukaryota; kingdom Metazoa; phylum Arthropoda; class Insecta; order Diptera; family Lauxaniidae; genus Calliopum; species Calliopum simillimum. Next base: position 99,356,136 of record OX638371.1, read on the forward strand.
AGCGTAGAAGAAAAAAAAGCTTTTTCCAGAGCGTTTAAGGATTGCTTAAAATTTTATGAACACTTTATTAACTAAAATAAAAATTATAAAAGTGTCGTTCATGAGTCATATGGTTTGATGGGTTGAAATGAAAGCAAAAGCCCAGTTTTAGATTTTCTAATGTTGAAATTAAATCGGTTTAAAACAAGGGTGTCAGCGTAGAATAAAAGTCAGCCAATTTTGGCTCGACCAACAACATCAATATTTCTGTACAACAACCACAGAAATAATTTTTTTTTACGTTTTTGTTGCATTTTTTGCGTACACACAAAATCGAACTCGAACCAACATAAAACAACAACAACGACTACGTCGCATCAAAAACAACAAACAATATGGGTATTAATGCGTTGATGCACAGTTGCGAAGGAAACCTTTTACGCACTAACGCCTGAACGTTCAATGTGAATATTACCATCATGAGAAATTGCAGAAGTAGTGCGAAATTTTCGGCAATTTGTTTGTTGTTTTACAAATGTCAAACTTTCGCAAAACGCACTATCGCAAAACGCACTTCCGCAATGACGCAAGAGCATTGCGCATCAATGCGTGAATACCCCTACTTTTTGTGTGTGTCCTAGTTCATAGAAATTTTGAAAATTGTTGATATATTATTGTTGTTGTAAATTTGAATTCAAAGTTGTTGTAAAAGCGAAAATTTTGCGCTGACTGCGTTGCATGCGCTTGGCTCAGTGATTTGAAAACGCTGACACCCTTGGTCTTAAAAATCACACTTAACATGGCAGAAGTTAAAAGTACTGGATAAATGACAAAATTCTGAAGCGAATGCCATCTTTAGATAAGCCTCTCAATTCGATTAACTCCATAAAACAAAATGTGGAAATAAAATAGAAAACATTGGTTTTTAAATAAAGCCTTCGGTCTCGTCACTTTGACGTGTTCTCATGGTGACATTCTGAAAATTGAAAATGGAACTACACAAAATGAACAAATAACTTTATAAATGTTTTAGCTTTCAGTGAAGAATAAATAGACGAACCTGTAAAAGTTGACCTAGATGCCATGGGCTTGAGAATGTTTAAAAGCAAAACAATCGGCGGTTTGGCACTATTCAGGAAACAAATTTTTTTTTAATGAGTAGACAGAAAGTAAGTTCCAATTTATAATCTTCATAATTTATAGCACTCATTGGAAAAGGATGGAAATGCCTTAATGTTTGTTATTAGTTTAAGTAGTAAGAAGGCATATATAGGTAAAGGTAAATTTGCTATGTAATTCTTTGAAGTAAAAAAAAAATCTAAACTTATTCTTCAATTTGCGATAAGTCTCCTTTGAGCGCATCAAAAAATCTCCCAGACGCGATATTAATGTAAAAATAATGAATCGAGAAAACATTAACTCTTAACATTAAAACTTCCTTCGATATCCAAAATTTTTTTTTTTTGGGACATCAGAAGGAACTCTTGTCTGTACATTTATTCAAAGATAGATCAACCAAACTTATCTGCCATAAAACTTAAAATAAAAAAAAAATGCACAACCACCGACGGCTTTTGTAAATTCACACGCATCCAAGGAACGACATTCGAAAGTAAAAATTCGTCACCAAATTCTCAAGAAACCAAATACCTACAACACATTAAAATTTAATGATTCTACTGATTGAAATGCGCTGATAAGGATTGAAGGCGGATCGTAACTGTCAATTAATCAGTGAAGCGCCTTGATGACGACTGCATTGAGAAAAACGCCAACGAACGAACGAACGAATGAAACATTAAAATCCCGCACTAATTGGATTGGAATAATAAAACGCCAAAATACAGTACAATAACAACAACATCAACAAGGAAAATTTTAAGCAATATTTCGCTAGATGGCGTTAAGTTGTAGAGATGTTAATTTTTATGCAGAAATCGTGTGCGGTCCATAAGAAATCACAACCAACCGCAAGTGAACTATGGAAAAACCACATTGTGCAACAAAATAACAAATTGCCCAAACAACAATAACAATTACAAGCTCTTTAAGCAGTTGTTGTTGTTGTTGTATTTGTTGGCAAAATATGTTTGTACGTACAACAAAGCCGCATGTATTTTTTGCGCCCATTTGTTAAAATACACGATTTAAGATGCCTAATGCTTGCAATTTATTTTGGAAAAAACAATCACATACCTACGCAATGTAGGGAACTATAGTCGGTCAAGTTGGTTATGGATATAATATAAATGGACAAACAAAATCGGTTTTTGGCTCTTAGAGCTAAACCGCTTTATCGATTCTTATGAAACTCGGTATGGAGATAGGCTTTACACTACGGAACAAGAATGTGACCTTTATGTTTTTGAATGGGCGGTGCCACGCCCCTGAATAAAATAAACGATTTCACACCTAAGCCAATGAATTGGTTCTAAGAAGTTCACTATGAAAATAGGCTTTAAAACGATAATGTAGCGATAGAATCGGTTCTATAAGCATGACTTAGAAGTTGTCCTTGGGTATTCCCAATAAGCATTGTCTTTTAATTTCGAAAGGTTTGGCGCATTTTCGATGTCAAATAAACGATAAATCTATTTTCTGTGGAATAAATGTCCACATATCGTCTGGTTAAAACTACAACTAGACTACATTTCAAAAAACCGACTAGACTGGGCCATAGAGCCTTTTTTCTATGCTTCTTAGTACTTAAGTCAAAACATCGGTATATGTAGATGTCTAGTTGTAGTTTTAACCCGACGATATGTGGAAATAAGTCTGTTTATTGAAAAATCTGTTCATATTTTGTTTTTTCTTATAAATATTGGTACAATGAAAAAAGAACATGTTTTTTATGCATATTCAGCAATTGTTCACATATGTGGACATTTAAAAATTACACAGTGCGACAAAATGGAAAAAAATTTTTGCCCCTGGGGTCTCATAAAGTTTTTCTGATGATAAAACAAAAACTACCATGTGGATTCTCTAGTGCTATAGATTAAATTAAAGGTAAGGACACGAGCAACATTTCATAATCAGATGGTTTTTTCATAAAATCTCAAAATTTCATATAAAACGCGAATTTTAAGCTTTGAGGAGCCATAAAATGGAAAAAATCACTGATACACGTATTCGGTGAAATACGTGTAATTTTATTTTTCATAACCTATCAGAAAAACTTTATGAGACCCCAGTGACATTTTTTGTGTTGCACTGTGTTATTATATAAAAAATTTTGTTAAATTTTGTTTCCAAATAAGTGTTATAATTTAGTTAAAATATGTAATGTTTCAAAAGTTAACTTTTGCTCCTAAATAAGTTCGAGACCCAAGAAGAAACTTTCGCTTACTAGGGTATGTATCGATGTTTGAAATCACAATGAAAACTCCATAACACAAATCAAAAATAATGTCCAGAAACTCAATTTTTCTTATTTTTTCAATGCATAAGGTTTCCATTGTTTTAATGGCATCGAATAGCAAAAATCTTTCTAATCTTACTATATCTTTATACTTTTCCGATTAGATTTCTGACATTCTGAGTGTTCGACTTTTAAAATAACGTTTTTCCGCTATAAATTTAATGTAGTTCCTTGTATGGGGGTCGAAAAGCGGCTACTTCAAAGGATGATATCTTTGAAGGTAAAAGTATATAAGCAAGATTGTGGCTTTCCGATATTTAAAAAAAATTAAAATCGTGCAGGTATATAAACAATTCTGAACTCGGATTCAGATTCATCATAAAGAAGTACGCAAGAATGCATATGTCTAGTCTAAAATGCATATTATGTGTTATTATACCAAATATCAAAAAGTCTGCATAGCCGATCTAAGAGAGTATAGAGTACAAAAATAAGATTTCATCTGTACAAAGGCAACACGCGCGCCACAAGTGTCGAGAAATTGAGAAACGACTTCTTTCTTTTAAAGAAAACAGAAAAAAAGGAAAGATCTCTTACTATAGAAATTGTAAGTAATAAGGAAAATTTGCAGGCAGATCATAGAAGGGCACCTACATCGTTGCATTCATTCAAAAGTCATTTGCCATAAACATAGCAGCAACACCGACACCAACAACATATTGTTCATTCGCTGTGTGCATTGTGACCAAATGCAACGAGGTCAGACAGGGCCAGCGCATTTGCGGCTCAACATATTGACCACCCCTGTTGCGGTTGTTGTTGATAACAACATGGATGGTACTGCCTGTTGGTCATAGAAAAGTAAAATAAATCGATGTTGCTGCTGCCGTACGGCGGGCATACAATTGAATTGTAAGCCGGTAGGCAACCGATGGAGCCAAGTTCATACTGGGCTGGTGGATATCGTACCGTAAGAAAACACAACAAATTTATATGAAATATGTGCCCACCAAGTGGCTTCTTAAGCTGCGCTAAGCTGTTGGTGCTGAAATTTTTCAAGTTTAACATTCTCGATATCATTTATACCAGGTTCATAGGAAAAAGGCATTAAGTTCCATAAGCAAATATGTCGTTGGGACCTTAATTTTTGAAAATAATGATATCCAAACGCCCCCAACATATCAAAAAATCCCCTCAACTTACCGGATTTGCATAGAACGTTGGCTGATCCGCACCCATTCCAGACAAATACGCTGACATACCCTCGGGATAGACACCGATTGGAACGCCACCTGGTCCCGTAACTAAACCACCGGCGGCAGCTAAACGCTGATAACTCAACATATCATACTGACACGAACATAGCGTCTGGCCACTCACAGGATCTGTGTAAATAGTGCGTCCGGTATCACAGCAGCGATTTGGTGGTGGTGGACCACCAGGTGGCGGTATACCGCCAGGACCTCCAGGCGGCGGACCACCTGAAGTAAGTGGCAGACCCGGTGGACCGACAACTCCACTTCCAGGCGCACCCGACGATGTTAAACTCGCACCACCGGGTATACTGCTACTTCCATACGGTGTAGCAGCCGCTGAACAGGGCGACGTTGATCTGGCGCCAGGCGGTACTGTCGATGTGACAGCCATAATGCTGCTACTGTTGCTGTTGCTGCTGGTGGTGCTAATGCTAACGCCAGAGCTGTTGGCAACAGTTGAGGCGGGCACTGCGGCAACGGCTGCTGCTGCAGCAGCAGCGACGGCGGCAGCTGCTACGGCACTAGCAACGGATGCGGACAGCGAGGGTTGCTGCTGCTGTTGTTGTTGGTGGTGCTGGTGATGGTGCGGATTGACGCTGACGTTGGCAGACGTTGACGACGACGCACTGAGACTTTGGTGGTGATGCTGTTGTTGCAGAGGCGCTTGTGTGTTTGGTGATGCAGTGGGACGAGTTGAAACGGCATTCTGTAAAAAGAAGAAAAGCATTGAAAGGTTAATGATTTGGAATTTTTTTATAGAGAAAGAGAGAAGAGGAAATGAGAGCAATGAGAGAAAAAATATAGATACGAGAAAAATGCTTCAGGGGCGCACTAAAGTAGTAGCCTTGTTTACTAAAAGATAGGACAGGTCTCTTTTTATGTCAAAATTAACAATAAAACTGAGTAAGTAGGAGAGCAAAATGTTTCTAATCTCCATTGCGCCAATATTTGAGAGAAACAACGAAAAATCAGCAAATAATTGAATATAAAAATTTATGTCCACGCATGTGAACAGAAGACTGCTTCAATTGTAAAAGTTGCTCGGAACTTCGTGCACCGGGTAATAAAAGATTTGTTACAGTGTAGGCAAGCAGCATGCAATTTTGGTCTATTTCATAGATTATTTGGTGGACACAAAACCATTTTTTATATTTTTTTTCGAAAATTGGTCAAAAACAAAAATTTTTTTAAACGTTCAAAAAAATTCACAAAAAATCTCAACGTATACTTTGGACGATTTTAAACCTTATACGCTTTATACAATTTTTTCGTAAGATGCCCTGCTTTTGATTAAAAAAGCTTTTTGCCGACCGCGGGCGTTCAACAGCCTTAAAATTTCATTTGACGACTGAATCGCACTATGAATGATATACCATTTTTAACCTTTTATTTGAAATATTTTTAGAAAATTTAAAGTGGGATTTAAAAAAAAAGAACAAAAACTGAGAAGTATTTTTAAATCTGAAATTTTAAAAATTATTTTTTATAAAAAGAACATTATAACATCAATACAATACAAGGTTTGATGGTAGCTGTGATTTTTAGAAAAAACAGTCTTTTAAGAAAATCACAAAAAATGTCAATTTTAACAACAAATAATCCTAGGACAAAATCCTCCTACAGCATTTATACCACGAATTGGTACACCAATATGGCCAAATTTCAGCTAAATTGGACACATCAAAGCTTTTAAACTAATATACTTCGCATATTTTCCTTCAGATAATCTGCTCTTGAGGTTAAGATCTGACATATTTTGTTTTCAGTTTTTTATAGGCTCGAAACCAAAACTAGTGATGAGCAAACCAAGACCAAGACCAAGACTACAGCAGTCTTGGTCTTGGTCTTGTTCTTGCACATTGAGTCTTGGTCTTGGTTTTGATATTGAGTCTTGGTCTTGATCTTGCTCATGAAGTCTTGGTCTTGATTTTGCTCATGAAGTCTTGGTCTTGGTCTTGAAAAATTTTTCAGAGATATTAAGTATTCAAAACCATATTTTTCCAAAGCAGTTGGGTTTTTAAGATGCCAAAATTCAAATCAAGAGATGATTTTATCTTCAAAACGGGCGTGAAACAACTTTTAACTATAAATTAGCAAGACTGAAAAGCCGTCTTGGTCTTGATAATTATCGTGAGCAAGACCAAGACCAAGACCATAGCAGTCTTGGTCTTGGTCTTGCAAAAATATCAGCATCTTGGTCTTGGTCTTGGTCTCGCAAAATTAGCAAGACCAAGAACAAGACGCAAGACCAAGACAAATTTTGCTCATCACTAACCAAAACAAAAAACTGTTTATTGGAAATCAAGTTGGTCTTGATTTTTAAAAAAATTTTGTGGTTTAACAATACTATCTTTCTTTCAAACTTAAATCAATAGAAAGAAAGCTTCTTCTATACATAAAATAGTTTAAATGACATTAAAACATTTTTATGATCCATATGTGTTAAAGTTCTACCGTTTTGATTTGTTCATAGCAAATAAAATTTAATTAAAAAAAGGGTTTTATTATCGCATATAGATAAGAATATTGTCCCGATCCTCAATACCAAAATGTACACATTTTTTTTACTTATTTGCTTGGTCTTTCCGACTACGACAACACTGCAGCTCAGCTCTCTAATCGAAATGAAGAACAAAAGTTGCCGACAATTGCCGACAAATCATGTTACAGATTGACATCACTGATTTAAAATTACATACATACATGCACTGCATATGTACATAGACCTAACAGTAACAACGACAACACCACAATAAAATAACACTGCAGCAACAACAGTAAACAACACGGCCATGTTAAGTCAACACTTTCGCTAACAGAATCAATAACAACAATCAGAGCCTGAAATTCAATTTTTCGAACGCACTGATTTTTATCAATGCGCCCGTTGTTGTCGTCATCATCATCATCATCATCGATGGACGGCCATGGTGCGTTCCTTAACAAAGAAATGGGTACTCAATTCAAATCCTAGGGACTTTGATTGCGTGAGAGACAGATAGAGAGAGAGAGAGAGTGGGCACAAGAGCGCTTTAGGGTGGATCTTCAGCTATAAACAACATTGATTAAATCTAATATTTTTTTTTTACATTTATTAATCTTTTATTAAAGATAGACACAAGTGGCACATTTTGGAAATAATGGGTAACTTAAGGTTGGAGCAATAAATATTTAAGTGTAAGGCTTTTATAAAAACGCCTCCTTACTTGGATTGTATCGAAAAAAAAAAATAAATAATAAAAATTTAAATGGGTTATATGAAAATTATACTCATTTTTATGAACTTTGTATGTATGTATTCTCCTTTAACTCCTAGGAGGAGCATAGTCAAATAATAATATTTTTTTCTGTCTTTTTCTTCAAGAGACCATTTTTCCCGTTTAAATATTTTATTTAATTTTGGCTATAAGTTGAAACGTTGTTTTTTTTTTTTTTAATTAATTTCCACTTCTCCCCAAACTTCTAGAAGGCAAGCTTTTCACTGCAGGTACAAAAATCATTTCCCCTCTCCTATGATTCTAAACAAATGTATGCTTAAGTCAAATACTATATAGTATGCTTGTAAGATCTTCTTGATGTCGGCTTATGAGTTTGATGATAGGTTGGTTGGTCTCGAAAAGTAACGAAAACTAGCCTTAAACTAGCCCTCAACTTAACATGTTTAATTTGATACGTGCTTGTTGAAAGCAAAATAATAAAAACACAAGCTTTTTACTTTTGGAACTCGTTTTCTAGAGTTTCGTTTCAAACCAGTTCAAGATTCAGATCAAGAACAAAACTCTAAAGGATAATTGCCTATGCTGCGTATGGTTATTTTTCCAAGCTTTTTACAAATTTTTAATCATGTTGACTATGAGGAAACTAATTCAAAAATTTTCTGCTGACGATCTAAGGATCTTTCATTTGTTTCCTCTTTGATTGCTTTTTTGGACAAGTCCTTTTACTATACACGGAAAGGAAAGAGAATTTTTATAATTTCTGTGGTGAAAATTGTTCAAAAATAAACAAACTTTTTTTTTATCTTCACTCATGTTACAACTCTAGTAAACACTGGCTAAAATCTTATTAAAATGTTAAAGTTGCTTGCAATATTTCAATCAAAGCATTGTAAAAATTATCAAGCTGTATAGTAAAAATTTCTAAAAAACGCGCGTTGCTAAATTTACCAAACTATATAATACAAATTTATAAAAAATATGAGGTTTATAACTGAAATAGCTATGAATATTTCCTATTCGAGACATACAAATCATTGAGTCAGAATTTTTACCCTGCTTTCTAAAAATTATTAATTTAAAAAATTTAATGTGCTGTTCCTGTTTAATGTTTCCTGACCTTAGTCACAAAAACACTTAGATCTGTCGTTTGCATACATTTTACAGTCCGTTTCTGGTAATTTTTTTTTATTTTTTCTTTCCCTGTGTAACTTCAAATTAACATATGTATTTAGGTGGATAAAAAAATAACTTTTCAGTTACATTTTTAGTTTTATGTGGTTTTTGGAAAGTCCTGAAAATTTTTTTAAATAAAAATATCTTTTTACACCGGCACACGAAATAAATAAGGTGGCATGTACATTTGACCAGAAACGCCTATCCATATGTATTTTGGTGCGCTGAATCTAAATCCGAAGTCAGAATTGCATAGAGCACTGATTTCAGGCTTTTGGCACAGTTAAATTTTTTTAATGGCATCGAATAGCCATAATCTTCCTTATCAAAATATAGCTTCAAACTTTTTCAAGTGGGCTCTTACTTTCCGAGATATCACTCTCCGCATCACAACCCCCATGCAAAGACTACATACATTATATTTTTACAAAAAAGTTTGAAATTTATTCCAAAAAGTTTTAAATTAATACTTTTTTTGGCATTGTTCTATATAAATACTCTTTTTGTATTAAAATTAAACTATGATTTTTACTCTGTAGCTAAATCAAAAAGTAAGAGTTCAATCGGAAAATTTTGAAAGCATAGTTTGATAAAGAAGATTATGGTTAAACGATGCCATTGAAAACAAAAAACTACATCTTTTTCTGTAACTGCACGATAAGCCTGAAAACAGCGCTTCTGCAACTTCAAGCAAGGATATCTCGTAATTTTGAGTGTATATGAGCAATTCTGACCTCGGATTCAGCGCATCGAAATTCATATGGATAGATATGTCTGATCAAATGTACAAGCTACTGTATTTTTTTTTTGTGCTTTACAAGAAAAGGTTTTGAGCTTTGAGTCTGTGGCACACGACAATTCATTTATACAAACATTTAAATTTTTTTATGAAAATGGTCCACCCTAATACTATGTCAACCACAAAGTAAAATAAACATTTGATTGATCCCCATACAAGCAACAACTACTTGTACTCTATAAAGTAAACGATGGGTCTATCGTTTGTCACTTAAGCGTAGGGCACTGAATTCAACTGGAACTCTAGAAGAACATATTGAAAGAGGGCTAGCAGTGAAGGATGTGGGGAGGGGGAGCACCAATAAACATGGTAAGTGACTTTTCAAGTGGTCAGACGCATTTCTATCAATAAAAATAAAGAAAAGTACCGAGTAGTTGCGTTCGTTGTTGACTAAAAAAGTTGATTTCAACTGATCGTTTGGTTGATAAGGTTTTATACTACTAAAATGATTTGCTTGTTGTTGTTTTTATTGCCTCAACAATCGCATGAAACGATAGATCACAACCGATCCATAGTCAATTCAATTGGATTTCTTTTTGTATTGACTGATGAATCTCTTTAAATCTACCGCATTTGATTGCTAGCGATCACCTTACAATCGATCGTTACGACGATTGCTAAGTGTTACGTTTATTGTGGTGGTGAGTTGTTGGTGATATCTTTTTGTTATCACACGCAGCTTAATAAAATGAAATTGTCGAATTAATGCACGGATTTCTGTTGAGAAAGCATTTTGTTTTTGTTGTGGTCATAAAATAAAAAAAAAAAGTATTAAGTATTAGCGTAGATGTTTATAGTATTTGAAAGCATTAAATTCAAGTATTTTGTATAATAATTTTTAAATTATCGTAATATGAGTTGGCAGAGAGGGATCCACTTTAAAAAATATGGTGATATTTTCAAGGGTGTCATGTTTATTTGATTTGAACGCTCTTATAACGCAAGTATTCATAATATTTTTGTTGCAGTTGTTGGTTTTTGTTTTTCTACAAGTTCATATTGTTGATTGTCATAAAAATTTGTTTATTTTTTTTGTCCTCAGTATTTTTACGATTTTTTTGAGTTATGTTGTTTGGAATACATTGATTTTGATATGACATTAACTATATAGGTTTTTTATATTACTTATTATTATTAACAACTTTAATAACAAAAATATGTTTCCATTATCGAAATCATGTTCTTTCAAAATATATTGTAAAAAAAAAATCGAAAACAACATTACTTGTTCAATTATCAAACAACTCCTCTCATTTTGGACTCATTACCCGTTCACATGTGCAAAAAAGCTGTCAAAAGCGCATGATAAACCTAATCAATCTACTATCGATGACACGCAATAACTACGTAAAACACAAAAAAAAAATATTGAAGCAATTAATATATATACTTTAACACACTGTAGATACTTATCTGGCAATTATTGGTAGTGTCGGTAAAGTTTAAAGTTATCTTTTTCATTAAGTTATACCATATGTTAATGTAAAGATTCGAGATATCCTTGTACACTTAATACAAATAATGAAAGTTTTTACGCGCACATATTTAATTAATTTGACATAAAAAAAGTTTTGATTTAGACAAATTGACAAATGACAAGCAGTTAAAAATATCATTTACCTTAAACAAGTCATTGCACTTATAAAAAATAACACTTTGGCAAGGTTTTTCTAAGCAGGATTTTTATCCGAACTAGTATCGCCCAGTAATCGAAATTCGTCCAAAAAATAAATTAAATAATTTTGGTACTTTTCAACACTTAGTATTTTTTTTTTTTTTTGCTATTTGGTGCAAAATAGAAAAACTCATTTATCATCCCTGGTATAGCATAAAGCGAAACGTAAACAAGACATGAAACTGCTTTTTGTCTTTCTCTTTGTGCTTCATCCTCTTTTTAGCTGTGTGTGACTGCGTATTTTGTTATTGTATGTATTGAAAAATTTGTATTGAGTTTTAACTGCCTTAAAAGTAACATATTAAAATATTTATGCAAATCAACACATACTTAAATACCTTTATAATGGTATAAAGTTCAAAGTCGTACTCCATTCCTAACATATTAAAAAAAGGGTCACAGTTTTTGCCTTGCGTTACTATTAATATATATGTTTGTAGATTCTAGTGATGAGCAAACCAAGACCAAGACCATAGTAATCCCAAATTTCCAATTGAGGGGTGATTTTGTCCTCGAAAGGAGCATGGAATACCTATTAACTATAAATTACCAAGGCTGATAAGCAGTCTTGGTCTTGACGATTATTGGTCTCGAAAAATTACTAAGATCAAGACTAATTTTGCTCATCACTAGTTGATTCTGGAGAAAAATTTATTTCTTGATATTTTTTAGGCAAAAATGTATACGGTGAAAATGTTTAACATGGGTTAATTTCAAGAAAAACAACACATGTTAGGGCTCTGATAGGAAAATCGTACTTAGAAGCACTTGCCCACTAGTTACTTTTCTTAAACCGACTTAAGTATAACACCACAGTACATACAGTACAGTTCATCTGGGAAGACAAGGTTACTTTCAACCATGAAGCCTGGAGTTTGAAAGCACTATTCATTTTCTTTGCAATTCAGTTATACATAAACTCGATATATTTAATTTTTCCCTGAGAAATCCTTACCTAATAAGTCAAATAAAGTCTAACGAATATATTCCTTTTGATATTTTGCCAACAATATTTCGGAGAAACGATATAATTTGAATAGAGTTTTAAAGAAAAAGCTGGTACTTTGAACTGAGTACCATTCCATGTTTTATGGCTCAAAGATGGTCTTAACGAAATAATCAGAATTTCACAAAGTCCCAGACTATTTAGAAAATACCGTCGGCTTAATTATTTTTATCAAAATAGAATACTTTCAAGAACTTTTTCATATGTAAGCGTTTTCAGTTGTGGCCTTTCGTTCTGTCCTCTATTGATTTAAAATTTGTATGAGTAAGATATCAGTAAAGTAGTATGAGGCTATACTTGTACATATCTGATGAATGATTGTTTGAAGATTTCGATAGATTGTTTGCAAAAGACCTTGCGAATTAGCTTCTTTGGACTTTAATGTACTAAACCAAATCATAAAAGTTTTCAAGATTATCAGCAATACTTTAGTAAGTACATGGTACATTTAAAACCTTTTTGTGCTCGAAAATTTTTTTCTCAGAAAGATATGGGCCTATTTTTTCTGTTAAATTATTCTAATTTAGGAGCTGATGTTTTTGAAATTGAATTTATCAAGATAAATTGGAAAGTCAACTAAATGAATTGTCTCTGACGACCGGTGGAAAGCATTGTTTTCTGCAAATTGTTTGAAGTCGCCTTCTGTATTTGGTGTCAAAGGCTATGCCAAACAACGCAAATCTTCAAAACCCTTAATGTTATTTTTGATTACTTTACTCTATGACATATGTAGCTAACCAACTTTAAGGTCGACCATTACAGTTCGTGCTGAAACTTTTTGGCATGATCCTTTGGTCGATTTGACTAGACATATATTGCTATAATTTCAAATGCCGTAGGGTCTTTACATCAAATCATTCTTTATAAGAAGAGAGTACCTACCCAGTGTGCCAGACGGTTCAAATCTTCGCTTTTTTATCCGTTACGGATCCGTTACTGATCCGTTGGCGGGAGAGATTCCCAAAAAATAAACGATTCGTTTTTCTCCCGCAAACGGATCAGTAACGGATCCGTAACGGGTAAAAAAGCGAAGATTTGAACCGTCTGGCACACTGGGTAAAGATAAAAATTCTGAAAAATGTCAAAAAATTTCCAATTGAAATATCTCAAGAAAGTTCGCTCAGTTGGTGCTAGTTTAGTTTGTTCTAAAAAGTGCAAAGATGAAAGACAATTTACCAATATCTTACGATATTTAATTTTAAATTTCAAAAAATCAATTGCAATGAATATGAGAAAACATATAATAACTGATGAAAAGTCGAAAGAAATTTCGCCACTAACAAGCAAGAAATGCGTCATACGATTCGTTACGGCTTTCGGCGATAAACTGCATATGGAATGAATGCACTATCTCTTTAGAATGTTTCGGAGATTTCAGACTGGAAATTTTTCTTTGGAGGACAAGCCACATGATGGTTGGCCAAAATCATTTGCCGATGAGAAAAATTTTACCCAGTATCTCGAAAATTGTTTCTTAATTTGCTGCACACGAAAAATAGCGCTCGATGAGTTCCACGAATTTTAAACCAAATCCAAAAATAAGCTCGATTGCGTTTCACCCAATATCTCTTAAACATTTTCAAAAACGGACGATCTAGTAATTTGAATAAAATTGTAAAAGATGATGAAGCTTGGTTTTAAAAGTGAAAACCAAATGACACTCCATGTTACAAAATGGTATACTGAAGACTGCTAACAAAACTATTCACGAATTTGTTAGAAAAAGAAGCTGTGTCGCTACATCTCACATCATGATAATGCGACAGTTAACACTACTGAAATAAGATGTATCAAGCTTTGTTGCGGTCTCTGGGGTCGAAGAAAATCGCCCAGCATCGTATTCTCCGGATCTGGCGCTTTGTGATTTCTGATAACTTAATAAAATTTTAAAAAATTATAGGTGTTTGGAAAAGCAGCTAATGAAGAAATCGAAAAGCTTCAAAATCACGATCTTGAAGACTGTTTTGATAAGTAGATCTGCAGGCTAAAAAGTGTATTGAAACGAATGGCGATTATGCAGAGAAGAAACTAATGAATGAATATTAAAAATAAATTAACAGGAATATTTTTCTTGTTTTGCTTCTAAGCAAACTTTTGTTAGTCGTGATCGGTGTCAATGGATGATTCTTTGAAAATTGTGCCAATACATGCCTTTTTTTGTTAATTGGAGATATAAGTTAAAGTTAAACAATTAAAAGTAGGTCCGCTTATGTAATTTTAAGCAAATTTTGATACATTAGATAAAGAAAATTTAAAATTTGGAATAAACTTAAAGAGAGAAAGTTAGCCGGGAGAATGATAAAATGGCTCAAAAACAAAATATCACAATGAAAATAGCTAACTCCTTAAAAAAGTTCAAACTAATGGATAGTGATCCTAATTGTAAATTGAGTTAATTATCTAAAGATAAAAGAATCCGTTATGCAATATAAAAGAACTAAGGGAAAGAATGCCACACACTTGTGTTCTTAACAAAACTAAAAAAAACGCTCACTATCGAAAAACCATAACTGGCTGAGCTAAAAAACAGCTGAGTCTCCTCTTTCCCTTCACATAAAGTTTTCTTTTTACTCAATATTTAAAAAATTTACAGTTGGAATAAGAAAAACTGAGCAGAGAATAGTCTTCAATGAGGAACCAACTTCTGTGTACATATGTCAAGTCAATGCAAATAATTTTTTTTCGAAAAGTTAATGCATATAAATTTAGTGCTGTTTGGGACAGGCGGGAGAATGAGTTTTTACTACTTTATATTATCATTTCATAGAAAAAAAATTTGAATCATTATTTAATTCAAGCGAATCGTAAAGAAGCTGTTGTTAAGTAATTGCAAAAAAATCAAACTATGGTTCATAAAAAAATTTTCAAATTCCGAATACTTTTGAGAGCCACTGTATTTAAGCCCCGGGACATTCACTGAATGGAATATTTTTCAAAGAATCACTCATTTTGTTTTCTAAAGTGTGTGACTTAATCGCACATGCAAAATTGATGTTTACAAAGTTGGAAATTCCTGACATTTAACAAAATAAACTATAAAATATTTATAATTAATTATATTTTAACATTTTTTCACTGTTCGAACAAAATAAAAACATTTAGAAAAACGACGCTACTAAAATACAAAAAACTGAAATTCATTAAATAAAGTGAAATTTTTACTGTTGTGTACAAAATTAGCATGAGATTTATCTCTACATTTCAACAAAAAATTGTGATAGATAGAGAAAGACAAAAAAACATTAGAAAATTTAAATATTCGATTGGTTTTTATATGGCAAACCAGACATTTAAGTTGAAAAACGAAAAAAAAAAATACAATAAAACTCTTTAGTGTAAAAGTAGATACAAATTAAGCGATGCGGCTAAAAGCCATAAAATATAAATGAGCAGCTACAAATTGCTGCGGGCCAAATAGCAACGAAATATCACAACAACAGTAAACAATGAAGTTTAATAACTGTAGAATGAATCTTTTATCAGTAGGTTGTACCACTGAAAATCACAGAGTGGGTGACTTTTTTGCTACTGTGATGATTAAGAGTTGGGGCATTATCTTTCAATTATCTTTGAGTATCACGCTTTCTGATTTGAAGGCAAAAAACGTTTGCAGCTTTGTAATCTTGATTTTGTTGAATTTTTCAGTATTTTTTTTTTGTTCAGTTAATAAGAGATAAGCAGATACATTACATGCATCTACAAGTACAACGTACGCAAAGATATTTTATCTTTTTTTTTTGCACTTGTATTGCTTTTTTTCATCGTTTTTGTTGTTCAATGTCTAACTATTTATCTGCAGAATTCAATTTCTTGACATGACTTGTAGTGTGGTGTTGTATTTATGTATGTTGTACATACAACATCTACAACTTGAGGAAATTGGCTCATACTTGTTGTTGTTGCTTTTATCTTTTACTTGTTTTAAGATGGTGATTTTTATTTTTGCTTTATCTTTTTTTTTGCTGTGTTAATTGTTGGCAAAAATTTGTGTTATATTTTTTTTTTGTATCTTTTTTTTTTTAATTACATTTTGTATGTAGAAACAAACATTTGCATGTAGTAGATGTTGTTCATTTGGTTGTTTGAATTTTCATTGACATTTGCTACCGTTTTCATTTTTGTTTTGTGATTGTGTTGTTGATTGATAGACAGATACTACACCTCGAGCAAAAATGATTACGAAACATAAATTCTTTTGCCAAATTGTTAAATGGAATTTTAAGTGATTTGAAAAATTATTTCAGTAGCAAAGTGTTATCTGACTAAGTTTTGCCACTACTTTGATCAAGATATCTTCTAAACTATAAGTCGTATTGAAACAAGTTTAGCATCATCTTATAGAAAATTTTCTTAGCTGCGAACAATTCTCTCAACACTTTTCTGTAGAAGTAATCGTTAAAGAAAGATTTGCAAAAGACTGATTTTCGTGACCTTTGCCTTTGAAAAACTTTTTTTTGAACACGATTTCGTAATGGCTTTTTACGCGCCTATATATAGAGAATTCCCGCACAAAAATTCACCTGGAATTATTACATAGAATAATCGTTACACTCGAGGGCTCCTACTAGCCGGGGAGTTCTCCATAATGATTAAAAAGACAGATACCAGAATGTTTATTTTGAATGCACTGTTGTCTAAGTTATTTAAGTAATCGATTATTGCAAGATTTTACCACAAATGTATTAAATAATTTTGGTACTTTTTGGACAGTTTTAGTTTTTTTTTTTTTTTTGCTATTTGGTACAAATTTATCATCCCTGGTACAATGAAAAATGTGAAACGAAAAGAAAACAAAGAACATGAAGACAGTGTCAGGCTGCTTTTTGTCTTTCTCTTTGTGCTGTTTCATTTTTTCAGGTCTGTGTAAGCGCATATTTGGTCATTGTTAATATTGAAAAATTTGTATATAATTTTACTTGGTTTAATGGCAAAATATCAAAAAAATTTTAACTTTGTGCACATTAACACTCAATTACCTTTCTAATGGTGTATAATTCAAAGTCGTGCTTCATTTCTAACATAGTAAAAAAGGTTGGACAAATTTTTGTCTTGCTTATTCATATACAGATATTTATTCAGAAACTCTAGGGCCTGTTAACTTGTCTATTTTCTTAACTCCAGTTAAATCGCAGATTTGGTAAACTGCGATTAAATGTCGAATTAAATTTGGTAACTTATCTCTGATTTTATCTCGGTTTAACAAAAAAAAAAAAGCATCCATTATGGTAATCGTGGATTGTTCACTTTGTCAGTTAAAGTAAACAAAGGATAACGAAAGGCTGTCAAAAATAAATTGAAATAAAAATTTGGAATTCAATTATTTATGCTAAAAAAGTTTTAATTACTTCATTTGAAACAAGCGGTGGAAGAATTTTTTTCAGTCAATTTTGTCTAGTGGATCACAAAAAATATTCATATCGCTATCTTTCATGATTTTGTGTAATTTGGACTCCATAAACGTTTCTGAAAGGGTTTTATTTTTAGAAAAGTTTTTATATTAAATACTAAACGTCACTTTTTCTCTAGTTAACTTGGTTAATCCGAGATATTGACTTTAATCGGCGATTTACAAGATAATCGACTATTAAACGACATAAGCTACCGGTGTTTGTGCCTAATCGGCGTTTAAGAACTAATCGCAGTTTAAATTGAGATAAGTTACCGGATCTAAATATCTATTAAGTTAAGTTTAGTTATCAAATATATTTATAGGAAAACAGTCATTATTCTCTTAACCCAGATAGCCCTGGCGTCCTTCTAGCAGGATTCGGGACGTTGGTAGACGTTTTGATGGTTTCTTCATTTTGTAACATCAGTGCAATTATGGCCATTGTTTTGTTTAGTTATATTGTGTAACGAGAATTTCGTGCTTTCACACGCCTCTCTCAAAAACACTTAGTCGATGAGAGTAGGGGAGACTGGGGTTGCTTTGGCTTTGGAGTACTTTCAACAACGTAATTTTTGACATGAAGTAGCCATCTAACAAAAATATTTATAATGGGAAGTAAGCTATTATTTTTTGTTCTTTTGAATTACAACAATGTTTTTTTACATGATTAAAATATGAATGAAAAAAAAAAAAAAATGTCTAAAAGTTTGTTTTTGGTATTTTATGGTACTTTATGCCAAATGACGAAGTTACCCCAGCATTTGGCAAAATAACTACCAGCATTACTTTCACAAAAAAATTGTTACCACAATTTTATTAATTAACAGTTAAGGTTTGTGATAAGAAAAACATGTTCTCATATGTTGAATATCTTCCAAGATATAGCTCTCCAAAAAAAGTGCGTAAGCTACCTCAGTCTCCCCTATGGTCCCATATTTCGAAAATCTTGGAACCAAACAGTTCATAAGAGGAAAGCCGATTATGTATGGGTACAAATTTGGCTGGTGGATCATCTTTATCATTTGGTTAGAAACATACCAAAGTGGTTGGACGTTAATGGATAAGTATTTTTCAAATTGGCTAGACTATGGAGCAGTCATGAGATATGGTCCAATTTGATAAGACTTTTCACCTTCAGAATACGTTAAAGCATAAACAAAAATGATAAAAATTTTGGAAGGATGTCCATTTGAAACGTAACCGATTGAAAAAAATCTTAAATCAGCATATTCATTATCAAAATACTCTTCATACAAGAAATATACAAAATAGTTCGATTAATCTAAAAAAAAAAAAACGGGTTACATGGGTAAAACTTGATCAGAGTTTTGTGTGCTTATTGGGGTCGTTTCGAAATCAGGTCACAATCACAGTTTTCGTAAACATTTGCTATTTTTGGTTTTCGTGTACTAGCAATGGTTTTAGGCTGTTTCAAGATAAGATTGTTAAATTATATACCATATATCACCGGCTTATACTCGTATGTAAGTACCTATAAGTTTGTTATTTTTTTTATAATATTCATCAAAATTATTATTTTCTAAATAAATACAAAAAACATACCTAAACCTACATTCAAATAATATTTTTGAACAATAAAACTGTTGCGCATTGTGAAGATTTTTTATCCGGAGCAAGGAATTATCTGACCCTTAAAAAATTATGTGTGTTTTTATTACATAAAGTTGACAAAGAAAAAACAAAAGACGGACCTCCAAAACAAAAAATACACCTAAAAATTAATATTGCAAAATTACTTAAAGGTCTGCTATGTTCCGCCCAAAAGTCTTAATATTATATATTTTTAAACTACGTTTAGTTAGTTTATTTAGAGCTTTATCTAAAAAAAGAAGGATTTTTAAAGTCCGACGGGCTTACAGAGGCTGTATAATTTCCTCAAAGTATTATATTGATTGAAAGCCAATACAATTTGAAAGTAAAATTTTGCAATCAAATAGTAGTTTCCCAATATCTTTCAGAGTGCGTACCTATACAATTAAAGCAGAATATAGTAAAATATTTATTTTAATTTACTTTAATTTTAGTAAGCCGGTCAATGCTAAAAGATTTGAATAATTTTTGTCTCCAATTTTCTTTAAATCCAACTAGAACATAAAATTTCTTAAAGAAGTGTATCAAAAGATAATTAAGTGACATGGAAATAAGATAAAAAAAACCAGACCTAAAAAATATAAAAACTTTAACTCTAATTTCAGACAACCAAGCATCAACAGAACTATATTAACCCCTTTAAACTCTCAATTATTGTCGGGGCCACCTAAACACTCAATTATCCAAAAATTACGTAGCTAAGAATAGTTTAAGCTTAATAATAAAAATTATTATAACACGTCTCCACCTTTGGTTTTATAACACTTTTTAGTTTTTTCAAACATATTTCCTACTTGTTAACTTTTGTATGAATTCGGACAAAATTAAAGCTCAATCCTCCAACTGTGCTGTTTTTAGTGTCCTTATTAATGCTCGTGATTCTCTAAGTACAAGTAATACCGTGGATCCTGAATCTGCGCAGGGGTTCTATAGGGTAACTATTCTTTAATTAGTCGAGCTGTTTGGTTCGGATCATTGTCTTGCTGGAACATCCAATGTCAAGACGTTCCCATTTTAGTTATGCTACACACTGGTTAAAAATCCTTAAAAGCTGCTCAAAAGTCGAAATCATTATATTTTCTAGACGAAATTTTTTGCCTGAGAATTTTTGGAGTCGTTAATTACGAATCTGATGTTAGATTATTCAAAAAAAAAAAAAAAAATGGCGGATTTAAAATGCACCAAAAAAAAAATGTAGTCGGAGGTTTTTGGGGTCACTTAATTTGAATCTGATATTAGATGATTTTTAAAAAACAAATGGCGGGCTTGAAAACGTATTTCAAAACTTTAAGTTTGACAGAGCACACAACTCTAAGATGATCTACATATAAATGAGTCTTTGATTTAAAAATTTTATCGTTTCGGGCCTACAACACTTATTGACACTTGGCAATCCATATGAGTTAAATTTTCCTATGGACACCTCAAAAAGTTTGTGTTAAACAAAAAAGGCTAAGAAAGGCACTTCAATTTTTAATTTATTTTTTTTTACTCTTTTCTCAATTTTTAAGATGTTTTTTTGTGAAAGCTTCGAACATACAGTGTCTCACGAAATTGATCACGCTTTGGCTATGCACGTAAACAACTCATAAAAAGTCTGAAATTGGTTTGTATTTTTAATGTGTCTTTATTTTGGCAAAACTGCATTAAGTTAAGGAAAATAAACAAGAGATAAATTCCATGAAAGCTCTGTCTTAAAAAAAAAAAATAAATGAAAATCAAATATATTCAATTTGATGAATTTTGTGACTTTACATTGCGAACGTTGGAAACAAATATCAATTTTTTGTATAGCCTCCTCATGCATCAATAACAGCTTTTATTCTTCTAGGCATACTATCTACCAGAGCTTTACAAATTTCTGGAGCAATAGTATCCCAAGCAATTTAGACCTTAGGCCACAATTCACTAAAAGTAACAGTTACACTTGACATCGAATTTTTCAGTGTGCCCTATAGGTGTCCAATAGGATTATGGTATGGGGATTGCGGAGGCCATTTTTAAGTTGTAATTCCATTATCTGAAAGCCGTTTTTGTGTGGCCTTTGCAATGTATTTCGGATCATTACCCTGCTAAAAGACAATATTCGAAGCATTTATCTTCAAATTTTATACAGTACCAGGCAAACGACTTCGTAGAATTTCAATGTAAGACTCTGCTGTCATTCAACCTTCGATTTTGGTATCTCTGTCAATACCTCTAGTGATCATACATCCCCACACCATTATTGAGCCTCCTAACTAACACAAAAATTACAAAACTTTTTGGAGCCTATTTAACAAAATAATTAAAGATTTTATCCACTCTCTAACAAAATCAACTTAGGCTGTCGATAATATAATGTTTGCGTTTGATTTTTTGATCAAATAGGATAAATCATCACGAGAATATATTTTTTGTCAGGGAGTCCTTAGCCGTAGAAGCTTGCTCAAAATAGTTTGTTTTTAATTTAACTTAATGATACAAAAAAAAAATCCTTTGAGATACACACCATTACTAAACATACACCAGGATCATTACTATGCACTGTCATTTAATACGTCGCTTGAAAGGATAATAAAACTAATGATGTTGCTGCGCTTTTTGGGAAATTTTTTTATAACAATATTTATACTTTTTTCGAATTTTTTAATTTTTTTAATTTTTTGGCGTTGTTAGCAACTTTTCACTGTATATTTTAACTTTGGTTTCTTAGCATTGGTTTTGTTGTTGTAATTTCTTTTCAATACTTTTGCACAATAAATTTTTCCAGTTAAATTTTTTTTTTTTTCGCAATTACGAAAACACGGCAATTGAATTTTTGTAACTTTTTTTTTCTGGTGTTTGAAAAAACGTCACGACCCCATGTACAGAAGAAAGTCAATTTTCCGACGCTAAAATTGAGATCACGTTAACCGTCAGTTACCGTTTAACAGTTGCGAAGAGTCTACAGAGCGCAAAACATAAAAATTTGAAGACTCAAAAAAAAAAAAACACCCAGTTGTTGGCCGGTGAGTAGCGGTGGCCGCGGATGAAGTAAGAAAGCAAAGGAAGAAAAAACCCAAAACGCGCTTACGATTTACGTACGAAATACAACGTTGCGTTGTGTTACTCTACGTAGCGGCGAACGGCACGGCACGGAACGAACGAACGATACGTTAATTACGGATACGGAACGTTACGTCGCAATACGAACGAATCTGCGTAACAGTCAAAAGTAGACTAACACGAGTTATGTAGTTGAGCAACTACAAAGTGTACAACAAATGGGGTTTACACGACAACGACAAGCGACTCGACAACACACAACAACAGCAGAAGTAGAAACGGCAGCAGCAACAACAACAATTGACAACAGATACTTGTACGGGGCTCTCAGTTGATACACCAATACAAGTAGCTAAAGAGCGCACAAACACACAGAAGAGACGAAGAAGTAGAGAGCGAGAGAAACTTTTGTGTGTTTTTTTTTTCTACTACCTCGACTGAAATCAATCCCTACACTGACATTTGTGTATCTCCCCTGTCGCATGTTGTACGTACGGTGGCGGCGGCTGCTGTTGTTGTTTACACATGCATGCATTGCATTGTATCTACAAGATACGTGTACACATTTGTACTTTGTAGAGCGCGGCGGCGAGCAAAGTCAAAGAGTGAGTTGTAGTTAGTTAGAGACTCTTGATTAACGCTCACGTGTGCGAGCGAGCGAGCATGCTTTACAAGGCAATAACGAGATAATAATCATTAAAAGTGGGCTGAACACGCTGGTGTCGAAGAAAACCGGTTTGCTTGCGCGGAAAGGGGCAAAGATACAAAAAAGTATCTACAAGATACGCATTGTATCTATGGCCATAAATTAAGTATCTACAAGTGTTTAAATGCAACAGAATGAGATGGCAATAGCGGCAAAGGCGAGCCAAATTGCAAGACAAACGAACGTGTGTTGCCGCGAGAGCGTGTGAAAGAGAGAGAGCAAGAAAGAGAGAAAACATGAAAAAATTAACTTAACAACTAGAAAAATGGCTGTTATTGCTTGTAGTTCAGGTTGTTGTTGTTGTTGTTTTTGTTGTGTTGTTTATGGCAACAACAACAACAACAGCGGTAACATTGTGAAATATGCAACAAAATTAGACGAAAAGACGATGAAGAAAAAGAAGCGGCAGCGGGCAATAGAAGCAAATAAACTTGAAAAAGGGGTGGGAATTCGTGGTCGAGGCGCGTCAGTCCCTCGCACGGTAAAAGTGAAAGAGTGAGTTGTTGTTGCAATAGACATAAGCCCATCTATATTTTTTTTCGTGTACTTTTTCATGTTTATTATTTGTTTTTTTGGTTTTTCCACGTTTGGTTTTCTTTTTTTTTTGCTTGTTGTTTTTTCTTCTTCTTGTAATTAATTGAGTATTAGATACATGCTAGAAAGAGAAGGCAACAGTGTGCGCTTTATTGTGAGTAGATAAAACAAAAAAAAAAAAAACGCTGATAAAAGTAAACTCCTGAGAGCGCTTGCTGTATTTCCAATCGGATTCGTAATGTGAACAAACAAATTTTGGTCGTTTTTTCAAGTTTTTTTTGAATTTTTGTTGTTGTTTTGTTCCATTTCATGTAAAATAGTAGCATTAAAAAAAGCATCGGAATCGCTTGTACGTACATGGCACCCGATATAAAAATGACAACAACAACAAGAACAACTTTTACTACAACATTGAACATAATCACAGTAGTGTTGTAGTCGACAAGCGTTTTGTATACAACTCCTAATAGCTGCTGCCGTTGTTACTCGCGCTGCTGCTGCTGCTTGTAGGGTGTCGTCTATTGTGTGCCTATGCTGAAAAAAGATAAAAGTTGAGAAGGGAGTTATTTTGTGTCAATCTCACTCCACTCCAAAATATTTTCATTTGTATTTGCATTAACTGTTGGAGGTTTTACTGGCATTTGCAACACAAAATGGACAACGTGACGATTTTTCCTCTTCTTTTTTTTTTGGTGTTAAAAAAACGTTTCATAAAAATTAGTAGATAAATTTGAACAAAGTTTGGATTTTAAAATTTAACAGAGTACGCGGTCAAAATATTTTTCTAGACTCACTGATATCAGTGCTGGTCGAAAAAAAAACGCTTGATGAGAGATTATTCAAAAATTTAAACGTGCCACCTTAGAAAGATCTGTCCCGATTGTCCTGTATTCTAAAAAACAAAACGTTGTATCGGCTGAATATTGTTTTGACGTAAACGCCATTGCTCTCGAATATGCCCTTTCTAAATCTGCTATTCAATTTAACCTAACTCTTTTCAGTTCTGAGCTATCCAGTATTCCTTTGCCAAGTCGTTTACTTTAAAATGCGATTGCCCAAATTTTAAATTGGACTTATATGGCCTAAAAAGTATGGGTCTGATATAACGCCCGTCGTCAAACTCTATCTATCACTAAGAGGCAGTTTTTGGAGCACTGCCCTAGATGTAAAATTGTGCAATAGCTAAGATCTAATGTAGGTGGAATTGGCCTTACGCTCCTACTAGGAGTTAAAGGAGAATACATACAAACATACAATGTAGGTGGAATAGACAACTCGAAGCTCAAAAGTAGTAAAATATATCTAACACTGCTTTAAATATCTAACTTGGCTGCTTCTTTTGGCACATCGAACCCTTGATCTGCTCATCTCATATCAGATTGAATCTTTGTTATTAGATTCCACTATGTATTGGCCATATTAAAGAGTTGAAGGGGGACAATCCAAACGTCTGTGAGACAACAATATTTGGTCTTGCTTGCATTTAATTCCATCCGCCTAGAACGACGCAACTCCTAGATTTTGATGCAACTTGGGAGTTCTCCTTTCATATACCGCCTTTTACGCTCAATCTTCACAGAGCCTTGACGCTGTGAATAGTTTTAAGACAGAACTTATAGGGCATTAATAAAGTATTCATCTGAAATCATCTGTGAAAACACGATAAGAACGACCACTGCAGAAACTCATTATGCAAGGTATCACCAACGCATCTTATGCTATAAGTTTTATAACAAGGACACGGGAAAACTCGATCAAAAGATTAAGAAGATCTAAAGCAGCAATCATACTTACACCAAAGCGATGAACACATTGATTCAACCTCATTTTAATATTTTATCAAATTACATGGAGTCTTTTGAGTTTTACGCTCTACACACAGCTCTAGTATAACGACAGACCGCACAACCCGTAGTCAGCAATATTCCAATGATCGTTATCGTTTTTAGAATCATGCGGTCAGGCATGAGTTCACCCCAACGGTTGGGAGTTGAGGTCTATCTATGTAAGCCTCTTTCCTTCTTTGGATCATGGCACCCGGTTGCAATGCAACGCCACATCAAGCATTTTTCACTCTTCCTGCGAAAGATCATCTCAATAGTAGGTTGGAAGCAAACTGGACTCTCCAAATGGTACCAGAAGAATTTCCGGGCGGATGTCGCAGCCGCAAGGCTACTACTAGTATAGCTCTAACCCCAGTCTGTGACTATTTACACATGCCAAATTGTCATGAATTGTGGGAATACGTTAATTGGTGCCATTTTCTCTTCAACAAAGCTCTCACTTTCTTGGGAGATGTAGCCCTATCCCATGTTTTGCTGTAGCCCCATTACTAAGTACGACATGTCTTATTACAGTTCGTGGGAACGCGTTGTGTTGGCAATTGCGGATTTTTAAGAAAATCCTCGAAATCCTTTACCATATGCGGAACTATGGATCGAGGGAACACCAAGTTCGGATCTCTCAGAAAAACCCTCGAAATCCTGTCTTGGATTGTTTTGTCCACTTTATCATATTCATAGTGCAACAATTAAGAATTGTAGAGAACAAATACCCATACTCTCCAAAAGTCACGCACTTTCCTACATTAGCAGATAGTCAGCAATTTCAACTACCATTTCCAGTAGTTGCCGCTTAAAGCAAGCAGGCTGCTTGAGCATATTGAGGTGATATTGTCTACATTTCGCAATATCCCAAGATTCAGTAATTTTGATAATTCATGAAATCACCTATAGAACAGGCTCCGCGGAACCCACATTCACGATCACGTAATAGTTTGTATCACAACCCTGCTTTCAAAGTAAAGAGTCGGCATAGCCGAGAACTTTTTTATAGATACCAGGCGATGGTTGACGACTGTCTATGTGGGAGTGTAGCATTCTTGGAGAAGATACCAGCCACAAGAATAGATCTACCAGCGGAACTGTTGAAGATTTGTTCATTCATAAAGAGAAATAAGGTCTGCATTTTGGTCCACCTTGATAAAGAGCTGATTTCTTATTTTTTGAATTATACAACATAGTCTCGCTTTGAAGGACAACTTCACACTTCTTCAGATGACCCCAAAAGTCTCACAAAGCAAATACGCGCCTTAGTACATGTGCCATCTAGCATAATTTGAATTTGAAGTTTAGGCGTTAGCAGCACTGTATTTGGTTGGATTTTGACAAGAAGATTTTATGTTTCTATACATTTCCGAATCGACTCTCTGTATGCTACTCGTAGTTCTAAAGTCAACGAAGCATACATGAAGGCTTTTTGCCGTTTACACATTTGCTCTTGGATGACGTATTAGGCGATCTGTACAAGTGCTGACTTACCGTCTGCGCTATGAGGTCTTGAGTTTGTTTTCAATGCGCTTTAGAAGTTGAGATGAAGATTTAAAGATCAAAATTCCTCTCTATAATCCAAATGACTTTAGAAAAAGGAAAAGGCTGGAATATTTTCGTATCTATCTAGGTAGGCGTACTTGCTACCGATGTTGTAGCATTTACTGCTCAAAGATCATGGGTCTGAAATTCAGCATGCTGAATTTAGAATCCGTGGATGATGGTCAAATTGCATAAAAAAGAATAACTGCTTCATACCGTTAAGAAATTTTTGAAATCAAATAAAAAGTAGCCCGATAGCAAAAAAGTTATGGTTTCTTGGACAAAGTAACTTCCTAATTTCAAGAAACAAAATGGATCGTTTCTGGATCTGGATTTTGGAGATAATTAATTGATATTGTCAATATAAAATACACAATGGAGCCATAAATCATGTTTTTAAACGAAAACACTTAGATTTGACTAAAATAACGACGTTAGAATTTTATCACACAAAACCCTCAAAAAAATGGGGAAAATACAAGCGCATTACTACGAAATTAAACAGATTTTGTATTTTTTTTTTACATACAACATGAGTACTATAACCAAAACCGCTAAAAAATGTTCAGAAAATCAATTCTGTACATGAAAAATTTACATTAAAAGGGGTGGCTACGGTGTTATAACACACAAAAAGAAAAAAAATCGACACCTACTCTCAGGAGACACTTAAGCACGCCGAACAAAATACACAGATACAAACTGCAAAGGACACAAATTGACAAACTCACACACAAGTACGAACAAGCAGACACAAAAGGGCGGTAGGGAGCAATAAAAGTAAAGGGATAAAAAAAAATTCAAAAAAACCAAACAACCGCAGCATTGGCAGGAGACGATGACATTGGGGTGGGTGTCTAAAAGGTAAATTGGGAATACAGCGGGCAGAATTCGGGTATAAAAAAATGAAAGAACACCCTGCAAACAAGCGAAAAACACCGTGTCAGCTTCTGCCCAAGCTACCACACTTCAAATACTGCAGACTCCACAAACTTTGCCATTTACGCCGCATCCCTCCCCTCTACCCAGTTGGGAAATCAGCACAACACAACACCCCACCACCGGTTTCGGCGCCTGGCTCAAGCGAAAAACAGTTACACAAAAGTACATCACACAAACACCTTTTCATTTGTATCTATTAGATTAAAATTCATGTCAGCATATACTTTATATGTGTGTGTGCATGTATTTGTGTATCCATAAGATACAGCGCAGAGCCAAAACATTCAACTAACGACCGAACAGCAGGAAAAATCGGTCCACACAAAAAAAAAAAACAACAAGAAATGACTGAATGAATGTAGAAAACAACAAACAAAACAATAAAACGTCGAATGCGCAACCATCATTGGTTCGTCTGTCCGTCCGTCGGGTTGTTTCTCCTGTCTGACTACAGATACAGATACACAAGAACCAAAACGGAGAAAAAAAAACACATTTAACAAATGTATCTCTTGTTAAATAAAAACTCAGCGAAAAAAAAAACGAAAAAATCGGCGATATGTAACAGCAACATATATGCATCTCTATTGTGCACATTGCCTACGAAAAGAAAAACAAAAAATAACGTTGTATCTGTAAGATACAAGTAGCAAAGTATCTCAGCATCGCTGCCACTTGAAGCCGTCACACGCTGCCTGCTGCTCCAGCCATCATCCTCCTCGTGTGCTTTGCTTGTTCACATTTATTTCGACATCTTCTGCCAATTATTCGTGCATTAAGCGTAGCAACAACAATAGCGCAACACACACACATATATACAACGTACTTGTAGATACCCATAGTATCTCCACTTTAATTCCTCTTCAAACTGCCTTCTGGTTGTTTAAGTCGCTGCTTTTTGTTGCGCTTTTTTGCGCTTTTGCGCTTCCCTTCAGCTTTCATCGATAGTCGCTCGTGTTTTAGTTAAGCGCAAAATGATTAACTTTGAGTTATTTAATTGGGCAGGATTTCATTTGGTGATGTGCAACCATATTTTTTGAATTCATGTGGATTCTTTATCTGTTGACTCTCCTCAAACTGTTGACTGTTTTTGCCGCTAAAGAAAAAATTTTTTTAAGCTTATAGTTTTACTTTACTTGTTGGCTTTGTTTTATGGCATACTCAAAACCTGTATGTAGATTATTATGTAAAGAATGTCCCAAAACAAAATTTTTAAAACTCTTATTTCGGCAACTACCACCTTTTCTGCCGTTCTTGATAGTCTTGGTCACCCCGTGGATATTTTCCTTGAGGCTTTCGCCAATTAAATAAGGCGCCAAACAAAACTCCCATTCGAAAATGGATGAAGAAGTTTGAATAAACCGGTACAATCAAGCCAAAGGAATCGACCAAGATCATCAAGTACTGCAGAAAACGTGGCAGTCGCTGAAATTTGTATTTTTTTTTAACTTTCTCAAGCGTAACGCGCGGTCTGCTCCCAAGAAACACTCCATAGTGACTAAACTCCAGAGAGCCAGAACAACGATTGATTTACACCCAGCGCCTGAGAGAATACAATATAAGGTTTCTTAATGGAATAAACATCTATATTCCTCAGACAGCAAAACGGTACTATAAGCCTTAAACTCCTTTAGAACAACATCGTTGTTAGGCTGGAAGTGCCTTCAACTGCTCATCAGACTCGCCTCGCGAAATAAGGTTCGCCTCATTTGGGTACCCGGACACAATGGAATTGAAGGTAATGAACTCTGTTCTGCGTCAAGAAATTTCAAGAATGCTGACACCACACCTTAGGCCACAGACAATTAAAAGCATTCATGCCAAGTATTTCCAATCAAAGGATTAAAAAATTACTTGAGCTGAGCAGGAAAGGCATACGGACTGTTACAGAATTTATCACGGAACACTGCCCAGTAAAGAAGTTCCAACATGAGTTTAGTCTATAATGAAATCTGTGGGCACCTTACCCCCAAGGGACAAAGTAGCATTCACTTATGCCATGCCCCTGTGGACTGACTTCTAATCAAGTCTTATCAGGGTTAGCATAATATGTCTTATAGAATGCGGTGACATTTCGTGACTGAATCCTAATCCTTTTCTAATTCTTATTCTAAGTACTACAAATGCGATTCAGTTCAGTTCAGATTTCAGTTCTTATAACTAAGTGACTCTGGTCTTACTAAGTTTTGCTCAAACTGTATGACATTCAATGCCAAGCTTAATTAAGTACTTAGATCAAAAATATTGGCTTCAGGCAACTGTTGCAAAATGTTCATATTTAAAGCAGAAACTGCAAGATCATCCATTTTTTGGGCAGAGTCACACACTTTAAAGTTTTGTGTCAGAGAATGTCGACGTAAGAGCAGCTCTGGCACTGAAATAAGAATTTTATCAAACCGTCAATTAACTCTTAAGTGTTTATTGGGATGTTGATTGCGCTTATAGCTGATATGTGGTGTTTTGAACTTCTCAAGTGATGTTTAGGATGAATTATGTAGTTTTAGAATACTTCGAACAGCCCGATCAACATCTAGGCACCGTAAGAAGCTCAAAATGCTTAATGTGGAAGGCAGAAGATATGGTGTAAAGCCCTGAAATAAAATTGTGCAGCGCATTTTAAAAACGACTGTCTGGGAATATCTGCGGCACTACGTTCTGGACAATACGGGACAATAAATGTTATTCTATGCTTTATGACACAAAAAATGCATACAATGTACGCATTCAACGTTGTTTTTACAGGTCATAAAGAGTCGAAAAGTTGGAACGAGCAAACATTATACGTGTTACAATAAAAAAATTCAGTAAAATGATGAGGTTTCTTCAAAGTGCTATCTGTCTCTTTAGTCTGTTAAAGACATTTATATCCAGTTTGTTTTGTTGTTTCAATTTCGGCGAACTCGCTGGGTTAGAGTATTTCTTCTAGCTTAGGTTAGTAGCAGAGAAAGTGTTCGAAAGATTATTTCTGGTCAACCTCCATGCAACTGCAACAGAAAGAACTGAAGTAAACCAGCATGCTTGAAGATAGCCCAGTGTTAACCGAGCTAGTTCTCGCAATATCAGTCCAGTCCTTAGAAATTTCGTACTGATTGATATTCGCTTCGGATACTAAATGTGAGAAAATTATATTCGTCATAGACTTATCGGTAAATGAACGAACCCTCAAAAGGTTATACTAAGTGAGAAGCAGTTTCTTGCTCATCAATCAAGGTTTTTGTGACATGAAATCAGTTCAATAGTCAATGTTCTAGTCTTTTCAGAGTAGCGTTCTAACTCAGGATTAGATTCGAAGACATAAAATATTATTTGAAGAAGATTGTTACTAGTAATGCCTTCCAAATGCGGTATGAATCTTATCATTTGTTTCCACGGCTGGACTTGCAAGGCTGCAATTGTGGGCTGGGTTTCTCGTCAGATTTTTTCCAGTTTTTTGGAGTAATCTGCATGATCTTCCTTTCGTAGGCAAGGAGATCAATGAAAATCGAAGCATTACTGATGATTGACAAGATTGTTGAACTGAAGAATTCGAAAATCGAGGAAATAAATGAGGAAAATCTAAATGATATATTCAATATAGAGCTGGAGTGATGGAGTTTCTGTACGGAACTTTATAATGTTCCGATTAGCACTATAACAGTTAATTATACAGGGATACATAACGAAGGTATTCGCAATATATGAATGAAGAACACGAATCTTTTCTGGGAACATTATGTAAAGTTCCAAGGCATTAAGTCAATCCATAAAACAACTTTCCTTATATAAATGACAAATTCAATTTAGCGACGGCATTTGGCAGTTTGGCTCTAAAACTCCCGAACATAAGTATAGATGTAAACATACATATACCATTCAGACAACAGAAAAACAAATATACCAACAACAACAACAACAACAAAACAAGCAGAACGAAAAACAACTACAACAAACGTAATGATCATGTTGTATTGGCAAATGGCGAGCGGGAAAAGTCCTACGAAGCGGAACAAAAACCGCTGGGAAACAAAATGAGCAGCAGTTACAATAAAAACAACAACAGCAACAAACCTAAAAACCAACAATAAAAAGGGGAAAAATTGGAAGAAGAGGGAAAAGAGGAAAATCAAAAGAAGCAGGCGCCCAACCACCCCAGTTAGTACTATGTATATACGAGTAGTACGACGACATGTCAGACAACTCGTGTCCTACAAAGCTGCGAGCAATAAAATAAAACCAGAGAAACATGGAAAAATGAAATCACGACATCATGGCTGAAGTAGTAGAAGAAGAAGAAGCAAAACGAAAAGATACAAAAAAGTATGCAATCCATAGAGATACTGGTACTTTGAACAATCCAACCGTTGTGAAATGTAGGGGTTGTTGGAATCTCAAACGGAGAGCATCTGCAGGAGGCAATGGCAATAAGACGTGGAAAGAGTAGAAGACGTAGAAGGAGTGGTAGACAACGAAAAAAAGTAGGATGCGAAATGCTTGTCGTTGCATCTGCTGCGAGTTGTTACAAATAAAAAGAGGAACTCGAATACACGTAACAAAGTATCTTGACCTAAAAGGAAATGGGCTGGGAAAACACACACCAGCATTCTCGAAAGAATATGAGATGTTGACAATGTTGTTGCGCTCCTCACCGCCACCTCTATTCGGAACATGAAAAACTTTGTACGTAGATAATAATAAATAAACGAGCATAACACAGATACAACGAAATGTACATAGATACAAAATACACACACACAGACGGCAATCGAGTGGACGTAAGCAATTTTATATTATTTGTATTCCTTTTGCTCTCATACCATTTCGGCGCAGGAGTCGCCGCTCAATTGGTTGCGCTCTCTGAGGAGCAGTCAGTCAGGTATTTGGTGTCAGTGCTGTCTGACATTTAAAACATACAAATAGTATCTAACAGATACTCGTCGTGTATGTTTGTTGTTTTTGAGAAATTTTATGTAGCAGTGAAGTTGTGTTTAAAGGCACTTTTTGCGTATGATACGAAAAAAGTTTGCCAGTTTTGAAATTGCCCAAAACAGCGCAATCGTTTTTTAAGGACATTAAGACATTTAAGTTTCCTTTCTGATAATATCAAACTTTTTAAAACGGAACAATTCTGAAATAAAAATTTGTCACGAGTTCTCCCAAAATGTTCGAACGTTCGAAATGCCAATCATCGTTTGTTAATGCCAAGCGAAATGACCATACCCATGCGAAAAAGAAAAAAACTTGAGACTTTTCCCGACCAGATCGTCCAAATTGAAATGGTAGTTGATTTCACGATTGATCGAGAGTTTTGTCTAAGTCAGTTGAATTCAGTAGAAAAGAACATTTTCAAACTGCAACTAAGTTGTATTACTTCTTACAGAAATATCAGAAATGGGATAAACGTCTGTCCCTTAGTGTGGAATATAATCAATTATTCTCTAGTGGTTCTCTCAAAATCAAAAAAGTGGCTGAATTTTATCTTCAAACTTCAATTCACTGCTGTCTTTAGGACTTCCGAACTACATTACCATCTTTCAAGTGGAGTTTATTGAAAATCCTTACGCTTTGAGAACAAATCCTAGGAGTTAACAATTGATGAGGGACCTACATTCATAATCATGCACCAGATCTGACCAATGCTAAATCGTAAAAAGATCTCACTTACCACACTCTCTCTGATAAGATCGCTGTGTTTTCTACAATGACTTCTGTGGAACATTTCACTGTGAAAAGTGGGGAGAAAATGTAGAGTAGTCCATTTGTAATTGTCCTGCCTTACGTTTGATGAGTTTATTTTTGAACAATTCGGGTGATTCATACGACGCAAGAATTATTAAACTCCTCTTGTTCGTCAAAGAAGCTAAATTGGCTTGGGATTAGGAAAGCTGCACGAAATAAACATTGTTTTCAGGGTATCACAATGGCACACCTATTGACTAACTGAGTCCGCAAACCAAAGTTTACCGATTAGCATTAACCAACATCATAATGGCGCATTAGCCGCCAGCTTTTGCGTTATCCAGAGAAAACCATGCCTCTTACCTTGAAAAGTCCCAGTTGAATTAATTTTCCCGAGAATTGGCTTCTGACTGGCACAGTAAAAGCATTTCATTTCGATCAAAGTATGATATCTACAGGCTTTTTGAGCTGTTATCTCCATAATTTAATATGAGTTGTTTGTCACACTACTTATAGCAATTGTACCCATCGGATTATGTACATATTATAATCCCATCCCTTTTTGAACATCCTAGCTACATATGTATTTATGTTCATCTACACATACAAAGTTATCTTCCCCACACCAGTATACCATAAATTTTCAACAAAGTGTGAAGTAAGCAAACAAAGAAAAGAAACTTTAAAAAAAAAATACAAAGAAAAAAACGAAACTTTTTATGTCACGCTGAGTTGTGTTTTACTCATGTTGCGACAAACGAGGACATTTTGCGTGCCACCAAGTTAAGTTGCTGGTTGCAGTTACAAAGTCTTCAAACCAAATACTCTACTCGGTATTTGGTATTCCAGAATAGGGGAAAAACCTCTGAATTCAGTCGAAGAAATGAATGGTAGAAAAGTTTTTGAAACTGACTAGTCATGGAAAACGACTTAGTTGTTAGTATATTTCCCGAGAGTTTAGAGTGCGCCAAGAAAATCAAAACTTTTTCAGTAAAGCCCTTTTGAAAAGAAAACTCCAACTTTGATCGCGTAAGCCATACAGGAATTTTTATTGTCTAGATAACCATATGTCCTTATGTTGTTCAATACTCTGCATAATGTGACACGAGTGCTAGGACTTACTCTGTACTAAAGTTGTTTTTGTGTCATACGCCAGTTTTGTGTAATAACGGTTTATTGCTCCAAAGAGCGTTCGACTAGTAGCACTTTTCATAATTTTCATTTTTTTATGCCATGGTCGTCCTCGTCATCATCGTTCTAGACAAGTTTTCATCCCTTCATGTAGCGATGTCCTTTAGCAAAGTCCATTCAGAGTGCATTAGTAAGATGGTAGTAGTTGTTGTTGCAAACACGTAAACCACGCCCTTAACTTGTACACGTAAGCGCAAAAACATGAAAAAAATATGAAATAGAGAGGAGCAAAGAAAATGTGCGGAAAAATTGACAAAAAAAAAAAAATTTCCAAGTGGATTTTATATTCTTTCGAGTTTCTGTTTTGTTGACGCTTTATGGAGCGAAAAGTATCGATTATTTGGTTAAGTTGTTTTGAGCTGAGCTGAGTTGAGTTGAGTTGAGTTGAGTTGTGTTGAGTAGAGTTGAGTTGAGTTGAGTTGAGTTGAGTAGAGTAGAGTAGAGTAGAGTAGAGTAGAGTTGAGTTGAGTTGAGTTGAGTTGAGTTGAGTTGAGTTGAGTTGAGTTGAGTTGAGTTGAGTTGAGTTGAGTTGAGTTGAGTTGAGTTGAGTTGAGTTGAGTTGAGTTGAGTTGAGTTGAGTTGAGTTGAGTTGAGTTGAGTTGAGTTGAGTTGAGTTGAGTTGAGTTGAGTTGAGTTGAGTTGAGTTGAGTTGAGTTGAGTTGAGTTGAGTTGAGTTGAGTTGAGTTGAGTTGAGTTGAGTTGAGTTGAGTTGAGTTGAGTTGAGTTGAGTTGAGTTGAGTTGAGTTGAGTTGAGTTGAGTTGAGTTGAGTTGAGTTGAGTTGAGTTGAGTTGAGTTGAGTTGAGTTGAGTTGAGTTGAGTTGAGTTGAGTTGAGTTGAGTTGAGTTGAGTTGAGTTGAGTTGAGTTGAGTTGAGTTGAGTTGAGTTGAGTTGAGTTGAGTTGAGTTGAGTTGAGTTGAGTTGAGTTGAGTTGAGTTGAGTTGAGTTGAGTTGAGTTGAGTTGAGTTGAGTTGAGTTGAGTTGAGTTGAGTTGAGTTGAGTTGAGTTGAGTTGAGTTGAGTTGAGTTGAGTTGAGTTGAGTTGAGTTGAGTTGAGTTGAGTTGAGTTGAGTTGAGTTGAGTTGAGTTGAGTTGAGTTGAGTTGAGTTGAGTTGAGTTGAGTTGAGTTGAGTTGAGTTGAGTTGAGTTGAGTTGAGTTGAGTTGAGTTGAGTTGAGTTGAGTTGAGTTGAGTTGAGTTGAGTTGAGTTGAGTTGAGTTGAGTTGAGTTGAGTTGAGTTGAGTTGAGTTGAGTTGAGTTGAGTTGAGTTGAGTTGAGTTGAGTTGAGTTGAGTTGAGTTGAGTTGAGTTGAGTTGAGTTGAGTTGAGTTGAGTTGAGTTGAGTTGAGTTGAGTTGAGTTGAGTTGAGTTAAGTTGAGTTGAGTTGAGTTGAGTTGAGTTTAGTTGAGTTGAGTTGAGTTGAGTTGAGTTGAGTTGAGTTGAGTTGAGTTGAGTTGAGTTGAGTTGAAATGAGTTGAGTTGAGTTGAGTTGAGTTATGCTGAATTGAGATGAGACAAGACGAGATGGAAATGGAAATGGAGATGGAGATGGAGATGGAGATGGAAATGGAAATGGAAATGGAAATGGAAATGGAAATGGAAATGGAAATGGAAATGAAAATGGAGAAGGAAATTGAGAAAAAATGGAGATAGAGATTGAGAGAAACCTGATGAAATGAGATGAGATTAAATAAGTGCAATTGCTTAGCATGTTGCTAATAGGGTTTAAATTTTTCAGGTCCTTCTATTCGATTGACACGTCAACAAATAAAGCATATCGTGACAAAAAGTATCAAAAGCTCACAATGAGAAACCCATCATCGGACCTCAGATCTAGCTACAAAAATGAAAAAATTAAATTGAGAAAAAATGCTAAGTATCTGTGAGATACTTGTACTTGTTTGTGCAAATTATATGCTTACAAAGTTCGAAAGTGGAAGAATTTTAGAAAAATACTGCAGAATTGCAACCAAGTACAACAACAGTTACAAAATTATCTACTATAACACGTAACAGTTTGTTCAGCTGTTTGTGCTTTTCTCGCGCTCTTTCTTGCCCCTTATCCTTCGCCATCACGCTTTTTTTTTGGTATCTATGAATTACATTTTGCTAAAGTTCGCGATGTGCGCTATAAATCAACAAATTAACAATTTCGAAAACAACAACATCACAGCATAGATACTACTTATGTAGATACAACGCGAAGGATGTGACAGGATGTGCGGTTTTTAAGTGAAATTTTTGTTGTTCTGGGCAAATGTATGAAATAGGAAAGTTTTCGGGGGGGCTGCATAGTTGTAGTGGCGTGGCAAAATGCGGTTATTTGCACGACGGTTATTAAATTTATCATCTACATGCGATGCGGCAACAAAAACAGCGGCGGCATATATTGCATGTATACGCGAATTGTCGCACTATAAAAATGTTTCATGCTACAAATGTTTGATATGAAAGAGGATGTTGCCAGAACACTTAAGTTTTTCATTTAAAATGTCGCGGACATTGTGGTCTGTGGGGCTCAGCTGTTGAAAATCTTTCTGAAAATAAATTATTTGTGAATAATTGTAATTGAAATTAGCGAAAATACATTGCTAATTCATGCGATTTCGAAATTTTTTTTTTTTGAAAACATTTCTTTACATAACACAACCTAAAAAAAGGCCATTGAAAAACTTGAACTTCTCAACATAAATCTCTTAAAATGTGCAAAATTAAGAGATCAACGCAAGCAAAAAAAAAAAAAATAATGGTACAACAAAAGTGACAAAAACTCATTAGCAACCTTAACAGTCAACAATTGTTGCTAAGTAGGTGTACCAAATGGCCCTTACCAACTCAGTGCTGGACGTATCTTTATTGCCAATTGTTAATTTGCTAAATGGCTGCCTTTTTCTATTGTGAAATGGTATTTGTTCAAACATAAATGCGCATTCTGCATTCACATTTTAAGCGGATTTACCGAAAAATTAGTTTTTCTTTGTCTGAATTACCTTTCACTTTTTTCTGCTTTTTTTCCCACACACAGTCACATATTTAAATAAATAAATTACTTTGTTATCCCCATTTATAATTAATATCTTTGTTATTTTTTCCACTTCCCATTACACGGTGCTTGTGGGAGAATTTAAATAAAATTTTGATGTACCTCGGATTTTTTTGTAAATTCTTATTATAGATGTCAATAGAAATTATTCTATGCAAAAAATAAAATTATAGAGGTGGCGCTTTTTTAAAGATAATCCCTTTTCCAATTGGGGCATTTTCCCATACAAAAAAATAAAATTTTTTTTTTTAACTACATTAAACAAAAATCAAAATAATCACATTCGATGTGTCTTGCGATGCTTCACTCGAATCCGACCCCAGAATCGCTCTATCGTGTATAGTTTTTGAGATATTCTAATCTAAAAGCCGAAAATGGTGGGTTCGTTAAACATGTTTAAAATGTGAAAGAAATTTTAATTTCGTTAAATCTGATAAACAACTTTAAAGTCCTAATCTTTGCCTTTAAAACCTAATTTAAATTATGTTGATATCTTTTTTTTCGTCAAAGATATCCTAACCTGAAAAGACACAAAAGTGCAAAAAACCCGTTTAGCCAATATTTCGGTCTACGATATCTCTTAGAAGCATGAAGATATAAACATAATTAAAATTAGATTTTAAAGGAAAAGATCACGACTTTCAAGTATTTTAACCACATTTAACGAATAAATGATATGTTACATAGTTATATAGCTTCAAAACATGGCAAAAAACGACTTTTTTCGGCTTTTAGATTAGAATATCTCAAAAACTATATACGATAGAGCGATTCTGAGGTCGGATTCGCGTGAAGCATCGCAAAACACATCGAATGTGATTATTTTGATTTTTGTTTAATGTAGTTAAAAAAAAAAATTTAATTTTTTTGTATGGGAAAATGACCCAATTGGAAAAGGGATTATCTTTAAAAAAGCGCCACCTCTATAATTTTATTTTTTGCATAGAATAACTTCTATTGACATCTATAATAAGAATTTACAAAAAAATCCGAGGTACATCAAAATTTTATTTAAATTCTCCCACAAGCACCGTGATTAATGTATTCTTTTTTTATTTTTTCAATATGCATTTGTGAATTATACCTTTCTAAGCAGTTTATCTTTTATTTTGCCTTAGGATATTTCCAATATTTTTCTGATATTTAATCATAGACTTATTCAGAAAAAATCTGGAGAAATTGCCGTCAAAATTCCATTACAGCATATACAACATTACTAAAACCTAAAATTTATTATCGAATATACAAAATTCACTTTTTGTTGACTTTTTTCCTGTTTTTTAAGTCCTTTACTTGGGATTCTGTGAAAACTGAGCTCAGCTTCTTATATGTTTGACTCCAACCAACAAGAAAGTGGATGTTGCTTGGATCTGTGGTGGACCATTTTTTATCTCCTACGCCCGGTTTTGTCTAACCATTGTTTTCCGTCCTCATTATAGCCGTTTATGGTGGATTGGGACCTCCTAATTACGAATATGGTCTTGGTTTTTTTTTTTCTTTCACGTCACGTCAGGATCCTGAGTTCCTACAAACAATAGTGTTTTTAGCATCATTCACTTAAGAAAAGCACCCAAAATTCGGTATAGCTGTAAGAGTACATTTTTTCTGCCTTAATAATGCCAAAGTTTTCAATGGAATCCTTCATATAATACTTATAACTATATAAAAACTCATATTTTTTAAGCATTGGTTATATTTTCAGCAACTTTTTCTGTCATTGCTCATTTAACAAAATTGTTCAAATGTTGAAATACTATTTTTCTCGCCAAAAAAAAGGACATTCTTTCTGCTTTATAATTGTACGACTGCTTTTGTGAGTGTGTGATACATTGTCTCTACAATGTGTCTCTACTGTGTTCATATGTGACATGTGTTGCTTTGTTATTGTTGCATTATGTCTTTAATAGGATTAAATATTTTTCGCATTTCGTTTTTCATATTTTTATATTGTATTCCGTTTTTTTTTTTTGTCATGTTTTGCTCCTTTCCAAAAGGATTTCATTTGTTGCCAATTTTTTGTTGTTGTTTGTTACTTTTGTGTACTGTTAACGCTCTTCTTTTGTCGCTTATTACGTATATGTGTTGTGTTAGTTGCTGATCGTATTATGGCGATAAAAATCCCTTTCGACCGCGACGACTGTTGATTTCCTCCTTTCAGTTGAATACGTTCGTTCGTCCAGTTGGCGTTATCTTGTCTTCAATCGTATGGAATTAAATGGATAAGGGAAATGTTGCTACATCGAAAAAAAGGAAAACTTAATTTGATTTGAATTAATTAAGTATTTTCTTCGTTATTAACTTAAGGAATCAATTAATTTGCAGCGTAGGGTCCTAAAAGAATCTTCAAATTTTTATTTTATTTCGCCTTTGATCAACTTTGATATTGATTTTTTGTCTTATTATGGTATGTATTACGAGGAAGTGACTGCTATTCTCTTCGGCCTATAAGATCTATTCTGTCCTTCCATATACTTGTGGTACTTCCACAAGTTCAAAGGCCGTTAGAAATTTTGATAGTAAGAATATTATCCTTGAGTGTCAGCAAAAGTTGAAATTGTCACCTAAGCAAAAAAACCTAAATTTATACATTTGTTTTCTGGCATGAATTCAGGTTGCCCTCCTCTTTTTTTCTCTGAGTTTTTTTTTTCTGACATTCATGAAGCGGTAAATTTCATAAATAAATTTTAGCTTTGAAAATACGGAAAATAAAGTACGAGTACCTAAAAGTTAAAAAAAAAAAACTGTAGTTAAATAAGTAGCAGAAAACAAGTAGTCAACACAGCGTATTAGGGGAGCGTCATCACACAAAGTGGGAGTCGTTGACTCGCATCATTTATCACAAGGACTTAACGCTGAGGAGAAGCTCGTTATTAATGTAAGGATCTCATGAAATGTGAATGAGTTCGTGTTGTGTTGGTGGTAGTGTAGCTTTATAAAATTCATATAAATAGCATATCATTTGAAAAAACAAAAACAAAAGGAAAAACAAAATGAGGTAAATTTCAATGATGGAATATTTTTAATTTTTTGCAATATTCAAGCATTTGAAGTGGGCTAGGGGTGTTAAAAGATTCAAATTTTAGGAAATTTGCTGCTTCTTAAATTATCAAAAGATTTGTTTGTTTCATGTTCATGTTCATGTTCATGTTCATGTTCATGTTCATGTTCATGTTCATGTTCATGTTCATGTTCATGTTCATGTTCATGTTCATGTTCATGTTCATGTTCATGTTCATGTTCATGTTCATGTTCATGTTCATGTTCATGTTCATGTTCATGTTCATGTTCATGTTCATGTTCATGTTCATGTTCATGTTCATGTTCATGTTCATGTTCATGTTCATGTTCATGTTCATGTTCATGTTCATGTTCATGTTCATGTTCATGTTCATGTTCATGTTCATGTTCATGTTCATGTTCATGTTCATGTTCATGTTCATGTTCATGTTCATGTTCATGTTCATGTTCATGTTCATGTTCATGTTCATGTTCATGTTCATGTTCATGTTCATGTTCATGTTCATGTTCATGTTCATGTTCATGTTCATGTTCATGTTCATGTTCATGTTCATGTTCATGTTCATGTTCATGTTCATGTTCATGTTCATGTTCATGTTCATGTTCATGTTCATGTTCATTTCATGTTCATGTTCATGTTCATGTTCACGTTCACGTTCATGTTCATGTTCATGTTCATGTTCATGTTCATGTCCATGTTTATGTTCATGTTCATGATGATGTTCATTTTTGAACCAACCAACTCTACTGATTTTTTCAGGATTTTTAATCTGGTCTCCAGATGGAACCTACTCTTCAAAATTTCTGAGCTATTGAAGAAAAAGTTGATTCAAAAAAACGACTTTAAAGAATAAATGTTAGTGCAAAAAGTTCGGAAAAATTTAGATGGAGGACGATTCATTAAGTTATTCATTTCGTTACACCGTGTGTTCAGGTATGTTCTTAATTAAAAATGTTTTGAATAGATTAAAAACTATAAATTTTGGTGTATTTTTACTTATATTGGTTTCAATACATATTAAAGACCTCATTTTTTGGTAAGAATCTCCAGATTTTCATTATAAAAAGCTTGGGGTATTTTTTTTTTTTTTGGTTTTAATATCAAACTTGAAAGAATCTCCTGATTTTCAATCAAAAAAAGTTGGCTGGTTTATGCACAGTTTTCAAGTTCATGTTCATGGTTATGTTCATGTTCAGGTTTCATGCTTATGTTTATTTTCAGGTTCTGATCAATGTGGCTGAGAAAGAATAATACTTAAATCTTAATGGATTTATACAAATTTCGTATTCTGGACCATTGGCTTAGTTAAGATTATTTCCAGTACAGTAACGAGAATCATAGTATCGCTTTGGTAGGGAAAGAGGCCGCTCAAAAGATAATGTTGATTAGTGGTAATAGTGTAACCAATATTTAATTTGGATAATCATTTGAATTATTATACTTTTGAAATAAGTTTTCCAAGAGTCACTATGGTGGAATCGTAGATATCAATTTAAAAATTTCCTTCTTCCAGGTCAAATGCTGATTAACTATTATAGCTAATTCTTTAAGATAAGGGTAATTTTATGAGTCACAAAATTTTTACTGTTCTTGCACACTATTGAATATAGCTAAATAAAGTATTGTTCCCGATCTCATATCATCTACTGATATATGGGCGTGGCTCAACCCATTAACAACTGCCACACTTTTGCTCTCATTTAGATGGCATAACAAAGTTCCCGCATGTTTAAAATTTTATCAAATGACAGCTACTAATTTCTTTTTATCTATCTCCCCCTTAAAGTTCCCAAACGCACTATGATGCATGGCCCACTGTATACACAGTGTGCGCGCGTGCTCAAAGTAATTTACGCGCCACCATGCCGTGCGATCATTATTGGTAGTTTTTATGAGCAGCAGCAGCAGCTACAAATCGCTTATTAAGTTAATTACGAGTTATTGATTGGTTATGGAAGCTGCAGCAAGCGTGCAAGCGGAAGACGCCATTCCGTCAGCCATTTTGAAATTAAATCTTTTTCTTTTTGTTGTGTGTTACATAAAAAAAAAAAAATAAAATTGTTGCTGCCTGTGGCGTTAATAAAAAAATTACATAATTTATGAACGATTCAAAAAGACAGAGTGATAAAAGCACACAAAAATGTATCATTTGGATGATATCTTGGTGCGTTCATATTTTATCCAGCTTTAGATATGCGCTTGCGTTGCTGTCTTCAGGGTCTTAAATCAAAACGTCGTCGCTTAAGCGCCCAACATTCATTCGGGGCAGGCAGCTCGAAGTTCGCGCTCACAATTAAACCAATTAATGAAGATACATTTGTATCGCTGCGATAATTAATTTCAATTTATAACTACATTCTTATCGCAGTTTAATTGATGCGCAAGCGCAAGCACCAAACAAACGTTCATGAGTTTTTAAGGAAATAAAGAAATAAAGGCGCTGTTGCAATGGCGTTTTAAATTGATTACGCGATAGCGGGGCTTAAATTTCAAACAAAATGCGCGCATTATGGTATAAGGGGGGGCGCAGTATTAATTAAGAGCTACTTAGATGGGGCAGTATAAAGTTTATTGCATTTGATTTCGAATATTGTAAACTTTTTTATGTAATTGCACATAGATAAAGTAGTAGATAGTTTTTTGCGAGGGAGGGTGCGAAAAAGTTTCAAATTCCAAAACTCTCATGTGTTTCGTAGACCTTTGGGCACTTATTCCCTTTATCTTCCCCTATCTATGCCTTTTCTTTGAAGTCTAAGCGTTAAACTAAAAAAATAGACAACAAATGTTTCGATGACTCCCTGAATTGGCCCCTCATACTCCACTGTTTATAGTAAATTATTTGAAGC
This sequence comes from Calliopum simillimum, assembly GCA_951812925.1. Lineage (NCBI taxonomy): Eukaryota > Metazoa > Arthropoda > Insecta > Diptera > Lauxaniidae > Calliopum > Calliopum simillimum. The sequence goes on from OX638371.1 coordinate 99,399,932, forward strand.
ATAAAAAAATCCCAAATTGATTAGTCGTATCAATCCTACGAATTACATAACTTAAACCAATTCTTAGTAGCTTTTGTCATGTAAGTTTACTTCAATTCTCTTTCTCTCTCTCTACAACGCTCTCGTACATTATTCAATGGCTGTCATATGTAAATTTATCAAAAAATTCAACTATCACTGACGTTTCACACGAAATCTCCACCATCTGCAAAAAATTCTAAATACCAGCGCCTCGGTACCTTATGCGATGGAGTACGCTGCTCCTTTTTTATTTTCATTTTATTTGTAGCGTGTAAGTGCGTAATTAAACATTTTGACAAAACGCTAAATTAACAACAAAAACATACGACAGCAACAATAACAATAGCAACAACAATAATATAACAAAACAAATGGAACAACACGAAAACACGACATTGCTGGAAACACCAAAAATAACACGACGTGATTTAAGTGTTCTCAAAATTGCTACTATGCACCCTACATACTACCTACTATCTAACAAATTATGTGACATACACAGAGAAATAATGTAAAAACCCTTAGAGAAATAAAATAAACTCAAAGCTTTTGAAATCATATGTGTGGACCTTACACTAAAAAATGTATAGTTTTCTTTTGTTACATTTGATTCTCTTCAGTAATGATTTTAATCTATTTCGGTACCCATAGTAGGTACTTAATTAAATTTTTTTTCCAAAAAACTTTGAAATTTATTCCAGAAAACTTTGGAATGAATTCTAAAATAGTTTAAAATAAATACTTTTTTGACATTGATCTATATGGGTATATCGAAAATAATCTTCCTTCATTTGAACCAAGTTTTAAGAAAATTTTTTTTTTAATATTCTATAACCAAATGTGGTGGAATATATTTCTAGACGTACAAAATGAAATTCCCAACAGGCGAACAAGAAAATCCCGACGCGACGCGTCGAGAAAATCAACATTTCTGATAATATACGGCAGAACACACATTTCAGAAGTAGTAGATATATTACAGGGCACCTTTCCGAATATTCTCCAGAAAAAAATTCAGAAAAATCGTATGTGGCACACGATGAGGGAAAAATGTCCAATGTAAAGCATAATCCGTCATTAGTAAAAAAAGTGGTCTGATTGTGTTTCGATTGTATCAGTGAAATTATAAAGCTACTGACTACGTATGTTTGGCAGTTCGTCGATTGTGAAGGAGAGCAAACGATAGTGTATCGGTCTAGTGACTTGCGCTGCATGGAGAGGCCCGGGTTCAAATCCTGTACTCGGTGATTTTCAATTCCAATTTTTAAATTTCTATTAATTTGGACACAATTTGTCTGAAGAGTCTTCGGAATAGAAAATGAAACATGTGTCCAACAAAGCCGAGGAATAAAATAATAAAAAAATTTTCATCCACATTGATATTCGAACCCGGAACATATTGCTCAGAAATATATAATAAATTCTTTAGCACATTCGGCTATGAAACCTTTTGATATTTTTGTGTAAAATTTGAATTTCAAAAAAAATTTGTTGAAATTCCTTTGCCTTTTTCTGGTCCGAATGTAATGCATAAGGAGACAATTGACTTTTTCTGGTCCGTTCGTAATGAATATTATTTCAATAATTTTACATTTCAATGATATACTTAAATATCTACATATATATATAAAAATGAAATGGTGTCCGTATGTAGCTTATGAACGTGGAAACTACAAGGCCGATTTACATAATTTTTTTTTTTTAAATTGTTTGTTATGGTCTGTAGAAGGTATTTAAGGGGGTGGGATGCCACTGAGGGGAACGGGGGTTACACCCCCCATACGAAAAAAATACAAAAAATTCTATATCTCTACAGTTATACAAGCTATGATTATGAAGGTTGATGAACTTACGCATAATGTACACATCTACCATTCACCATGTAAAACTTGGGGGATATTAGGTGTAGGAGAATTGCATCCACTTTTCAAAAATACACAAAATGCTATATTTCTCCATATATCGCAGATACCGATATAAAACTTGGTACATACATGAATATTCTATCTACCATTTACTTTGAAAAACTTGGGCGGGAGGTGAGAAGGGGGAGTTGCACCCTTCATATAAAAGATATATAAAATGCTACATGATACATGGATCTTTAAAAACCTTGGTGATTGGAAGAGAGGGACGATGGAGATGGATGGGACTTCGTACGTAAAGGCATCGGGAATGGGCGAACGAAGTCGCAACCAGGCCAGCTAGTTTATACATAAAATAGAAATAAAATAAAATAAAAGAAAATGCTTTTATTTATAAACTTTTGACTTGGCTCAAAGCCGTCAGTCATATTATTACCAAAAATGCCTGGTATAAGAAATAACATACTTATGTATTGGACTGCTTCAAATTTTTGTTATTGTTTCCATTTTGCTTTTAAACTGGTTTAATAGTTTAAAGGATAGAAAATAATAATTCTGGTGCAAGAAGAGCCCATAATATTATTACCTACTAGTGGCGTATTTAATTTATTTGTTTTTGGCATGATTTGCATGGTAAAGATTACTTTTCTAAACACTTTAATCCTTAAAATTTTTTGAAGAAACAAGTTATAAAAATAAAAGTTTTTACTTATTAATTTCTCGTGATCGAGGTCAAATTAAATTAAAAACCTGTTTTGTTTTTAATTTTTATTATTTATTTCCAATATTTTGACTTCCTTTGGAAATTATCTTCAGGGACTAAAAATACATCAAATACAAACCAAAATTTTGACAACAAAAATCATGGGATTTAAAAAACATGAAGATGACTTCCAAAGGAAGTCGAAATATTGGAAATATGTAATAAAAATTAATAATAGAAAAGGATTTTAATATAATTAGACCTCGAGGACGAGAAATTCAAAGGTAAAATCATAGATCATCTAAAATTATTTAATACATGTTAATATTTGTGTATTTATAACCAAACTTTTCTCTCAGCGTATTGTAGTGAACTTAATAAAGTTGATTTTTATCTACATTTTTTATGTTGTTGTTAATACTATTTTTGAGTAGGCAACAACAATTTCTTTTTTCGTACATAATGTTAGGCGTGATATAACGTTAATTTTATAACTTGAAAATATTGAAGTCGTGTTCAGTGATGGTTCAAGTGGTAGGGTATGTACAAAAGTAAAAACCAACCCAGCCACCTACTGGGGCATTTTACTTTGAGTACAATGTAAACAATATGACAATCTATATACTGTATGTTGTACTCCCGCAAAAGGTGCGTTCGATGTCTTGACGCGCTTTCATTTGTCTTGCTACTCGACCGTGTGATCGACCGTTCCAAATTTACGTTCATACCATCGATGCGTGTTCATAACACATTCAACTAAAAAACATTGGTTGGCAACTCACAAAGCAGCGCCCTACAGGATGGGTGTACTAAGCTCAGCGGCATGGTTCCATTGCTAGTAAAAGTTTTTACATCCTGTCGCCATTGTGTTTCATCAATGTGGTTGGAAAACAAATTTTATATTGGGCCCACAAAAATTTGTTTCTTCTTTTTCGTTCATTCATTCTCATCCTTTGTCCTTATGGCGTGGCAGCAGCAACACCAACACCAACATCATCATCACAGCGAAAAATGTCAAACGCGCTTTTATCATTATTAAGGGTAAAAATAACGAATTAGTGTTTTACGTGTAGATTTAACACATTTACACAAAATATTTCACATGGTTACTACGTTTACTTACCCTATATGCTAGATTGGGTGTGGTGAATGAAATCAAATAGGGTAAACTGACAATTTGTTGATCTAAGTGCGTTAATGGTAATTATTCAGTAATAGATGAAGTTCACGAAATTTTTCGAAATCTTATGTTTCCGAAGTCGAAGGTGCTAAAGACTTTTTTCTAAGGATAAAAAGAAAATGCTGAAGAAATTTACTGAAATTTTTATAAGAAATTTTCACTTCAAAAGACTTTTCAGTAGAAAATACTTGGCGTCGATAAAGCTGAAGACCACACTAAAAGTAAGCTTAGGGGGCGATAATTGCGTATAGGAAAAATCTCACAATAACTCCCAACAAATTTTTGGCAAAGATATAATATTTTTTCTTGCAAATTTCCTTATTTAGTTTATAAGACATTCTCCGCAATCAAAAACCATTCGAAAAAATATATGAAAAATCTTTATCTCTTAATTTTTGGATCAGATTATGATCTCTGGTAGCGCTTTAACTATTTTCGGCCACGCAGGAAAGATTGATATAAAGCATATTTTTAGAGTAATTGGCACCCTATGATTCCAAATCCGTCATCAAAAAATTTGTACCCTCACTCGTTTTACCGAGGTATCGAAAAATCAAGCGTTCGATTATTCCACGCTACCGTCACATAGGAGGGATGGGGGTACATTTTAGCGTCACGGGGCTTATGGGTTGCCACTTTTCAACTAGCATCGACGATATTCACGTTTGGTCGCATTTGTATGGGATCTTGTGTTATAGGCTAACGGCCAACGTTTGATTAATCGAACCCTTTATTTTTCGACACAACGCACACGGGTTCAAAATTCTTAAAAGCTGGCCAAAAGTCGAAAAAAAGTTGTTTTAAATAAACTTTTTAAGGACTGTATTGTCTGACTGATGTTCATAGACCTCAAAAAATCGATAAGAAAGATCCAGACATTCCATTAATCGAACAATTCACTTTGACTTATACCTTTGTCATTCAGGTGTGAACATGGGTTGATTTTTGGATGCCAAAATAAAGCTTGGTTCTTTGGCTATAAAACCCCATCATTAATTTTTTCTTTTGTCATTATTTTATATATTTTCAAAAAAAGGTCTATCAACGAATTTACCAAATTTAAAAATATTTTTTTTAAAAAAAACCCCTTCGAAAATTTTTTAGGAAT